>JAGFNQ010010595.1:47426-78770 GCA_024364735.1 Boesenbergia rotunda
TGCAATTGTGAAGTATTGAAATTGTCCCTAGTCGATGAATTGATAAATACGGACACTATCAATTCTATTGAGACTAGCATGGGTTATTCTCTAATCAACTGATTCTCACTGGCTAGTGACATTGGGATGTCCGGAGATAAACATGAATGCTAGTTAAGGGAACTAGTTCATTGGAGTGACTGGCTGTAAAACTTCATATGGTAGTCTATATATAGATATGTCAATGAAGTTCTTACTGCAGCTTAAGTGCGATGTTCCTTTGACTTGCGGTGTTCAAGTCATCTTGGTCATGGAGACTTATACTTTGACATCTTAAGCAAGCATCTCCAAGGAGGTGTGGACCCGGGATGATTGGGTATAAGCCGAAGTGCCCGAAGATGTTTGAACAACCTACAAAGGATTCACCACTCCTTGCGAGGAGATGTATACCCAAGGTCTATCATCGGATTGTTACTCGAAGCCTCTGGCCAGAGCATGACATATTCAGAGTATGAATCTCTTAAATACATGAGAGTAATTAGAATCCGTAAGACGAGAAAATGTTACTTGGGCTAGGTGTGACGTAGTCAGCCTAGTGGGGACTGACACATATAGACCATGTCCTGAACCAAGTGGGTATAAGATAGTGAAGGGAATGGGGCACGATTCATTATAGCTGCTGAAGGTTTTCAGAATTGTTTCTGAGGTCAACCGTTGATCTTTCGATTAATTGGGGATCATGATGTACTACTAGGTGCCACTCATGATCGTTCTATAATTGGTTAATTATAGACGGCCAACATAAATCGAAAGCCTATTTAGTCACACGCACTATGAGTAATCCGAGGGATTTAAAACGAGTTGAAAATTGGATTTTCCAATCAAGAGAGATTGGGTTTGGTTGAGCCAAACGATAAGTCGAATCTGAATTTTTTAGAGACGCATCGGAAGCGTAAAATGGCTAAGTCTTTTGAAGACTTAATAGATGAATTAAATGAGTTTAATTCATTGGGGCGTGACTTGGATAGGCCGGCCAAAGAGGGTCCCCACCCTCTTTGGTTGGCCGGCCACAACAAAGGGAGGGAACCAAATTGTTTGGTTCAATTTATAAAATAAATCAAGTGTGGTTTGTTTTATAAAATTATGGATGATATAAATTTTTTATATAAACCAAGATTTGGTTTATTTTTCATGGAAATTAAAATGAACCATGGATTGGTTTATTTTATTTTATAAAATCAATCATGGATTGATTTACCATGATAAAGAAATTTATATAAAGAAATTTATATAAAATTTATTTTTTATGGAAATTAAAATGAACCATGGATTGGTTTATTTTATTTTATAAAATCAATCATAGATTGATTTTCCATGATAAAGAAATTTATATAAAGAAATTTATATAAAGAAATTTATTTTTCATGGAAATTAAAATGAACCATGGATTGGTTTATATTATAAAATCAATCATGGATTGATTTACCATGATAAAGAAATTTATATAAAGAAATTTATATAAAGAAATTTATATGATAAATTTCTTATGAAAATTTATTCCATAAGAAAAAAGAGACTTAGTTGATTTTTATCATGAATTAAAATATGATTTTAACCATGATATAAAATCAAGACTTGGCATGATGGAATAAGTCATAGAAAATTTATATGATAAATTTCTTATGAAAATTTATTCCATAAGAAAAAAGAAACTTGGCGGTTGAGAGGCCACTATATAAAGGACCCAAGGCAAGGCTTAGAATTTATTCGAAATAATCCAAGTATTCTTGCCTAGGCTCTCTAGCCCTCTCCTCCCTTCTTCCTCTTGGCCGGCCACACCTCTTCTCCCTTCTTCTTGCCGCGAGCACAAGGAGAAGCACCGAGGCGACGAAGTTCTTCCGTTGGGCACAAGTCATCTTCCTCCTTCTCGCCGGAATTGTGATTCTGACCTACCTTGGTGGTGAGTTTTTCGATGTGATTAATTCTCTCTTGATTTTTGTCGCGTTCTCGGAGAATCTAGTAGTTCTCGAGAACACGAAACTCGTGGCTTTGCGAAGTCATCCCGAAGATACTCGGCGTGGACGCGAATAGAGGCGGAGCTTCCGAGGGACGCTTACGGTTGGATCTCGTCCCTTTCTTCGAGTTACGCGAGGTAACAAGTAAATTAGTTTACGTTTCTGCAAAATTTTAAATATATGATCATGTCTACACAACATAAGGTTGCATGCTTAGATGTGTGGTTTAATAATTTGAGAAATTATTTATGCTAAACCTTCCGCTGCACGTAATTAATTTTAAAATTACGAACCCGCATCCATGTCAACATGCACCCGGTCCCAACAAATATGACATCCAATACCAGCCTCGACCAGCTATCAAGGCTCAAGCTCTAGCTGACTTCTTAAGCGAGCTGCATTCAGATGAGATTGAAGAGGCATGGCAGATATATGTGGATGGTTCGTCCACTTGGTCGGGAAGTGGGATCGGTGTTCTGATGGTCTCTCCTAGCGGAGAGAAAATGCACCTGTCTGTGCGATTGGAGTATAAAGCCACCAATAATGAGGCCGAGTATGAGGCCCTCATTGCTAGATTGCAGGCCGCTAAACATGTAGGGGCGGCCCGAGTGATGCTCTACTCAGATACTCAACTAGTTACGCAACAAGTGGCTGGAAGGTTCAAGGTCAACAGTCATCGGCTGCAGGCTTTCGTAGAAGCTTATGAGAAGCTTAATGCTGAATTCAAAGAGGTACAAGTGAGGAAGATCCCAAGGGAGGAGAACTTCAAGGCGGATGAGTTGGCTAAGCTGGCTAGTTCAGTTGGCTCATGGGTGCTTCCTTAGGTGGGCGGCCCGGCGCTGTTAGTCATGCAGATAGAAAGACAAGCTGACCTGGAGTTGGAATCCGACTGGCGAACCCCAATCATCACCTACCTCACCCGGGGAACCTTACCGGACGACCGCGAGGAGGCTCGGTGGCTCAAGAAGCACGTGTCCAGATTCACCCTGGTCGGCGACGCCCTCTACAAGAGATCATTTTCTCGACCTCTCCTCAAGTGCCTAAACGAAGAGGATGCTGATTATGTCTTGAGGGAAATTCATCTGGGGATCTGTGGACACCACGCTGGTGCTCGGGCGATGGCTCGGAAGGCGATAATATCAGGATATTATTGGCCCACCCTGCAAAAAGATGCCAACGAGTTGGTTGCCAAATGTCTATCCTGCCAGAAGCACCAATGCCTACCACACCGACCCACAGAAGCCATGAAGGCGTCAGTAGTCTCTTGCCCTTTTGACCAATGGGGTATGGACATCGTAGGGCCATTCCCGACTGCCATCGCTCAGAAGAAATATATGCTGGTGGCAGTCGATTACTTTTCCAAGTGGATAGAGGCGGAGGCTCTATCGCGCATCACCGAGCTGGCGATAATGAAGTTTTTGTGGCGAGACATATTGTGCAAGTATGGAATCCCACACAAGCTTGTCTCGGATAACGGGAGATAGTTCCAAGGTAGGAAGATACAAGAGTGGTGCGCTAAATATGGCATCAAGCAGGCTTTCACTTCTGTAGCCTACCCTCAGAGCAACGGCCAGGCAGAAGTGGTCAATCGGGAGATTCTCAGAGGGTTGAGGACTAAGCTCGACCACGTTGGCGGAACATGGATAGAGGAGCTCCCGAGCATCCTATGGGCCTTGAGAACCACTATCAAAGAAACAACTGGATCCACGCCTTTCCAGCTGGTTTATGGAACCGAAGCAGTGATCCCGGTCGAGGTCGGGTGTGAATCGGATCGAAGGGCAACATATGATGACGATAATCCAGAAAGACGGCGTTTGGAGCTGGACCTGGTCAACGAAATTCGAGACAGAGCAGCGGCTCGGATGTTCGCGTATAGGCAGAAGATGAAGCAGAGGTACGATCGAAGGGTGCTGCCCAGAGCCATTCAGGTGGGCGACCTTGTCTAGAAAAGAATCAAGTCAGTGGGAGACGTAAGCAAACTGGAGCCGCAGTGGGGAGGACCCTTCAAGGTTGTCCAGAAGCTCTCTTCGGGAGCATATTACTTAAAAAATGAGAAGGGAAAAAGGTTGGATCGACCCTGGAGTGTGATCCACCTTCAGCCCTATCGGGCTGCCGAGTGAAAAGGTGATGATGTAAATGTAAAACACATCTGACAAGTGGAAGCACATGGTCCTTACCTCGCTCGCAGATGTACCAGACTCTCGAGCTATATTTCCCGCAACTCGGCTGCTCAGTAAGACGTGTGGCGTCCCACGCTCCCTGAGTCCTGCCCGACTGTGTGTGCTATATTTCCTGCAGCTCGGCTGCTCAGTAAGACGCGTGGCGTCCCACGCTCCCTGAGTCCTGCCCGACTGTGTGGGCCAATTTCCCGCAGCTCGGCTGCTCAGTAAGACGCGTGGCGTCCCACGCTCCCTGAGTCCTGCCCGACTGTGTGTGCTATATTTTCCGCAGCTCAGCTGCTTAGTAAGACGCGTGGTGTCCCACGCTCCCTGAGTCCTGCTTGACTGTGAGCGCCAATTTCCCGCAGCTCGGCTGCTCAGTAAGGCATGTGGCGTCCCACACTCCCTGAGTCCTGCCCGATTGTGTGTGCTATATTTCCCACAGCTCGGCTGCTCAGTAAGACGCGTGGCGTCCCACGCTCCCTGAGTCCTGCCCGACTGTGTGCGCCAATTTCCCACAGCTCGACTGCTCAGTAAGACGCGTGGCATCCTACGCTCCCTGAGTCCTGCCCGACTGTGTGTGCTATATTTCCCGCAGCTCGGTTGCTCAGTAAGACGCGTGGCGTCCCACACTCCCTAAGTCCTGCCCGACTGTGTGTGCTATATTTCCCGCAACTCAGCTGCTCAGTAAGACGCGTGGTGTCCCACGCTCCTGAGTCCTACCCGACTGTGTGCGCCAATTTCCAGCAGCTCGGCTGCTCATAAGACGCGTGGTGTCCCACGCTCCCTGAGTCCTACCCGACTGTGTGTGCTATATTTCCCGTAGCTCGGCTGCTCAGTAAGACGCGTGGCGCCCCACGCTCCCTGAGTCCTGCCCGACTGTGTACGCCAATTTACCGCAGCTCGGCTGCTCAGTAAGACGTGTGGCGTCCCACGCTCCCTGAGTCCTGCCCGACTGTGTGTGCTATACTTCCCGCGGCCCGGCTGCTCAGGAAGACGTGCGACGTTCCACGCCCCCTGAGTCCTGCCCGACCGTGTGCGCAAACTCTTGCCTCGCCAGCAAGTTATAAGTGGACCGGCTTCCACGCCCCACTTGGTTCAGTGCCTCCGATCGGACGCGTGGCGGCCCACGCTCCTGAGAATGGCCTGAGTCAGTGGTTGAACTCCCATCTTCTAACAAAGCACATTCATCCCCCGGCTCGGTCCTTGGCCCGGTGCAGGGCGACCCGCACTCCCCCGCTTGTCAACTCGCCGAGTGTGCGAAATTCTCGAAGTTCTAAGGCAAGAAACATTCCTTAAACATCTGGCTGACTGGGGTGCCCCCTAAGTCGGGCCCAATAGAAGACGGGCGGCCCGACAAAACCACCCGGAGTCGGCGATTCAGCCAGGACGCTGCGAATGGCCTAGAATGTCAATTTCCTTCAATCAATACTTAGGCGTTCTCCCTGTCTCGAACCACTCACCTATGACCGATTTGTCATTATGCTTAAGAGTGCCTCGTCTCGGCATGGGAGTATGAAATCTTCTGGTTCGGGTAGCCCGCAAAGACGGAAAACTAATACCTGCGGCAACCACAGAAACACGCAATGACTTAAGCCTAAGTAGAGGAGTCCTCGCGTGGGTTAGTAACGCCGTTCAGATTGTTGACTCGCAAAAATGACAAGTATATTCAAAGGAAAAGGTGGCATTTTATTATCAAGGGCGATTACAAGATGGATGCTTAGTCCCTCTCTAGCTAATAAAGATAAAGTGACCAGGCCTCAGCAGTAACCGC
Organism: Boesenbergia rotunda; assembly: GCA_024364735.1. Taxonomy (NCBI): domain Eukaryota; kingdom Viridiplantae; phylum Streptophyta; class Magnoliopsida; order Zingiberales; family Zingiberaceae; genus Boesenbergia; species Boesenbergia rotunda. The sequence continues at coordinate 53,354 of JAGFNQ010010595.1, forward strand.
TCCTAACTCATGGAGCTCGGCTGGTCTTCTTCGCGGCCTGACCTCGGAGCAGGGAGTCAGTGTAGCCTTTGAGGCGCTGAATGCGCCGCTGGACGGCCTCGAGTACGGACGTTTGAACTGCATATTTTTGCTTAAGCTCGTTGAGCTCCGTGGCACTAGCAACCCGCTCCTCCTCTTTGGCCTTCAGATCGGCCGTAGAGTGGAGACGAGGTGATGTACTTCAAAAAGTTGCGCCCTGAGCATAGTCCACTCCTCAGAATTCCAAACTAACGGTGCCACCTGTTGATAACAGAAGGCAAGAGTCAGAAGCAAAGAAAAAGGAATGAAAACTGCATCTTTCATGAATTGAAGATCGGAGGGTCAGGCGTAGATGCTCTCGCCTGGGTGCAGTTCTCAGGTTCTTGCCCGAGCCGAGTTTCTAGACTCTCGGCTGGACGGAGCTGTAGATCTCCGGTCCAGACCATCACTTGAACACGAGTTATTAGCTAGTGCCCCATGAGGGGCGGCACTAGGAGAGACTGGCCCAGGAAAGCTGGCGGAGAGCTGGTGGCAGCATCCTCACCCACAGAGGCCCATATTCTGGGAGAGGATGCTCCAGGAGAGCCGCCCCGAACTGGCATTGGCTGAGATAGGAGCCATATGATAATAGCCCCTCCAAAATAGTTGAGCCAGTATTGCCAGCCGGTCGGCGTACGGAACCACTCTGGATCGAATGGCGGCGGATAGTAGGGACACCTCCCTTTGAACTCCCCGCTGGCGTGCCCCTCCAAACCCTCCTCAAGGAAGTAGCGGAAGAGGGAGCCCTCGGGAGTTGTAGTGCTCGGGGAGGCTACCCTCGTCGGAAGAGGGCAGACATTAACTCCCTTAGCAGAAGAGAACGCTGGAGAGGAGCTTCCCGACTGAGGAGCGGCAAGCTCGCGAATCGGCGGAGAGAGGGATACCTCGGGGGCAGGAGGAGTGTGCTCAGGAAGGGGGGTCACACGGGAAGACAGGGGCGCCGTGGCAGTAGCTTCTGCAGAAGCCGGCGCCCGGGCTCGCTTCGCTCGCGGGGAGGAGCGGGAGTGCTAGGTGGAGATGAAGAAGAGGAGGCCATTGGAGAAGGAGGAGGCGAGAAGCTAACCGGTGAAAGGAGTCACCGAAGAAAGGCCGAGACAAGGCAGCTGTCGCAACCCTAGCGGCATTCAAAGCGGCGGAGGACAACAGGCAGTTTCGAATGCGTGGAGAGGAACAAGCAGGCGAGAGGTTTCATTTATGGAAGTAGGCGAGGAGTGCCAGTCGTCCGATGAGCGACTAGGAGAAACGTGCGACCCAGTCGAAGTCGTCTGATCAGACTCGGGCAATATTCGAGGCGACGGAATACGGGTGCGTTAGAATATTCGCAATAGATGACAACCTGCCCTTCCGAGGGGCACGCCAGGCTCGGACCAGGTTTGAGGTCCAGTCAGTCGGACTACGTGCCTCCTTCGACTAGACTTAAGGGAGATGCTTATGATCCCGGGCCAGCTTGCGTGTAACCTGGCCCGGCAGCCTGGCGCTCAGCCAGAGGGAGGTGGCTAGTGAGCTGAACGATCCCGTTAGATAGGGGCCAGCGGGCTTAGGCCCCTTGGGCTTCCACGTCGAGGCCCACATAGTCCTGTAGCAGCCCACTCCTGAGTCAAATGGTTTAAGACTCACCCAGGCTCGGCTCCCCGCTGGCGCGTAGCGGCCCACGCTTCGGGAATAAGCCCGAGCCAAAGGAGATGTTACTCAGTGCCCCAGTCGGCACCCTCATAGGCCCTCAGCCGGCCTTGTTACTTAGTGCCCCACTCGGCACCCTCATAGGCCCTCAGCCGGCCTCGTTACTCAGTGCCCCAGTCGGCACCCTCATAGGCCCTCAGTCGGTCTCGCTACTCTGTGCCCCAGTCGGCACAACCACTCCCTGACACCAGACTACCAGAAGTTGTACGGGGTCGGCGCAGGACCAGAGTCATTCTGGTCCCAAGTGGCGGATATCTCGCCGAGGTATTGATCTCCTGCCACATCTTGTCCCCCCGTACCTCGACCACATGCTTTGGTGTCAGGCTGAGCGACGTCCAACGGTGGCAACCCTTAAGTTGACAGTACCCCTTTCCTTAATACAGCATGTGCCACTTTATCCTGCCACTCCTGGACATGCATTACCCTGTCCTCACTATATGACAGCAGGTGGCAGGCGGGGCAGGACCTGTCAGCTCCCCCGGCTACATATGTCTCCTCACTCCGCATTTCCCAGGTACGCACGATAGTGCAATTTTCATATTGTTCTATTGCCTTCCATTGCCACCGTCGTGTACTGACTTGACCGTCGAAGTGCCTGGCCGGGAATTTTTCCCGGCGGGTTCTAACGGTCTTTGCCTTGCAGGTTGGAAACAACCTAGCTCGTCAGGCCACCTCAGTGACCTCGCCCTTCCCGGAGGTTCACTCAGCTGTAAGGGCGTCCGACTCACTTCGTGACAGGATCACCTATTATGCCTGACACGATCTACGTCTATCAAGCCTAGGCCATGGGTCTCGAATCACTTCCATCTAGCTTGATCTATAAACCATATGAAACCACAGCACGACCCCTATTGAGTCATATCTATAAAAAGCATGAAAAACATATAAAATTAACTAAATTTGTAATAATGCGCAATAAATTTATAATCTTTTTCAAGCTCAACATCTATTTTAAAATTTTTGATTTAGTGTCACTAATTACTTATGGAACTAGTAATTAGGAAGGTGATCCCGGCCTTGCCTACGGGTAGGTCAGCCGGCCCCGCCAGCCAGCTTGACGCCGTGGAGGTCTAGCAGACATATCAGCAAAGGTATCACTAGGGGGGTCCCCGAGCCCGGGAGCCCCGAGGGCCTTGTTTAGCTAGAAGCGAATGGGGGCAGTCGGGCCGACCGCCGACCCCTCCTAACCCAGTCGGACGTGTGGCTGCCCACGCTCCCTGGCCATCCCTCGACCTAGATCTAGGTCGTGCCCTACAGTCGGACCCGTGGCGACCCACGCTCCAATACCATCACGAGGACTGGACATCTAGCGAAATCAGGCAGACATCACTCAACAAACCCCCGACTCAGGGTGTACCCTGCGCCTCCACTCTACCAGTCAGACGTGTGGCTGCCCATGCTCACTGGCCCTTACCCGACCCGGTCCTGCGCACTTGGACACGCCGGTTGGCTCTCGGGGTACGGGCTATCTCGCCCCTATGCCCTCTATCTCATTATATTCAGGGTACGACCCTGCTAACGGGGTTCTGCACACCTTACTCATTTCTGACACTTCTCGCGGTCCGTCCGCCAATTCAGTACTTTTGTGCTGCTCGAGCACCCCGCGCCATGCCGCGACACTCTTAAGTGCTCCCTACGAGCTGATAGTTATCACACCCTTGTCTCGTCAATACGGACAAGGGTTGTCAGCTCCCCCGGCTATATAAGCTTTGCACTCCTCCTACCGCAGGTATGCGTGCACGAGCTCTCTCATCTATTGCCTCATTTCAATTCCATTATTGCGTCTGCGGATACTGACTTGACCGTCGGAGTGCCTGACCGGGGAAACCCCGACGGGTTTACTGACGGTCGCTATTTTGCAGAGCTAAGCCGAAGCGCCGCCATGTCGTTGCCACCTTCCTAGCTCGTGCCACCCGGGAAACCATCCGGCCCTTAGGATCGCCACCTCGTTTCACGATAGGATCAAATTTGGTGCTAGAAGAAGGGCATCCCGCCTGATCGGAAGTGAAGATGGAAGATCCTAACTGGGTTTGGGTGACCATCACTCCCGAAGCATACGAGCGCCCCTTCCTCCCGCATGCACATCGCAGTCAAGCTTACGTGGCCAAGCCCATGCCAGGCGAAGCACCCGTATCCCACCGGACGGGGAAACGAGGTGTCGAAAGGACGCATCTAGTAAAAGCCCACACCTTTTCAAGGGCAGACTAGCAGCTTGCTCCGCGCCAATTATAAATAGGGATCCGCTCCCACTATTCCTCGGCTATGACCGAGAAGCCTCGGCTCGACTCTCAGCGGACGCGTGGCGACCCACGCTCCCTGAGATGTCCTTGACCGGGAAGCCTCGGCTCGGCTCTCAGCGGACGTGTGGCGACCCATGCTCCCTGAGATGTCCCTGACCGGGAAGCCTCGAGTCGGCTCTCAGCAGACGCGTGGCGACCCACGCTCCCTGAGATGTCCCTGATCGGGAAGCCTCGGCTCGGCTCTCATCGGACGCGTGGCGACCCATGCTCCCTGAGATGTCCCTGACCAGGAAGCCTCGGCTCGGCTCTCAGCGGACGCATGGCGACCCACGCTCCCTGAGATGTCCCTAACCGGGAAGCCTCGGCTCGGCTCTCAGCGGACGCGTGGTGACCCACGCTCCCTGGGATGTCCCTGACCGGGAAGCCTCGGCTCGGCTCTCAGCGGACGCGTGGCGACCCACGCTCCCTGAGATGTCCCTAACCGGGAAGCCTCGGCTCGGCTCTCAGCGGACGCGTGGCGACCCACGCTCCCTGAGATGTCCCTGACCGGGAAGCCTCGGCTCGGCTCTCAGCGGATGCATGGTGACCCACGCCCCCTGAGATGTCCCTGACAGGGAAGCCTCGACTCGACCCTCAGCGGACGAGTGGCGACCCACGCTCCCTGAGATGTCCGTGACCGGGAAGCCTCGGCTGGGCTCTCAGCGGACGCGTGGCGACCCACGTTCCCTGAGATCCCCCAACCGAGAAGCAAACACTACACTGGGATCCGCTCCCGCTAACCCTCGGATCGGCTCTCAGTCGGACGCATGATGGCTCACACTCCCTGAGAGGTCCCCTGACCGGGAGGCCATCTTCTCGCTCTATGCGAGCCTTACCCTCGGATCGGCTCTCAGCCGGACGCGTGATGGCTCACACTCCCTGAGAGGTCCCCCGACAGGGAGGCCATCTTCTTGCTCTGTGCGAGCCTTACCCTCTGATCGGCTCTCAGTCGGACGCGTGATGGCTCACGCTCCCTGAGAGGTCCCCCGACCGAGAGGCCATCTTCTCGCTCCGTGCGAGCCTTACCCTCGTATCGGCTCTCAGCCGGACGCGTGATGACTCACGCTCCCTGAGAGGTCCCCCGACCGGGAGGCCATCTTCTCGCTCCGTGCGAGCCTTACCCTCGTATCGGTTCTCAGCCGGATGCGTGATGGCTCACGCTCCCTGGGAGGTCCCCCGAACGGGAAGCCATCTTCTCGCTCCGTGTGACCCTTACCCTCGGATCGGCTCTCAGTCGGACGCGTGATGGCTGTTGGAGCAATTGGCCCCAAGATGGTCCGGAGTGACCATAGGTTTTGATGTTTGGGCAAAGGGTTTAAGTTAGGTTTACCCTTGTGTACTTATATGTGTATGTTGAGTGTGCAGGTTGTACATGTTACACATATGGACTTAACTGGATGACCTTGTTATGGTGAAGGATGGCATGGAGGCAAACTGGAGGCTTGCGTGCACATTCGAGGGACCTTGGAGAGCAGGGACGATAAGCTGATGGGCGCGAACTTCGAGACATGCGTGAAGGATGGCATGGAGGCAAGCTGGAGGTTTGCGTGCATCCGAGGGACGGGAGCCGAAGATGAAGAGGGCACGAAGGCAATAGTCGAGGTTGCGGAGGAGGAGTCAGTCGAGTCGTGAGGGTCGAGTGCTGTGTGAATATACTCGGGAAGGGTTTCAGCTAGGGACCAGTCGACTGCCCTGGGGGTAGTCGACTGGTAGGTGGCTGGTGAGCTGGCTGAGAATTCGAACGTTGAGGTGCAACGGTCGAATCTGGCTAGCACCAGTCGACTGCCCTGGGGGCAGTCAACTGGTAGCGGGGGTTTCAGCCCGAGTCCTATTTAAAGAGGACTTCGTGGGGGCTGAGATTTTTGACGAGTTTGGTCTTGGTTAAGGACCAATCAGTAGTCTTTGTGCTCAGAGGTTCTCAAGGTGTTGTGGTGAGGTTTCTCCACCCACAAGGAGCGACGAGAGCTAGCCGGAGGTTATCCGGGGAGTGATCCACCGACGGATTCTTGGATTAGTCACCCGATCGGGGTGGATACCAAGTAAATAGGTTTGTTAGCATTGTTTCTCGTTGTTAGTTCTATTTTATTGTATATTTTCGCTGCGCAACTAACAACGTAGGTGAGAAGAAAAATCGAAACGCTATTCACCCCCCCTCTAGCATACCACATATAATCCAACAATTGGTATCAGAGCGAAGGCCGCTTTTGATCGGACTAACCGCCGAGGGAGCACTCGCTAGAGGAAAAGGAGTCATGGAAGACAAATTGGGTGATGATATCAACTCACCACCATCATACGAGCATGAAAATTTTGATTATTGGAGAGATAGAATGAAGATGTGGCTCGGGATGGATTGGGAGTGTAGAATGACTATTGAACACCCATTCGAAATCCCCAAGGATAAGCACGGAAAAAAGCTTCGCCCTAGATATTGGACAAGTGAACAACAAGAACAAGCTAGGGATAATGAGAAGGTAATAAATATTTTGATTAATATGTTGCCTAACCATGTGTTGAGTGATGTAGGGAAATATTCAAATGCATGTGAATTGTGGAATAAGTTGGAAGAAATTCATAAGAACCCTACATCAACTCTAAGAGTGGAAGAGTTTGAGGAAATCGACTTAAGTATTAAAGAAGATAAAGAAGAAGTTGAATTGTCAAGAAGAGTGGAAGAAGTGAGTGGAGAAGCACCCATTCCATTCGAAGAACAAGAAGAAATGACAAATTCAAAGATTGAGGGGGAGGAGAGACCCCTCAACTATAGAAGAACAAGAAGAAGCTTCCACCTCCACCAAAGCCAAATCAAAGGACCATATAACATGCTTTGGGTGCAACAAAAAGGGGCACTAAAAGGACAAGTGCCCGAAAGGTAAAATGGAGGTAAAATCTAGACCCATTTCAATTCATTTAAATTCTAACAAGGGTTGTAGGACTGGTGAAGCCCAAGAGAAGAAGAAAAGAATTAGATGCTTCACGTGTGGTGAGCTAGGGCACTACCACACCAAGTGTCCAAGGAAGAAGGAGCTCAAGAAAATGGGACACTTGAGGAGATGGGAGAAAGAGCAAAGAAAGAAGAGGAGCCCATATCATGGAGGAACTATAAGGGTAAGGGAGGTAATCCCTAATTTTAAAGTTAAATGTAATTCAAATTCAAGTTCTTCTATGCATGCTAAAAATAGTGTAAATTGCTCATCTATGCATGCTAAGATTAATGAAAATTGTTCATTTGTGCATAATCATGGATTTAAGTATCATGATAGGAGTAGGATTAACAAAATAGATCAAAACCCTAGGAAGAACATTCATCATGATCAACCTAAGACCTCTAGACCTAAGGATCATGACACTAATCCCAAAAAGGGAAGGAATGTGCCTAGAAAGGAGGGTAAGTCTAGAAATGTCCAAAGTGCACACATAGACTCAAAGGTTCAAAACTTAGAAAGGGAAAATCAAGCCTTGAGGGCAAGGCTTGATACTTTAGAAAAGACCCTAGAAAGATTCACGATTGGATCAAAGGGTCTAGACATGGTGTTGGGTAGTTTGAAACCCAACTATGATAGATCGGGATTGGGATACCGGTCTAAGACCTCCAAGGCCAACAAAAAGAAGTATGCTGGGGAGGCATACAATCATGGTAAGGAGGGTAAGTCCAAGGATGACAAGGGAATGCCATCCAAAGGTAAAAAGGGTGACTTAACCAAGGACAAGGTGTCCAAAGTTAAGAAGGTTCACTTTGTAGGCCAAGAGTCACCGGGGGCACACCGGTGTGGCTTAGTGTGGATTGAGTCACCTAGGGAGGTGGCTAGGGCTCAGAACTCAAGGGGGAGCACTAGGAGCCTATGGGGTCCATGGTGAATGGATATCAAGAGGTTTTCTCCTAGAAAATTAGGTTGAAATATGCCAAAAGGATTGGAAGACTTGGATAAGTCTTAATTCTAGAAAATGGCACATTAAAAGGAGAATTAGGGAGAAAAAGGTGAAAATAGGATATATCTGAGAAAATTAGGTTTTAGTGAGTGAACACCATGCAATTCAGTGCTAGAAATGAGTTATAATCAAGTATAAGAGAATACATTAAGGAGAAGTCACAATTGAGACTTTTGGGATGAGTTTCAATGATACACTTTAGGATAAGTTGAGTTTCGTGCTAATCTTGGAATCCGGAGTATATTTGGTTGGAAACGTATTTTTCCCAAGTAGACACTGGCCCCATAAATCTCCCCACGAAATTTCATAATTTTTGGAGATTTGTAGAATTATCTAGGCATTACTGAAATTGGGTTGAAAAACCTGAAAATCAGGTATCAGTCGACTGCCCTGGAGGCAGTCGACTGGTAAGAGCCCAGAAACATTCTGTGAGTTTTGGGAGTCGACTGCCACAGGGGCAGTCGACTGGTCTGTAGGCTGAAATGAAAATAGGTGTATTGGACAATCAAAATTACAAATTTGGATTATAGGATATGGTTGTGGATTTAAAGTCTTAATTATGATCTCATATTCCTTAAATGAAGTGTTATCTCATGGGTTAATAAGGATGTATTGATATTTTGAAAATCAAGGAAGATTGATAAAGTTTTCCTAAGTATCTAGGATTTAGAGGTCTAAAGGGAAAATTGAGGACAATTCCATGTGTCCAATTATGATGGTTAGCATTAACAACCACATGGAATTAGAGATAGATTTGGATGTTGATACAAAATGCCAATCTCTTAAGATAATTAGAAGTTGTACCAAAAGTCAAGCACATTTGCATTTTTTTTGGAATTATATTTTTCTAGGATAGGGTATATCCTAGCAAATGTGCTTGCAACTTTTTTAGAAATGTTCAAGGTTTAGTTGAGTTCGTTTTGGCACTAGGGATAAGGTTGCTTGGGAGCAAGCCTTTAATGGTGTCCAAGGGAGAAGAACTATGGTGTTAAGTTGGGTGGAACTTCACCATGGGAAAGTGAAAATTGAGAGAAGTCATAGGTTAAGGGGGAGGTAGCCCGTGTTTGCCTTGATTTTCATAGAAAATTATTTTTGGATTTTGTGTCTAACTTGGGAACGGTGATAGATACATGGTGAAATGTATTTTTCCCAAGTAGGTATGGGTACCACAATGTTCTTCACGAAATTTGAGAATTTTTGGAGAATTGTGGAATTTCTGGCGCGTTTCTGAAATTCGGCCAGAAAATAGGCTTTCAGAGTATCAGTCGACTGGCCATTTTGGCAGTCGACTGACCAGGGCTGATTTGGGTATCAACAGCTGGTTTGGGATCCAAATGATAAGAAACATGTGTATGAGGGTTGAGTACACATTGTTTATAATTATTGGGGATTGAAAGAACCAATAATTGGGATATTATTGGGGTCTTTTTGATGTATGACAAAGGGGGAGAAGTTTGGGTTTAAGTTGAGAAACCATACTTACCTTTGCTAGAAACCCTAGGTTTAGGGGGAGCTGAGATTGAGGGGGAGCATGTTTGCTCCATTCTTGGCGTAAGGGGAACCTGGGAGAGGTTCTTAAAAAGCCTTTGTAAGTCCAATGCAGGGGGAGCTTGGGAGAAGCTTTAAAAAGCTCATTTTGGTGAAAATTCCTAATTTGGGAAGTTAGGTGTGGAAAATCCTAGCTTGGAGGGCTAGGTGTAGAAAATCCTAGCTTGGAGGGCTAGGTGTGAAAAAGTCCTAACTTGGAGAGTTAGGTGTAGGATGCCTTGGGATAGGATCCATTCATGCATTGCATATGCATTATTTTTTGCCATTGACTACTGTTTTGTTTTCCCTAACTTAAACGGATTGTCAAACATCAAAAAGGGGAAGATTGTTGGAGCAATTGGCCCCAAGATAGTCTGGAGTGACCATAGGTTTTGATGTTTGGGCAAAGGGTTTAAGTTAGGTTACCCTTGTGTACTTATATGTGTATGTTGAGTGTGCAGGTTGTACAGGTTACACATATGGACTTGACTGGACGACCTCGGTACGGTGAAGGATGGCATGGAGGCAAGCTGGAGGCTTGCGTGCCCATCCGAGAGACCTTGGAGAGAAGGGACGATGAGCTGATGGGCGCGGACTTCGAGGCATGCGTGAAGGATGGCATGGAGGCAAGCTGGATACTTGCGTGCATCCAAGGGACGGGAGCCGAAGATGAAGAGGGCGCGAAGGCAATAGTCAAGGTTGCGGATGAGGAGTCAGTCGAGTCGTGAGGGTCGAGTGCTGTGTGAATGTACTCGGGAAGGGTTTCAGCTAGGGACCAGTCGACTGCCCTGGGGGCAGTTGACTGGTAGGTGGCTGGTGAGCTGGCTGAGAATTCGAACGTTGAGGTGCAACGATCGAATCTGGCTAGCACCAGTCGACTGCCCCTAGGGCAGTCGACTGGTAGCGGGGGTTTCAGCCCGAGTCCTATTTAAAGAGGACTTCGTGGGGGCTGAGATTTTTGACGAGTTTGGTCTTGGTTAAGGACCAATCAGTAGTCTTTGTGCTCAGAGGTTCTCAAGGTGTTGTGGTGAGGTTTCTCCACCCACAAGGAGCGACGAGAGCTAGCCAGAGGTTATCCGGGGAGTGATCCACCGATGGATTCTTGGATTAGTCACCCGACCGAGGTGGATACCAAGTAAATAGGTTTGTTAGCATTGTTTCTCGTTGTTAGTTCTATTTTATTGTATATTTTCGCTGCGCAACTAACAACGTAGGTGAGAAGAAGAATCGAAACGCTATTCACCCCCCTCTAGCGTACCACATACGATCCAACAATGGCTCACGCTCCCTGAGAGGTCCCCCGACTGGGAGGCCATCTTCTCACTCCGTGTGAGCCTTACCCTCGGATTGGCTCTCAGCGGACGCGTGATGGCTCACGCTCCCTGGGAGGTCCCCCGATCGGGATGCCATCTTCTCGCTCTGTGCGAGCCTTACCCTCGGATCGACTCTCGATATTACCCTCGCCTCGCGCGAACTATGCAGGGGCTTACATGTAACACCCTCAAACTGGCCCTCGGTCGGACGCGCAGTATTCCTCGCTCCCTGAGGAGGCTCGAATCGAGCATTCTGTCTCTGGCCTTGCGAACGGGGCGAAAGAAAGATCAGCTCCTAGCTCGATCCTTGACCCCTGTGCGTTGTCTCTAAGCCAGGTGCCTCACTCCTGGCCCACATGCGGGCTACAAGCAGCTAAGTCTTCGCGACTATGATAACCTAACTTCTTGATCAGACACGATTCAGCCAATTTCAGGATGGTTCAAGGAACCACCACGAGCCTAAGATTTCTGTCGTGCTCGCCCAAGTGGGGAATACGGAGCAAGTATTACATACTCACAAAATCCTAACCGCTCAGCCACATGCTGGCCCGAGTAATCGATACACAGTGACCCCGACATCGCGGGCACTCTCCCACTAGGAGGGGCGGACTAGCATCCCCCCCATTCGGGTCGCTTACGCACAAGCACCAAACACACATGGGCAGAAGTGTACAAAAATAAATGTTGGAACTTGGATGGCTAGAGAGGGGGGGGGTGAATATAGCCAAACACTTGAACTTTAGAACTTTTCGAATTTCTGCACTTCAGAGGTTAGGCAGCAGCAGAAGCAAACCAAAAACAGAGACTAAATGCAGAAACTAAGTAACAACACAAAACGCTAACAAAGAGGATTTACAAGGTTCGGGGATAACTTGCCCCTACTCCTTGGCGTGCCCGTAAGGTGGGCGATCCCTTGATCGTCGGCAGATCAAGCCCCGAAAAATCCGGATAAAATGCAACCTCCTTCTCGGTGAAGTAACCTCTCCACAGCATTTCAAGATGGATCAAGTATAAAGTACAGGAAACACAAGAAGGATCTTACTTAGCACTTAGAACCACAAGAACACAAGCAAACTTTGTTGGTGCAGGAAGCACCATATCGAACCTTGTTTTGATATTGGCAAAGGATTCAAAGTTAAATACTATTTGTGATCTAACGAAGTTACTCAAGTGTGCAGAAAGAAGTCCTAGCGAAGGACTGCTAGGCACCTAGCGGTGGACTGCTAGGCATCGAAACCCTAAGACCTGGCGAAGGGTTGCAGGGCACCTAGCGAAGGGCTGCTAGGAGTCTAAGACCTGGCGAAGGGCTGCTGGGCACCTAGTGAAGGGCTGCTAGGAGTCTAAGACCTGGCGAAGGACTGCTAGGCACCTAGCGAAGGGCTGCTAGGAGTCTAAGACCTGGCGAAGGACTGCTAGGAACCGAAGACCTGGCGAAGGACTGCTGGGCAAAAGTCCAACCGGAGGAGCCGGTTGGCAAAAGGTAAACTCTCCTGAGAGGAGTAGGTGAGGATGCGTTCCCCGTTGAGGGAACAGTAGGTGTTGGTTCGACCTAGGGTTCCATTTAGGAGACCCAAAGTCAGAACCAAGACAGCTAAGGCTGTATAAACCTAAAATTTCTTGCTTTGTTGTTTTGGAACTAACCTTGAATGCAGGATCGAAGGAATGTGTTTCTGCAGCTCAGAACACCCCAAAGGAGAGGGTCAGATAGCTGGGCAGGGCGCCCCCAAGGTGAAGGCAAAACAAGTTGAGCAAGAATCGCTTCGGAAGCTCACTGGGCCAGGCGCCCTCAAGCTCCCGGGCGCCCTGAGTGTCCCGGGCACCCTGGATGCCTCGGGCGCCCTGGGTCCAAGCCAACGAAGTGATTGAAGTGAAGTCAGCCGAGAAGCCAGCAGACCAAGTCAACAGGGGCGCCCCCAGTGTCCCGGGCGCCCCCGTCAGCTCATAGCCCGATCCTGGAGGGATAAGGGCTGACCGAGTTTCGGATAGGGGTTTGGGATCCAGAGGCACGTGGAGGGCGCCCCCAACGTCCAGGGCGCCCCTAGGAGTGCTATAAAAGGGGCTCGACTCCCAAGGCTTCAGAACACACTTTTCCAATGCCCCAACGCTCTTCGCTCAAGCGCTCTGCTCCGGAAACTTCTGATCTCGAGGTTCTAGCGCCGACGACGACCCTCCGCACCGAAGTACAATCCACACCGGACGTTGATAATGAAGAGTTAAATTGTTCTTTTTACTGCACTACTACTGTACAAATCTCTGTAAAACTTTGCGCATTATAGAATTGCCCGCAGTAAACGGTCAAGGACCGTGGGCCTTGGAGTAGGAGCCGACCGCGACTCCGAACCAAGTAAAAATGCTTGTGTTCCTTGTGTGTGTTTTTAATTTCCGCTGCGTATTCTCTTAAAGTTTTATCCGAAACGTGTTCACGATATTCACCCCCCCTCTATCGTGTTTTCTCGATCCAACAAACTTCTCCCGAGCTCCACTCAACGCAGATCTCACGCAAGAACTCCCTTCTTCGTGTCTTCTCGCTGATGGACTCGCCAAGCTTCTTGTTTCTCTTCCAAGTGCTCAAGTAACAGAAGGTTGCTTCAAGGATCACAGTTGCTTGCTCAAGATGATGGAACAGAGTTGTCGCAAGAGCACAATATGTTGTAGCAGAGTAATGATCGAGTATTCTCAGAGTTGTTGAGACTTCTTCGCCACCAAGCGCTTAAGTCTCTCCCACTGATCGCCAGGTCACAGCACCTCACTGCAGCCTCCAGCTGCTCACATGCAACAGCCAGCTACTACTGAGCTCTCTTGGACTCCCTCAGCCAAGCCCCAGTCAGCAGCTCCAGCAGTGTCAGCATCCGTTGCAACCTGAGATGGAAAACAGACAAACCTGCTCCAAGGAAGGACTCCCATTGACTCTCCTTGAGTGTTTGAATCCATTCCTGTCACCTGCACACTTGATCAGATCATTAGCACAGCAAATCAAGCAGAGAATCAAGTATCAGAGATTAAGAGCAGAGAAATCAGATGTGTTCAGACGTGATCAGAGCGCCTGACAGCGCGTTTGAATTAAAGTGATCGGTCACCGGACCGATCAGAGAGCCTCCTGATCGGTCACCAGACCGATCAGGGTGGATTCAAACCGATCAGGCTCCATCCTAATCGGTCCCCAACGCTTAATCAGAAATCGCGACTTCTCCAGGATCCGATCACCAGACCGATCCCAAGTCGTGGATCGGTCACCAGACTGATCCACCCTTTTGCAGGGTGATTTCCCAGCTTCGCAGTCCAACCCTCTTGATCGGTCACTAGACCGATCAGGGCATGCCTAGACCGATCAGGCTCCATCCTGATTGGTCATAGTGAGGAACTCGCGACACTTGATCGTTCACCAGAACGATCTGAACAGTATCCCTGATCGTTCACCGGACCGATCAGGAGCCAAGCAGTAAGGTTCCCAAAACCCACTGTACGCTCCCTGATCGGTCCGGTCACCAGACCGATCAGGAGCTGAGCAGGAAGTGAACTCTAAGCTCCCTGATCGGTCACCAGACCGATCAGGAGCTGAGCAGGTAAGCTCCCTGATCGGTCACCAGACCGATCAGGAGTTGAGTAGTGAGTGAACTCTATGCTCCTTGATCGGTCACCAGACCAATCAGGAGCCGAGCAGTAAGTTCCCAATCTCACTGTATGCTTTCTGATCGGTCACCAGACCGATCAGTCATAGCTGGATTGGTCACCAGACCGATCCATAAGGGAACTTCGTGCCAACTTCCGTGATCGGTCACCAGACCGATCCAGGCTAGGCCAAACCCACTCTAAGTCAAGAGAACTGGCTCCCAGCCTCCCTTGACTCGTGCTCAGTCCCCCGGACCAAGACTCCATGCCCAGTCTCACTCACCGGGACTTCAACCTAGCCCTCCAAGCTAGGACATGGCCCTCCAAGCCAGGATTTCATCCAACCTAGCCCTCTAAGCTAGGACCTGGCCCTCCAAGCTGGGATTTCATCAACCTAGCCCTCCAGGCTAGGACCTGACCCTCCAAGCCAGGACTTTTCACACCTAACCCTCCAGGTTAGGACTTTTCCACACCTAGCCCTCCAAGATAGGATTTTTCCACACCTGACCTTCCAGGTTAAGACTTTTCACACCTAACCCTCCAAGCTAGGATTTTTCCACACCTAACCCTCCAGGTTAGGACTTTTCACACCTAGCCCTCCAAGCTAGGATTTTTCCACACCTAACCCTTCAGGTTAGGACTTTTCACACCTAGCCCTCCAAGCTAGGATTTTCCCACACCTCACCCTCCAGGTTAGGATTTCATCAAACCTAGTTCCACTAGGTATGCTTAGTCCACGACCAGGACTGAATCCCAATCATCTCATCAACCTAAACTAAAATCGATGTCAACACCAAAACAACAATCAGGGTCAGACTGCATCAACAATAAAGATGCTAGAAAAAAGAAGTAGCATTCATAAATGTCAAAATGGCCTCTGCCTACACAAGGAAAATAGAAAAGAGCAGTAATAGACTACGATTTAGGTGTAAAAGACTGAGACGGGGCCCGACCCTGTGTCTTCCCCAGCTCCTTCTGAGTCGCCTTTAGCTTGGCATCCAGAGCCGCTCGGTACTTTCGCACCCGCGAGAGGTCACTTAAGCAGGCGGCTAGTTCTTCTTCCTTAGCCTTCAGGTCGGCGCGCAATGTCGTAGCCGATTGGCCAACCTCCTGGAGCTCCGCCTTGACCTTGGCCAACTCGTCGTGGGCTTGTAACTCCAAAGCTCGAGCCTGTCGCTTGCTATGCTCCAGGAAGGCAATTTGTCGCCGCATCAGGATAGTCGATGCCCTAGCTGCATTCAACTCCGCCAGGCATTCCTGAAGTTGGGCCTCGACGCGGACTGTACACCTTGAAGGGTAGCGTTCTCAGCCCGTAGCATCATCCAGGCCTCATCACCTGGTGGCAGCTGTGCATAGTGGAGCTGAGCCTCCAGCTCCTCCCTTCGGGACTCTGACTGACAAAGGGACCGATTCTGAGCGATAAGGGAAACACCCATGTCGTGGATTGCACCGGTTAGCTGCAAAGCGAAAGGTTAGCCGGGAAAGAATCGGACAAGCAGGAGCTATCAGAAAAACATACTCGGCAAACCTCCTCCATGACGCCATTAGCTCTGGCAATGGGGTCTTGACTGTCAAATGCCCGAAGACCATGATGTAGGATCGATGCACGTGAGAGGGGGGGGGGTGAATCACGTGACTTTTTCAAAAAATCAGAGCGCTTTAAAAAGCGTGCACAGCGGAAAAGATAAAACACGAACGAAAAACCAATACAAACGACACAGGTAGTTTTACTTCGTTCGGAGCCTTCGGCGACTCCTACTCGAAGGCCCAGGTCCCTCGGACCTTTCCGTTGGGCAATCCACTAAAACTCTCTACCGGTAAACCCCGATAGAGTAGGCGGTACAAAAGAATTGAAAGTGTGACAACCCCACACTTTCAAGTAATTAAATGCAATAAAGTATTAAAAAAAATTACGCTCTTCTTTTTACCGACGTCCGGAGTAGGTCGACTCTTTCGGGGCAGCAGGACGTCGTCGGCTCGAGGTGAAGCGTTTCCGGAGCAAGGCGCGAGCGTAGAAGAACTTTGAGGCGTTGGAAGAATTGTTGTCCGGAGTATGGGGTCGAGGGCCCTTTATATAGGGCCTGGGGGCGCCCGGGACGTCGGGGGCGCCCCCCACGTGGCTCTGATCCGCAGAGCTCTCGGTCGCGTCTGATCCTCTGGATCCGCTTTGACCGGGGCGCCCGGAGCGCTCGGGGCGCCCGCATTGACCGGGTCAAAGTCCTATCTCCTTGGCTTCGAGGGGTTCGGTTTGAGGTATGCAGATGGGGGCGCCCGCAGAGCAGGGGGCGCCCGGGAGCAGCGGGGGCGCCCGGAAGCACCGGGGCGCCCGGCCAGCATGTATCGAACCTCTTTTGCTTTACCTTTTGTTGGCCTTGGGGCGCCCGGGACACTCCGGGCGCCCTACTCAGCTACTACCTCACTCCTTTGAGGCTATCTGAGCTGCAGACACTCCTTCTTTTGGTCCTGCATCCAGGGTTAGTCCAAAACACAATAAAACACAGTGTTAGATTATACAGCCTTAGCTGTCTTGGTTCTGACTTTGGTCTCCGAAATGGAGCCCTAGGTCGAACCGACGCCTACTGTTCCCTCGACGGGGAACGCGTCCTCTCCTACTCCTCCAGTGACTTACCTCACTTACCCTTTGTGCAGCTTTACTTGACTTCTTGACCCACCAGGACTTCCTGCCAAGGCTCAACCACCCTGGTCTTCCTGCCAAGTCTCAACCAACTTGGTCTTCAGCCAGTTGTCAAGTCCCGCGGACCCAACTGGACTTCCCGCCAGGACTCAACCATCCTGGACTTCAGCCTGGTGTCTGGTCCTAAGTCTTTCAACCCTGCACACTTAGTAAGGAGGTTAAAAACCAACAACCCTAACTTTAACCACTTTGTCATACATCAAAACCCGAGTTTGACCGTTAGTGCAAACTGCACCAACAATCTCCCCCTTTTTGATGTATTGACAACTCAGGTTAAAGTTAGAAAAAAACAACAGATATGAACTTGCATAAACATGCAAACAATATAACACAAGCATAGGTATGAAAGTTGCAGCACACAAGAAAGCAGAGGTAAATAAATGTGAAATAAGCATGCTGTTTGCAATTTTCTAACCCTTTTACCCTACTCTCCCCCTTTGTCATTCATCAAAAAAGATATAAGCATAACAAGTTTAAGGGAGTAGAAATATAGGCTAAGTGTTAGAAAAAAAACTAGTCTTAAATCTATTAACTTAGCTTTCAAAAAAAAAATTTCTTTCAAAAAAGATTTTTTTTTCAGAAAATATAATATCACTCTTAATCAAAAAAAATATTTTTGGGATTAGCTGGAACTCCCTCTCAATCTTTATCAACTTTTATCAAAATTTTCAAATGTGTTTTGTCAAAAATGACATTTTGAAAAAGTATTTTGACCTCTGCTCCCCCTGGACCAAGTAATGATTGTGGTCCCTTTTCATGTGTCTAACCCTAGTTACTGACTAACTATCTAGATGATAGTAGTGTTCACTGGGTTAGTCAAGTCAAGTAATAATGTCTGTCTCAGTTTTTAGTGCAAGACTACTTGACTTGATCACTGTAATGTTGGTATTTTACGCCCAGACTTACTGTGATGCACTGACTTAAGCATTCGGAAGTCCAGGCAGTATCCTATGCATCTCACAACCGTTCTATGTTTTTGCAAACACAAACAAGTTAATCTTAATGTGTTTTGTGAGATGCGGCTACCTAAATCTATAGGTTCATGCAATTCTAGGGGTCAAGCTTAGGCTAAGTCTGCCAGTTTTGAAAATCAAATTTTGAAAGACAATAAAGTTCTTGAAAAACAAGTTTGAAAAGTCCGTGTTTAAGTTAAATTTTGAAAGACAATAAACTTTTGAAAAACAAGTTTGAAAAATCCATGTTTTTAAACTCACAAGCTTAATTAGTTAAACCAAAAGTCAACTTAAGCTTATCAGGTCAGTCCTAGTCTATAACACACATTCCTATTAACCTTCTTAAGTTGCTAAATTCAGATTCAGGAAGTGGTTTGGTAAATATATCAGCTAGGTTAGACTTAGATTCAACATGGTTAAGTTCAATTTCTCCTTTATTTACATGATCTCTGACAAAATGGTGTTTGATTTCTATATGTTTGGTCCTAGAGTGGTGGATTGGGTTTTTGGTTAAATTGATTGAACTTAGGTTATCTATAAAAATTTTGACTTGTTTAAAATCTAAGTGAAGGTCCTTTAGGGTATGCATCATCCAGAGTAGTTGGGCTACACACTCACCCATAGCTATGTACTCAGTTTCAGTGGTGGATAGGGCAACACAGTGTTGTTTTCTACTAAACCAACTAACTAGTGAGGGTCCTAGAAGTTGGCATCCACCACTGGTACTTTTTCTGTCCAATTTACAGCCAGCATAGTCTGAGTCACAATATCCAATAAGCTCAAACTGGGCTGTTCTAGGGTACCAGATTCCTAATCTTTCTGTTCCTTTAAGGTACCTAAATATTCTTTTAACTAGGGTTAGGTGTGACTCTTTAGCACATGTTTGATACCTAGCACACATACTAACTGCAAAAAGAATATCAGGTCGACTTGCAGTTAAGTAAAGTAGGCTTCCTATAGCACTTCTATAGTACTTAAGGTCAACAGGTTTGCCTTTTGGGTTACTATCTATAGTTTGATTGGTAGCCATTGGTGTCTTAATCTCTTTTGTATTATCCATTCCAAATTTTCTAAGTAGTTCTTTTGTGTATTTTTGTTGATAGACAAAGGTACCCTCACTGGTCTGTTTTATTTGTAGCCCTAAAAAGAAAGTTAATTGACCTACTAAACTCATTTCAAATTCAGTTTCCATTATCGTTGTGAAATCTTGTAAAAAGTCTGAGTTAGTTGAGCCAAATACTATATCATCTACATATACTTGGGCTACAAAAATATCATTTTTTAGGGTTTTAACAAATAGTGTTGGGTCAATTTTGCCTTGGTTAAAACCTTTTGAAACTAAGTAGTTAGACAGTCTTTCATACCAGGCCCTAGGTGCTTGCTTAAGTCCATATAGGGCTTTCTTAAGTCTAAAGACATAGTCAGGGTGTTCTAAGCTTTCAAAACCAGGGGGTTGACCTACATAAACCTCTTCTTTAATTAGGCCATTTAGGAAGGCTGACTTAACATCCATTTGATAAAGCTTAAATCCCTTATGGGCTGCATAACTTAAGAGCATTCTAATGGATTCAAGTCTAGCTACTGGGGCATAGGTTTCATCATAATCAAGACCTTCTACTTGGCTAAACCCCTTAGCTACTAGCCTAGCCTTATTTCTTACTGTTTCACCTTGTTCATTAAGTTTATTTCGAAAAACCCATTTGGTCTCAATAAACTTTTTGTTTTTAGGTAAGGGTACTAAATCCCAGACTTGACTACGTTCAAATTGAGCTAACTCCTCTTGCATGGCAATGATCCAATCAGGGTCAAGTAAGGATTCTTCTATAGACTTAGGTTCAATTTTGGAAATCAGAGCTATCTGACTAAGATTTCTAAAGGCTGATCTAGTCTGAACCCTTAGTTCTGGATCACCTATGATTTGATCAGTTGGGTGGGCTGAGCTAACTCGAACAGTTCTGGGTTGGTTAGGTTCAGTTTCAGGTGTGGGTTCAGTTAGATCATCGTTTTGGTCCTCAATTGGCCTTTCATTAGGGTTAGTACTGGATCTAACAAAGTCAATTGGTTGGTAGGTGGTTTGATCAGAGTTATTTGGGTCAGATTTTTCATCAAATTTTACATTTGTAGTTTCTTCAATTTTTAGGGTAATTTTGTTATAAACTCTATAGGCTCTACTGGTAAGGGAATAACCTACAAAGATACCTTCCTCACCCTTAGAAGTAAATTTTCCTAAGTGTTCTCTAGTATTTAAGATATAGACTTTACATCCAAATACTTTAAGGTATTTAATGTTAGGTTGTTTGTTATAATAGATTTCAAAGGAGGTCTTTCCTAGGTTTTGAATTAGAGTTATTCTATTTTGTACATAACAAGCTGTACTAACAGCCTCAGCCCAAAGGTATTTAGGTGAGTTGTATTCATTAAGCATTGTTCTAGCTGCTTCTTGTAGTGTTCTATTTTTTCTTTCTACAACTCCATTTTGTTGAGGTGTTTTAGGGCAAGAGAATTCGTGATGGTAGCCATTTTCTAGACAAAATTGATTAAATTTGTAATTTTTGAATTCTCCGCCATTATCGCTCCTAAGTCTTTTGATTTTAATCCCTTTTTCATTTTCTGTTAATTTACAAAATTGAGTGAGTGTATCAAAAGTTTCATCTTTATTTTTTAAGAATTTTACCCAGGTAAATCTTGAATAGTCATCTATAATTACTAGGCAGTATAGGTTCCCATTAATTGATTTAACCCCATGTGAGTCAAATAGGTCTAGGTGAATTAATTCCAGAATTGACTTGGTTTGAGTTTGATTAGTTGGTTTGTGGGTTGACCTAGTTTGTTTTCCTTGTTGACAAGCATTACATAAGGTTGACTCAAGGTTAGATAACTTTGGTAGGCCTCTAACTAAACCATTTAGTTTAGGTAGTTTTCTGAAGTGTGTGTGTGAAAGTCTCCTATGCCAGAGCCAAGTCTCATCCTTATGGGTTAAGAGGCAGTTTTCTAAGGGACAGGTTAGCTTAATTTCATAAATGTTATTGTGCCTAAGTCCTTCTAAGTGTGATGTTTGGGTTGTCATTGTGTTTGATCAGACATTCATTGGATAGGAACCTAACCTTATAACCAGTGTCACACAATTGGCTAATGCTTAGTAAATTGAAGTTGAAATTTTCAACAAGTAATACATTTGTTATTATGAAATCAGACCCAAGTTCAATATTGCCTAGGCCAATTACCTTAAGTTTACCGTTGTTTCCAAAAGCAACGGTCCCTAGTCTTTTGTACTTGAGTTCTGTAAATTTGGTGGGATCCCCAGTCATGTGTCTGGAGCATCCACTGTCAATGATCCATTTGTTTTCCTACAGTTAAGTAAAAGGTTTAGACCTTAGGTTAAGTTTTTGAATTTAAAAAAAATTTAAGAAGATTTAAAAACTTGAGTTTGAATTTTAAATTTGAGTTATGTTAATTTTGATTTTGAATTTGATTTTTATTTTTGAATTTGAATTTTATTTGAATTTGAATTTTATTTTTTGAATTTGAATTTGAATTTGAATTTGAATTTGAATTTTTGAATTTGAATTTGAATTTGAATTTTTGAATTTGAATTTTATTTTTTGAATTTGAATTTGAATTTTAATTTTTGAATTTGAATTTTATTTTTTGAATTTGAATTTGAATTTTACTTTTTGAATTTGAATTTGAATTTTACTTTTTGAATTTGAATTTTACTTTTTGAATTTTAATTTGAAAGTTGAGTTATCAATCAATAATTTGAATTTGGTTATCCTTATTCATCTCACTCGGTCTAAGTCATCAATCAAGGGGGTCCTATGATTTTGTGAGATGATTTTGAGTTTGTTTAGAAAAGTTAACTTGACCTTGTGTTAGATCCAAGTTTAACAAGTAGTAATTTAAAAGTACACTTCAATAATTGGCTTCCAGGCCATGGCGAGGCACAGTGGCCTTCTTTGGCCGAAGCCTTATTGGAGCAACAACCATTTTCTAGGCAAAGCCGCTTAAAGAAGTTGGACTTTTAACTTACTCATTGAAAACCCTGGTACTAAATAGTACAAGAGTCAAATTAACTTTGAAGCTAGTCCTAAGTGCCCACCTGGGCAGAGGCTGATTTTGAGGTGCCAACTAGTTTGGAGCCTCCCCCTAAATTGTAGACTGGGTGTCTAGGGTCAATGTAATGGATGTCCCTTTTTGGGACATAAAATTGATTCTGACCTACTTGCTTTGTTAGATAAGCTTTCGGAACCCACGCTTTTCGTTGATTTTTGCGGGGGTGGATAAAGGAGATAAAGGATCTTTGGGTCGATTTTGATTTATATCCTATCCCAGATTTGTGGTACATGCCCTTTTGTGATCCAAGAATAAGGTCAAGGTTCTTGGATCGGGTTGTGAAAGTTGTTAGTAGATCCTTAAGTTTTAGGACTTCGCCCTTTAGAGTTGAGTTTTCATTTTCAAGCTCAATTAATTTTTGATTTTGAGTTTGTTCAGTTAATGTTCTGGTATTAATTAATTGCTCCTTAAGGTCTTGATTTTCCTTAAGGAGCTGGTCATTTCTAGATTCAGATGCAAGCAATTTTTTATTTAAAGCAGAGATAATCTTAAAAAAATTTTGATTAACTGAATCTAAATATACCTTAGTCGAGTCGTCCGAAAAGAGTCCGATCTCTTGACTCGACTCGTATTCGGAATCTTCGTCGTGCTCTGAGTCTGACCCGGGTCCGGTTGCCATTAGTGCGAGATAGTTTGAGTTCCTTGGTGGTTCATCGTCGGAGTCGTCTGTGCTGTCGTCCCAAGTGGCTTGAAGAGCCTTCTTCTTCTTATTCTTCTTGGGTTGATTCTCCTTTTTGTAGGGGCATTCGTGTTTGAAGTGTCCTTTTCTGTTGCAGCCGAAGCAGGTTATTTTACTTTTGTCTTCACTGCTGGTGGGCTTCATTATCCTCTGGAGATCCTTTCTTGAGAACTGGCTTTTCTTTTTGGCGAAGACCTTCCTTACTAGGTTGACCATTTGTTCCTCATCATCTGGGTCTGAGTCTGACTCTTCTTCTGATTCTTGAATTTTCTTCTTTGACTTGCCTTCTTTTGAGGAACCTGCAAATAAGGCAAACCCTTTCTCGGCCTTGGCGTTAGTCTGTTCGTGCAGTTCTAATTCACAAAACAATTCATCTAAATTAATTTTAGAAAGGTTCCTAGAAATTTTATAAGCATCTATAATAGATGCCCATAGTGAATTTCTAGGGAAAGCATTTAAAGCATACCTTATGATGTCTCTGTTTTCTTGTTTGTGCCCGATTAGGTGGAGTCCATTTAGTATGTCCTTGATCCGGGCGTGAAGTTGGCTTGCAGATTCTCCTTCCTGCATTTTTATGTTAAATAATTTATTTAAAAGTAAATCCCTTTTTGTTACCTTTGCATCAGAGGTGCCTTCATGTAGTTCAATCAGTTTGTCCCAGAGCTCTTTGGCAGATTCAGTTGGGCCGATACGGTTCAATTCCTCTTTTGTTAGTCCGCACTGGAGGGTGTTCTGCGCCTTGTACTCAGTCTGGGCCTTTCTCTTCATATCAAGGTTCCATCTGTCAGGCTTCAGTGGTGCATTGTTTCCCTCGTCCATTGGTGGTTCGTAGCCAGATTGCACCGCGAACCATTGATCCATGTCTGTCTTTAGGTACACCTCCATTCTTCGTTTCCAGTAAGGGAAGTCTTCCCCATTGAAGAGTGGAGGACGGGCAGTGCTAAACCCTTCACCTTGAGCCATCTGAAATAGACCACACAAAAACTTGTCCCAAGACTAGGTCTTGGATTAGTAGTGTGGTAGGAAAAGGAGAAGAGAGAGAAAGAGCGACTCGAAATGGTGTTGCACCAAATTCGAGTAAAATCAAACGAACGAAAAAAAATAATCCAAATCTAGGCAACAATACCTAATTTAGATCATGTGTAGCGAAAAACCAAAAATCGAAAAAAGAACTGGATTTCCCCCGGCTCTTATGGTGGTTGCACCGATACAGAGCGAACTTGGCTCTGATACCACTTGTAGGATCGATGCACGTGAGAGGGGGGGTGAATCACGTGACTTTTTCAAAAAATCAGAGCGCTTTAAAAAGCGTGCACAGCGGAAAAATTAAAACACGAACGAAAAACCAATACAAACGACACAGGTAGTTTTACTTCGTTCGGAGCCTTCGGCGACTCCTACTCGAAGGCCCAGGTCCCTCGGACCTTTCCGTTGGGCAATCCACTAAAACTCTCTACCGGTAAACCCCGATAGAGTAGGCGAGTACAAAAGAATTGAAAGTGTGACAACCCCACACTTTCAAGTAATTAAATGCAATAAAGTATTAAAAAAATTACGCTCTTCTTTTTACCGACGTCCGGAGTAGGTCGACTCTTTCGGGGCAGCAGGACGTCGTCGGCTCGAGGTGAAGCGTTTCCGGAGCAAGGCGCGAGCGTAGAAGAACTTTGAGGCGTTGGAAGAATTGTTGTCGGAAGTATGGGGTCGAGGGCCCTTTATATAGGGCCTGGGGGCGCCCGGGACGTCAGAGGCGCCCGGGACGTCGGGGGCGCCCCCACGTGGCCTCTGATCCGCAGAGCTCTCGGTCGCGTCTGATCCTCTGGATCCGCTTTGACCGGGGCGCCCGGAGCGCTCGGGGCGCCCGATTGACCGGGTCAAAGTCCTATCTCCTTGGCTTCGAGGGGTTCGGTTGAGGTATGCGCATGGGGGCGCCCGCAGAGCAGGGGGCGCCCGGGAGCAGCGGGGGCGCCCGGAAGCACGGGGCGCCCGGCCCAGCATGTATTCGAACCCTCTTTTGCTTTACCTGTTTTGTATGGCCCTTGGGGGCGCCCGGGACACTCCGGGCGCCCTACTCAGCTACTACCTCACTCCTTTGAGGCTATCTGAGCTGCAGACACTCCTTCCTTTGGTCCTGCATCCAGGGTTAGTCCAAAACACAATAAAACACAGTGTTAGATTATACAGCCTTAGCTGTCTTGGTTCTGACTTTGGTCTCCGAAATGGAGCCCTAGGTCGAACCGACGCCTACTGTTCCCTCGACGGGGAACGCGTCCTCTCCTACTCCTCCAGTGACTTACCTCACTTACCCTTTGTGCAGCTTTACTTGACTTCTTGACCCACCAGGACTTCCTGCCAAGGCTCAACCACCCTGGTCTTCCTGCCAAGTCTCAACCAACTTGGTCTTCAGCCAGTTGTCAGGTCCCGCGGACCCAACTGGACTTCCCGCCAGGACTCAACCATCCTGGACTTCAGCCTGGTGTCTGGTCCTAAGTCTTTCAACCCTGCACACTTAGTAAAGAGGTTAAAAACCAACAACCCTAACTTTAACCACTTTGTCATACATCAAAACCGAGTTTGACCGTTAG
>JAGFNQ010010595.1:96099-253779 GCA_024364735.1 Boesenbergia rotunda
TACCATTTAGTTTAGGTAGTTTTCTGAAGTGTGTGTGTGAAAGTCTCCTATGCCAGAGCCAAGTCTCATCCTTATGGGTTAAGAGGCAGTTTTCTAAGGACAGGTTAGCTTAATTTCATAAATGTTATTGTGCCTAAGTCCTTCTAAGTGTGATGTTTGGGTTGTCATTGTGTTTGATCAGACATTCATTGGATAGGAACCTAACCTTATAACCAGTGTCACACAATTGGCTAATGCTTAGTAAATTGAAGTTGAAATTTTCAACAAGTAATACATTTGTTATTATGAAATCAGACCCAAGTTGAATATTGCCTAGGCCAATTACCTTAAGTTTACCGTTGTTTCCAAAAGCAACGGTCCCTAGTCTTTTGTACTTGAGTTCTGTAAATTTGGTGGGATCCCCAGTCATGTGTCTGGAGCATCCACTGTCAATGATCCATTTGTTTTCCTACAGTTAAGTAAAAGGTTTAGACCTTAGGTTAAGTTTTTGAATTTTAAAAAAAAATTTAAGAAGATTTAAAAACTTGAGTTTGAATTTTAAATTTGAGTTATGTTAATTTTGATTTTGAATTTGATTTTTATTTTTGAATTTGAATTTTATTTGAATTTGAATTTTATTTTTTGAATTTGAATTTGAATTTGAATTTGAATTTTGAATTTGAATTTTTGAATTTGAATTTTTGAATTTGAATTTTATTTTTTGAATTTGAATTTGAATTTTAATTTTTGAATTTGAATTTTATTTTTTGAATTTGAATTTGAATTTTACTTTTTGAATTTGAATTTGAATTTTACTTTTTGAATTTGAATTTTACTTTTTGAATTTGAATTTTAATTTGAAAGTTGAG
This sequence comes from Boesenbergia rotunda, assembly GCA_024364735.1. Classification (NCBI taxonomy): domain Eukaryota; kingdom Viridiplantae; phylum Streptophyta; class Magnoliopsida; order Zingiberales; family Zingiberaceae; genus Boesenbergia; species Boesenbergia rotunda. Next base: position 96,948 of record JAGFNQ010010595.1, read on the forward strand.
TTATCAATCAATAATTTGAATTTGGTTATCCTTATTCATCTCACTCGGTCTAAGTCATCAATCAAGGGGGTCCTATGATTTTGTGAGATGATTTTGAGTTTGTTTAGAAAAGTTAACTTGACCTTGTGTTAGATCCAAGTTTAACAAGTAGTAATTTAAAAGTACACTTCAATAATTGGCTTCCAGGCCATGGCGAGGCACAGTGGCCTTCTTTGGCCGAAGCCTTATTGGAGCAACAACCATTTTCTAGGCAAAGCCGCTTAAAGAAGTTGGACTTTTAACTTACTCATTGAAAACCCTGGTACTAAATAGTACAAGAGTCAAATTAACTTTGAAGCTAGTCCTAAGTGCCCACCTGGGCAAAGGCTGATTTTGAGGTGCCAACTAGTTTGGAGCCTCCCCCTAAATTGTAGACTGGGTGTCTAGGGTCAATGTAATGGATGTCCCTTTTTGGGACATAAAATTGATTCTGACCTACTTGCTTTGTTAGATAAGCTTTCGGAACCCACGCTTTTCGTTGATTTTTGCGGGGGTGGATAAAGGAGATAAAGGATCTTTGGGTCGATTTTGATTTATATCCTATCCCAGATTTGTGGTACATGCCCTTTTGTGATCCAAGAATAAGGTCAAGGTTCTTGGATCGGGTTGTGAAAGTTGTTAGTAGATCCTTAAGTTTTAGGACTTCGCCCTTTAGGGTTGAGTTTTCATTTTCAAGCTCAATTAATTTTTGATTTTGAGTTTGTTCAGTTAATGTTCTGGTATTAATTAATTGCTCCTTAAGGTCTTGATTTTCCTTAAGGAGCTGGTCATTTCTAGATTCAGATGCAAGCAATTTTTTATTTAAAGCAGAGATAATCTTAAAAAATTTTGATTAACTGAATCTAAATATACCTTAGTCGAGTCGTCCGAAAAGAGTCCGATCTCTTGACTCGACTCGTATTCGGAATCTTCGTCGTGCTCTGAGTCTGACCCGGGTCCGGTTGCCATTAGTGCGAGATAGTTTGAGTTCCTTGGTGGTTCATCGTCGGAGTCGTCTGTGCTGTCGTCCCAAGTGGCTTGAAGAGCCTTCTTCTTCTTATTCTTCTTGGGTTGATTCTCCTTTTTGTAGGGGCATTCGTGTTTGAAGTGTCCTTTTCTGTTGCAGCCGAAGCAGGTTATTTTACTTTTGTCTTCACTGCTGGTGGGCTTCATTATCCTCTGGAGATCCTTTCTTGAGAACTGGCTTTTCTTTTTGGCGAAGACCTTCCTTACTAGGTTGACCATTTGTTCCTCATCATCTGGGTCTGAGTCTGACTCTTCTTCTGATTCTTGAATTTTCTTCTTTGACTTGCCTTCTTTTGAGGAACCTGCAAATAAGGCAAACCCTTTCTCGGCCTTGGCGTTAGTCTGTTCGTGCAGTTCTAATTCACAAAACAGTTCATCTAAATTAATTTTAGAAAGGTTCCTAGAAATTTTATAAGCATCTATAATAGATGCCCATAGTGAATTTCTAGGGAAAACATTTAAAGCATACCTTATGATGTCTCTGTTTTCTTGTTTGTGCCCGATTAGGTGGAGTCCATTTAGTATGTCCTTGATCCGGGCGTGAAGTTGGCTTGCAGATTCTCCTTCCTGCATTTTTATGTTAAATAATTTATTTAAAAGTAAATCCCTTTTTGTTACCTTTGCATCAGAGGTGCCTTCATGTAGTTCAATCAGTTTGTCCCAGAGCTCTTTGGCAGATTCAGTTGGGCCGATACGGTTCAATTCCTCTTTTGTTAGTCCGCACTGGAGGGTGTTCTGCGCCTTGTACTCAGTCTGGGCCTTTCTCTTCATATCAAGGTTCCATCTGTCAGGCTTCAGTGGTGCATTGTTTCCCTCGTCCATTGGTGGTTCGTAGCCAGATTGCACCGCGAACCATTGATCCATGTCTGTCTTTAGGTACACCTCCATTCTTCGTTTCCAGTAAGGGAAGTCTTCCCCATTGAAGAGTGGAGGACGGACAGTGCTAAACCCTTCACCTTGAGCCATCTGAAATAGACCACACAAAAACTTGTTCCAAGACTAGGTCTTGGATTAGTAGTGTGGTAGGAAAAGGAGAAGAGAGAGAAAGAGCGACTCGAAATGGTGTTGCACCAAATTCGAGTAAAATCAAACGAACGAAAAAAAATAATCCAAATCTAGGCAACAATACCTATTTAGATCATGTGTAGCGAAAAACCAAAAATAAAAAAAAAACTGGATTTCCCCCGGCTCTTATGGTGGTTGCACCGATACAGAGCGAACTTGGCTCTGATACCACTTGTAGGATCGATGCACGTGAGAGGGGGGGGTGAATCACGTGACTTTTTCAAAAAATCAGAGCGCTTTAAAAAGCGTGCACAGCGGAAAAGATAAAACACGAACGAAAAACCAATACAAACGACACAGGTAGTTTTACTTCGTTCGGAGCCTTCGGCGACTCCTACTCGAAGGCCCAGGTCCCTCGGACCTTTCCGTTGGGCAATCCACTAAAACTCTCTACCGGTAAACCCCGATAGAGTAGGCGAGTACAAAAGAATTGAAAGTGTGACAACCCCACACTTTCAAGTAATTAAATGCAATAAAGTATTAAAAAAATTACGCTCTTCTTTTTACCGACGTCCGGAGTAGGTCGACTCTTTCGGGGCAGCAGGACGTCGTCGGCTCGAGGTGAAGCGTTTTCGGAGCAAGGCGCGAGCGTAGAAGAACTTTGAGGCGTTGGAAGAATTGTTGTCCGGAGTATGGGGTCGAGGGCCCTTTATATAGGGCCTGGGGGCGCCCGGGACGTCGGGGGCGCCCCCCACGTGGCCTCTGATCCGCAGAGCTCTCGGTCGCGTCTGATCCTCTGGATCCGCTTTGACCGGGGCGCCCGGAGCGCTCGGGGCGCCCGCATTGACCGGGTCAAAGTCCTATCTCCATGGCTTCGAGGGGTTCGGTTTGAGGTATGCGCATGGGGGCGCCCGCAGAGCATGGGGCGCCCGGGAGCAGCGGGGGCGCCCGGAAGCATCGGGGCGCCCGGCCCAGCATGTATTCGAACCCTCTTTTGCTTTACCTGTTTTGTATGGCCCTTGGGGGCGCCCGGGACACTCCAGGCGCCCTACTCAGCTACTACCTCACTCCTTTGAGGCTATCTGAGCTGCAGACACTCCTTCCTTTGGTCCTGCATCCAGGGTTAGTCCAAAACACAATAAAACACAGTGTTAGATTATACAGCCTTAGCTGTCTTGGTTCTGACTTTGGTCTCCGAAATGGAGCCCTAGGTCGAACCGACGCCTATTGTTCCCTCGACGGGGAACGCGTCCTCTCCTCTCCTCCAGTGACTTACCTCACTTACCCTTTGTGCAGCTTTACTTGACTTCTTGACCCACCAGGACTTCCTGCCAAGGCTCAACCACCCTGGTCTTCCTGCCAAGTCTCAACCAACTTGGTCTTCAGCCAGTTGTCAAGTCCCGCGGACCCAACTGGACTTTCCGCCAGGACTCAACCATCCTGGACTTCAGCCTGGTGTCTGGTCCTAAGTCTTTCAACCCTGCACACTTAGTAAGGAGGTTAAAAACCAACAACCCTAACTTTAACCACTTTGTCATACATCAAAACCCGAGTTTGACCGTTAGTGCAAACTGCACCAACACATGATACAGATGGTCGCTCAAGGGGGCGTGCATATAAACCACTCGGGCAGACCCCAGCGGCTCAGAGTCGGGAAGCTCGTAGGCAGTACTAGGGTCGGCCCGCGATGGCAGGATTAGATGTAACGGACCAAGACCCGTAGCCCCCTCAGGGAGAGAAGGAAGGGGAATGTCAGATGGCACGCTTGAAGAGCCGGCTTGAGTAGAAGGGGTCGTTGGTTGAACAGCCCCTAGAGCAGATGAAGCGGGGATGATCGGTGCAGATACCGGCGGGGCAGGGATCCTCGGCAATGGAGAGGAAGGGGGAGTTCGCCGCGGAGAGATACTCGTGGTCCCAAGGGAAGGCGAACGGACGCCTGATCGATCTCGATGACGCCTGGTCTCCAATGGACAAGGATCTACGTCCAAAACCTTGAGCTCAGAATCCGGTGTCTCCTCCTCCGGCGCCTTACCCCTACCCGAAGAAGAGGCATCAGTAGGATTTACTGCCGGGGAAGGAAATGCTGAAGTAGCTGACGGAGCATTTGCAGGATCAGCCAGCATAGCCGCAAGCGCTGCCGTAAACACAACCTCATCCTCTGCAAGCCCCGCTGCCAGAAAGTCATATAGCATTCTGGAGAGGATATCGGGACACCGGAAGAGATGGCTAAGAAGAAGAGAAAATTGAGGAGTGTAGGGAAAGCAAAGGTGGCGAAGGAAGATAATCGATAACGCCCTATATAGGGAATGGCGGACGATCCCAGCCGTCGGAAAAAGGGTTGCGAGGAAAAGGCAGATCTTCTCAACACCCTCCGATGGGGCCTGTGAAGAGGCGAAGGGGCGCGATAAGACAATGGTGGGCCCGACAAACAGATGTTTCACTGCCCAAGACAATCAAAACGGGCGACTGACGCTTCGGCGCCTGGGAAAGCACTGAACGTTAGACAAGTGTCCCTGCCAATTAATGAAGTCCTCGAGCTAGAGGGACAGGGGGGATAGAGAAGCTGCCAACCAGGTAGCCTGAACAAAAAAAGGGTTAGGCTGACCCAAAGCCCACGGACTACCTCCTGCTAATCCCTCAGTCCGGGTCCCGGTCGGACGCGTGGCGGCCCACGCTCCCCAGATTCATCTCGACCGAGAGGCCAAAACCCTACGGGCATGTTCCCTCTAATCCCTTAGTCCTGGTCCCGGTCGGACGCGTGGCGGCCCACACTCCCCGGATTCAACTCGGCCAAGAGGCCAAGTCCCCATGGACTAGCTCCTGCTAGCTCTTGCTAATTCCTTGGTCCGGGTCCTGGTCGGACGCGTGACGGTCCATGCTCCTCGGATTCAGCTCGGCCAAGAGGACAAGTCCCCATGGACTAGCTCCTGCTAGCTCCCACTAATTCCTTGGTACGGGTCTCGGTCGGATGCGTGGCGGCCCACGCTCTCCGGATTCAGCTCGGCTGAGAGGCCAAAACCCTATGGGTAAGTTCCTGTTAAGCCCTTGGTCCGACCCCCGAACAGGCGCACGACGACACCTGCCCCGAGCCGAGCGGCTAGATATTCACGCAAAGGCATGAACCGGTGTCTAACTCAAACACCCACAGAGACTAATGGCCCGAGCGCATGCTTGCCCAAGCCACAGGCACCTAAGAATTTCCTCGCCCGAATGCCTTGGCTAAAGGCTCGCAAAAACCACGCCAATCATCTGGCTTTACGCCCCATTCACTCTCATCATTATGCGGACCCTTAATATTGGGAAGTAAAGGCAGCCATGCCTGATACATAGCAAGGAAAGAAGGAAATGTGCATTCAGAAAGGTACATTACAAAATCGGGGGTTCAACATCCCCTCATTAAAAGAAAAAGAAAAGGAGAGGCCCGACCCTTACTTGAAAGACTGTTTGGTTACATCCGGCAAGTCTTTGGATATATCCTGAAGCTGAACGGTGGTGGGAGGCATGTCGGGGGATAAATACCCACCTCGTTTAAGTTGCCGGATGATACTAAGTCCTTGGTGCATCATCACAGCCTGAAATCGCTGGGAAATCTCGTTAGTATGGGCCTTGGCATTGATGCACTCGAGCCTATAGGCCTCCAGTCGATCAGCTTCCGCCTCTTTGAAAGAACGAAGCCCCGCCAGCTCGGCCTGAGTCGTGTCCCAGGACGCTTGGCGTTTACGCAGCTCTTCCAACACCGCCTGAGTCGCATCCCAGGACGCTTGGCGTCCGCGCAAATCCTACAATTGGTCCTGCAACGAACCAACTTCTTGATCCTTAGCCGCCAATTGTTCCCGCAAAGGTTGGATAGCCTCACTTGCCCAACGGAGCTCGGCCTTGGTCTTCAGAAGGTTCGCTCGCAGTTCCTCCTGACGTCTGCGATCACGGAGCTGCGCTTGCTCAGCCTGGGCAACCCGGTGTTGCGCTTGAATCACCTCTGCATCAGCCGAGACAATCTGTGCTTTGGCGGTCTCCAGCTCCTCTTGAGCCTGACTTAGTAACTCCTGAAGGCCGATAACTTCCGCCCTCAAGCTGTTTAGAGAATCGTCGTTAGAAACCAGCTAGGTATGCCGGAGTCGGGCTTCAAGATCCTCCACACGCCGCTCAGCATGATACCGGGCCTTGGCGTGGCTCAGCATGGACATGCACATGTTGAAGCCTTGAGCCCAAGACTGCAAAAAGAAAAAGATACGGTAACATCTTAACCGAAGAAAGTGCAAGGCATGCAACAACCCGTCGGCATATACCTGTGTAGACGTAGCCATGAAATCGTCTGCCCAGACGCTCGGTCCACCCGAGCTGCCCGCTCGCAGGCCGGCCAGAAATCGGTCTGCCACAGTACCATACAGCCGAACATCTTGTGACCGTATGGAGGCTGTGCCGCTTGACACCGTCATGCTCATGCGCAAGTTAGATAGTGAGGGGCGGCAGAATGTGCATCGGTCCCTCACTCGCAGACTCACCCGATTGGATCTGAAGAATCTCCCCTGAAGGGACTACCGCTGACCCCACCGGAAGTGCTAGAGGAGAAGAAGGTGGCAAGGTCGGGGAATCTGTCATCGGCGCCTTACCTTTTTGCCTTTTGGGGGGCCGGCTAGAAGAAGCTTCCAGTGGGTCGGCCGAGTCAGGCACGAACCCCTCACCCCGTGGGCGCCTCAACAGACGACTCAGAAGACGAGTATCCTCTGAGCCAGACCGAGGGATTTCCTCATCTTCAGGCGTGGAGGCAGGAGACTTGGAGCCAGATAGAGTCGCCTCCTGCTTTGCCAGTAGCTCTGCCCGCAGTTCCTGCTCTGCCCGCTGTTCTGCAGCGTGCGCCTCTCGATCCTTCATCAGCTTCAGGATACGTGCCTCCATCTCCTCAGACCCTAGTCCATAACCCTCTTCGGGAGCAGCCGGATACATGATCCGGCTACCATGCGAACAATGGTCAAGTGGCAGTAAAGGGACAAGACAGAAGAAAAGAAGGCTTACCGAGAGAAGCAGGCCGATGAAACGGCGCGGGGCTGAGTCCAAACACGGACAAGATGCCTTCACTCAATAACAGCACGCTAAGGAAGTGCCGACTTCCGAGCACGGAGAGGGCAATCTCGAAGGGAGGAAATTTCTGAGAATCCGTATGATGAGGAGGTGTCTGAGGAGCGTCACGCCGATAGCCGACTGGCCAGGTCGGGAGCGCGACGGGGCGAATGTAAAAATACCGCTCCTTCCAACCCTTGTTGAAAGAAGGAAGCTAGGATAGGAAGGAAGTACTAGGACGAGCCTGGAAGTAGAACTCGCCGAATTCTTGTCTTTTCAGGCAGAAGAAGTAATGAAAGGGTTCGGCTCGAAAGGGAAGCCGATACAATTGAAAAATAATAGCCGACCCGCAGAGAAGGCAGATGGAATTGGGAGTTAGTTGGGATAGGTTAAGACGAAGGTAGTGACAAACCAAGGCGATGAAGGGACCCAGCTTGTAGATGATCGCGAGAGATGGTAATGAAGTATGCTTGAGGTCTTGCAGGTTGGTCGGAGGAAGCGGGTAGCAAGATATGATGGTCGGACGAAATGTGGAACTCAGCTCTGATCCCATCGAGGTCGCGGTGATCAAGGACTGACCTCGCAGTAACATACCAGGGATGTGGGTTGCGAGATGAAGAGGCCATGTGAAACAAAAGAGGGAAGAAAACCCAACCAGTGAAGGGGTCGTCGAAGAAGAAAGCCGGGACCAAAGGTTCCGCTGCAACCCTAGTCGGAAGTAGAAGTGCAGTGCATTGGTGAAAAAGGTGAAAGGGCGGTGGTAAAAGTAAGAACCTATCTATACAGCCGCGGAGGTTATAAGAACCGCCCGATGGTGGGCCATAGCAAAGGTGGCGGTCAATAATAGTCGTCTGATCAGGCCCAAAGGGGCCTAGGAAACAAAGCGCCTCGCGCCTAACCTCGTCATTCACTGGACAGACGACGAGCGCCTAGCCACTCGGAAAAGGAATAGAGAAGAAACACGTGGAACAATCATCAATCAAGATGTGTGGGATTTCAACCTGCTCAAAGATATCGGGCAGTAGAAGGTGAAAAGACAGAGGATGTGACATCGCTGGCTGACCGGGATCCTTGCGCACCGAAAAATTCGCCGAAAGCCGCAAGAAAAGGCTAGGATGTCCCAGCGCGCCAGGCTTACTTCAACGGACGATAGTCCAATCAGTCGGACTCGCCGCCTCCTTCAACTAGACTCGAGGGGGACGCTCATGATCCCGACCTTGCCTACGGGTAGGTCGGCCGGCCCTGCCCGCCAGCCAGCCAGGCGCCGTGGAGGTCTAGCAGACAGATCAGTAAAGGTATCACCAGGGGGTCCCCGAGCTCGGGAGCCCCCAGGGCCTTGTTTAGCTAGCAAGGAATGGGGGCTATCGGGCCGACCGCCGACCCCTCCTAACCGTGTCGGACGCGTGGCTGCCCACGCTCCCTGGCCATCCCCCGACCTAGATCTAGGATGTGCCCTACAGTCAGACGCGTGGCGACCCACGCTCCAATACCATCACGAGGACCGGACATCTAGCGAAATCAGACAGACATCACTCAACAAACCCCCGACTCAGGGCGTACCCCTGCGCCTCCACTCTTCCAGTCGGACGCGTGGTTGCCCACGCTCACTGGCCCTTACCCGACCCGGTCCTGCGCACTCGGACACGCCGGTCGACTCTCGGGGTACGGGCTATCTCGCCTCTACGCCCTCTATCTCATTATATCCAGGGTACGACCCTGCTAACGGGGTTCTGCACACCTTACTCATTTCTGACACTTCTCGCGGTCCGTCCGCCAATTCAGTACTTTCGTATTGCTCGAGCACCCCGCGCCATGCCGCGCCACTCTTAAGTGTTCCCTACGAGCTGACAGTTATTACACCCTTATCTCGTCAATACGGACAAGAGTTGTCGGCTCCCCCGGCTATATAAGCTTTGCACTCCTCCTACCGTAGGTATGCGCGTGCAAGCTCTCTCATCTATTACCTCATTTCAATTCCATTATTGCGCCTGTGGATACTGACTTGACCGTCGGAGTGTCTGATCGGGAAAACCCCCGGCGGGTTTACTGACAATCGCTGTTTTGCAGAGCTAAGCCGGAGCGCCGCTATGTCGTTGTCACCTCCCCAGCTCGTGTCACCCGGGAGATCATCCGACCTTTGGGATCGCCACCTCGCTTCGTGACATGATCAAAAGGCAAGAGAATTGCAAAAGGTTCTTTAACAGTTTCCAATTAACGACGTACACAACAAAGGAGCTCCTCTTTTCGATCACTACCATGTTAATTTACGATTTGTCGCTTCTTTTCTTGTAATCAGCATCGCATTTTGTCAAACAATGATAGGTAGGTCTTTTCTTTTGACTGAAATTTGTAGGCATTCAAACACTAGAACTCATGTTCCTTACAACTTGTGGGATCGTGATCTACCTAGGATCGATTGAGATCAAAATCGAATATGTAGGATTGGATCTATCAGGATTGAATAGGTAAAATCGAACCTTTTGAGTTTGAGCCGTCGGGCCATAAAAATTCCTATAAGATGTTTTAATTTAAATGTCAACTGATGCTGTAAAAATTATTATTATTTATTTAAAATGTCAAAAATAATCTTTTAAAGATATATTCATTCAGCTAATATAAAAAATAGATATTCAAAACTCTTAATTTTGAAGAAAAGAACCAATAAAGATTTTTTTTTTTGATTAAAACAGTCAAACATCAATGAAACAAATGTTTTAAATAATTTCAAAATACTAACATGTAAAAATGAAATCTTAACTCTGTGGAAGATAAAATAAATTTCAAATATAAAGTATCAGCTCTAAAAAGGCTTTAGATGCTATTTTTTACTTAAAACTAGATTTTTATTCGATAATAAATATAGATCTCTAAATAAATTTTTATTTAATATATTATTTAATTATTGTCAAAAGTTATAACCTCCTAATATGTATAATTATAATCGCTTTGACTCCATTAAAAGAAAGTTACTAAATGCTCCTGTATCATTTAATTTGGTATTCCTGAATTGTAGATCTTATAATTGATTTAGATCGTGATTTTATAAATCATGGTTGCAACTCATACATTGTTATTATTATTATTTTCAGAGACATATCAAATAGGAGTCATATTCATGGCTTCGCTTTAGTTAATAAGTTTTTTATTTAAAAACTTTAATTTAAGAAGAAAAAAATTATGGTAAATTATTTTATAAATCATGTTAGGGTATGCGTTGCATGTGACTCTGGTCTTTAATTTTTTTAACAATATAATTCAGATGTTCGACGGTCTTCTTCCACGTTTGCTTATTAGATAAAATCTATTAATGAGTAGATATATGACAATCTAATGGTTAGGATGAATATTCATGTATATTTTTTTAATTTACTTTATATAGTCGGATAGAAAATTTTTATAGAAATCATCTCTGCTTAATTATTTTTTATCAGATAAAATCTATAATATTATTTCATAATCAAATTCGAACAATCACACGTAGTTTATAAAATCACGATTCTACCTAGATAAATTTAGAGTGAGAATCCGATCGATCAAAATTAAATCGTAGAATTATATGATCCTAATTCTAAAATTTTAAGATTTAATTTAGTATTTGATAGGATGATCCAAGTGATCTATGCAAATTAATTTAATATTTGATTATTTTTTAAAATTTAATTAAATTAATAATAATATTATTAATGATATGAATGATAATAATAAGTTAATAATATTTATAATAAATAAATAAAATTTATTTTTAATTTTTAAAATTTATATATAATTAATATTATATATATATAATATAATTCATTTAAATTATCTATTTTAAATTAAGAATTATTTGAATTAATTAATTATTAAAAACTTAAAGTTATAGTATTTAATTCACACTAGGATGTCGACCCCTTTTAATACCGTATCGATCGAGGATGCTCCTACTTCCTCACCAGTCATCGCCGCTGCTCCATCGTCACTGCTAACTGCCAGCCGTGATCCGCTGGCCGCCAATCCATCACGAGCAAGTCGGAGAGACCCCTGCCCTGAATCCGATCCTACAGTGAGAAATTAGTAACGTCCAAATTCACAGATTCCCTCTAAAAGTCATCAGCGTCGCCTCCTCCACTATTGCTGCCCGCCACCGATCGAGATGACATTGTCCGTGATTCTGCCGACGAAACACACTCGGAGGAGAATCGTTTGCAATGTAAAATTGCGCCAATCCCACCGATTTTATATGATTCCAACGATACTATTTTGATTCCACTACCAAATCAATTCGCAAGTGACTTGGATTGATTCCTTACGCTCGGTCGTAGGATCGTATGATGCTATGATCCGGTAAGATTTTATAAACCAGCCACCACATGTGTGAGTTAATATTTAGGTAGGATTTATTATCACAAACATAGTTTATTTCCCGACACGAATAAATGTTATTTTGTAATCCTGTCGCGAAACGAGATGGACGCCCCTCCTGTGGGATGGTCTGCTAAAGGACACGAGAATGCTGAGGCTGACTACTAAGCTGGCTCGCTCCTTACCTACAAGACAAAGACCGTTAGAACCCGCCGGAAAAAGTCCGCGGCCAAGCACTCCGACGGTCAAGTCAGTACTCGACGATGGCAATGGAAAACAATAGAACAGTAGAAAATGCACTATTGCGCGTACCTGAGAAATGTGGAGTAAAATGGCTTATATAGCCGGGGAAGCTGACAGCTCCTGCCCTACCTGCCACCTGTTGTCATATAGCGAGGACAAGGTGATGCATGTTTAGAGGTGGCAGGATAAAGTAGTGCATACTGGGTTAAGGAAAGGGGCACTGTCAACTTAATGATTGACGCCTTTTGGTGCCGCTCGGCCTGACACCAGTGTATATGGTCGTAGTACGGGGGGACAGGGGATGGCAGGGAGATCAAGCCCTCAGCGGGATATCCGTCGTTAGGGCTAGAGTGATTCCAGTCCTGCGTCGACCCCGTACCGCTCCGGGTAGTCTGATGTCAGGTAGTGGTTGTTCTATTTGATAGGGCATGCTAGGGCCGACTGAGGACCCTTGAAGGGAGAGTGCCGACTGGGGGCATTGAGTAATGAGGCCGACTGAGGGTCGGTGATGAAGGTGCCGACTGGGGCACTGAGTAACGCGGCCGACCGAGGGTCGGTGATGAAGGTGCCGACTGGGGCACTGAGTAACGCGACCGACCGAGGGCTGGTGATGAAGGTGACGACTGGGGTACTGAGTAACGCGGTCAACTGAGGGCCGGTGATGAAGGTGCCGACTAGGGCACTGAGTAACGATATACCGAGTAGCACCCTCTCTGGCTCGGGCTTACCCCCGGAGCGTGGTCCGCCACGCATCGGCGGGGAGCCAAACCTAGAGGGGTATTGGAGCATGGGCGCTTGGGCACCGGTTGGGTCTATCTCGGGGAGCGTGGGTTGCCACGCGTTTAATGGGGGGACCCTAATCCGAGCGACACCTATCTGATGGTCCTCTCCAACCCAGTAACCCTCCTTCCTTCCGACTAGGCGCCAGGCTGCCGGGCCAGGCTACACGTAAGCTGGCTCGGGATCATAAGCATCCCCCTCAAGTCTAGTCGAAGGAGGCACACAGTCTGACTGACTGGACCCCGACTCTGGCTCGAGCCTGGCGCACCTGAGGGATAAGGCCTGGCACAGTTGAGTCGTCTACTAGACAACCTGTCTTTTCGAAAGCCTTTCCGTCTCCCCTCATCGAAATCATTATACTCCTTCTCTTTAATGGTCACTTTAATGGCCCGGGACTCACATCCCCAAGCCCCTTGTACTCGCGGGCCAAGGGATACACCATCCCTCTTCACGAATGTTCGCCCCACACGTGTGATCCGCCATATCAAGAACTATCTAAGCCGAATCAGACGGTCTCGGCACGACCTTGCGCTTTTCCTCGCTCGCCATCGGACGACTGAGGCTGTCCATCCGCTCTCATAAATAGGTTTTCCGCCTTGCCTCCTTCACCACTGCGCCTTCGTCTCAACCTCATTCTCTTGTGATTTTGAGCTTTGTTAGGGTTTCAGCGACCTTTCCCCTCCAACCCTCTTATCCGGTGGTTCTTTTCATTGGTTAGTTTATTCTCTCTTTCTTATCTAATGACTTCTCCTTCTTCATCCTCTTCCCCTTCTCTGCCATCGTATTCGGCCATGGTGACTGATCTTACTGCACACGACCTGGAGCAAATCTGATCGGACTTCCTTATCCCCTCCGATCACCAAATACGTTTGCCCAAATAAACCGATCGGCCCAACTCTGCTCCATCGGGCTATCTCACTTTGTCCCGGGATCACTGAAAGGCTACAAAACAAGTGTCACGAGTGAACCTCAAATTTATATATTTATAAACTGAAAACCCTTGGCTAACAAAGTTAAAATGTAGAATAGGGGCCTTAGGTCATATTTTTCCAAGGACTAGTTGAATGAATGTTTAATTCAAGCTTGAGAGTTATTTGTCGTTTGATGATTTGGGTTTTCTGGATAAAATGAGGGTTTTTGCGATAAGGAATAACAATATGAAATAGAATGAACTGAGCTAAAGCAAGGAGCGAATTAGGAAATTGCAAGAACTATTTTTAACCTTTTGAAAGAAACTAAGCAATTAAATTCAAATGATGGAATTGAAATTTAATAACTACTTGCAGGGAAGTAATTACAGAGAATTAATTGCAAGACAATGAAAATTAGCACAAAACATTGCTTAAGGAGCTTGAATTGAAATGTAATAGAAACAAGCTTGAACATATTGAAGAATTAAGTGCTTAAAACTAAAATCTATCCTAAATTAAACATCAAACCAATTCATATCCAAGACTTCCCTTTGCCGTCATACAAAGGTTGAGTTAGAAACCCTCCAACTCAAAAATCAACGAAGAAGAGCTCCCTGGATCGATTTGCTCTGTACTGGCCTTCCTGATCGGTCAACCGACCGGACAGGTCCTCTTCTGATCGGTCATGGGACCGATCAGATGCAACTCTGTCCGGTCACCGTGATCGTTCACTAGCTGAACTGATTGCTTCCTTCTCGATTGTCTGAATGGCGATCAAACTTAGGAACAATTGAAATGCTTCCGAGAACCCCTCTGAAGTTTCGATAGCTCCAACTGATGGGATCCAGCGATCAACAAGGATCAATCGGCGATGACAGCAGCTCCGGCGAACCCTCACCATAGCTCCTTCAGCTGCGAGAATAGTTAGCAAACAAAACCTGAAATCTTACCTCCGCGATCTGAAATCTTGAAAACAAAACGAGTTTGATGTGGCTGCACACGATCTGGAAAGAAAATTGTGAAAGAAACGAAGAACTGGGAAGAAAACTTGCGATCTGAAGAACTCTGCTACTCGCGACGACGACTCTGGATCTGGGGAAGAAGCTGTTATATTAGTTTGAAACGAACGACTGAGATTATCTTTGGTGCATCTGACGGTCGGATCTGCTCTGATCAAGCTCAAACCTTCCAGATCTCAATCAAGGGTCAAGATCTGCCTTTCAGTAGCTTGGATCTATCAGATTTGCGATGGATGACAGATCTTCCTTTCTTTTGAATGGATGGTCTAGATCCTCTTGAGCTTGATCCAACGGTCAAATTGCTTCTGATTTGGATGAAATTTTCAGATCTTGATCTGTGGTCATGATTGACTCTATCTTGAACTCGGATTGATCAGAAGTTGACAGATGGATCAGATCTCGTCGTTCCTTGATCGGACGGCTCATATTAATCCAAGGCTTGATCGTCTTGATCCAGATCCAATTCTGGCTCAAGTTTGGTCCAATCTGATCTAGGTCCATAGTCATTGGAAGCCTACAAAATTAGATTCAAAATTAATGCCAAAATATCTCAAATATAGAAAGAATTGTATCCAAAGACAAAATAGAAAGATTTCATGAAACCTAATATAAATGCAAACTTAAGCATATAAAAAGAGATCAAAACATGGATTTGAGAGCCTAAATTTATCAACAAAATGGTAATTATCAACTCCCCCACACTTACTCTTGGGTGTCTCGCACAAGCTAATTAGTAAACTAAGATGTATCCCCCTAGATTATTCTCAATCATAGTTAGAAGCAATTAAAAAGAAATTACCTAGGGTTGTCAATTCTCAAAAATTTAAACTCAATGGACTAGTATCTTGTCCTTAAATCAACAACTAGTATACTTCATCCTTCATGACTCATTGAGATGAACTAAACTCACAAAGCCTATCAAGGGGAGGTTTAGTGGCTCTCTTCCTAAATTCTACATTTTTGATGAAGTGGAGCTCACTCAAACACAACATGGTTCTTGCACTACCATAGGCTTGCTTATTATCTACTCTCCACCATCATTCTTGACTTGGGTCTACATCTACAAAGGTTCATTCAAACATGTTAAAGAAATATGAAATGATAGAAATGAAATAGAAGTTTAATGAATTTTGATACTAAAGAATTATGATAAAGAAATTAAAGAAATATGGAATGATAAGGAAATATGGAGAAGAAATATAGCATGATAAGAAAATATGGAAAAAGTAGAGAAAGTGGAAGACTTGGACACCCAAAAATGTTTCTAATGCACTTTGCCCATTTCTTTTGACTTATCTTGCATGTATCAGAGTTGTGGTGGAGTAAGGCTTGAAGAAGTTCACTGAATTCAGTGTGCCAACTCTACTGATTGGTCAAGGGATCGATCAGCTCTGCTTCTGAACGGACTGGAAATCGGTCTGTGCTACTCCTGATCGGTCTGGAGACCGATCAGACACCTCCCTGATCGGACTAGTGATCGATCAAGGCTCGAACAGAACTAAATTTAACAGACTCCTGAATTGTTTCTGCCGAGATTTCAATCTTCCAATCAATAACTCCCTCGTGCATTCAACTAACTCCTTGTAAACCACTTCAAATTCAGAAATCTAACCCATCACTTACTTCCACTTCACATTTCCTCTTCTTCTTCTTTTCTTTTTTTTTCTTCCTTTTCTTTTCTATTTTTTTTCCCCAGCTACTATTTCTGTTTCTATTTTATTTGCAGCTAAATTCTGTTTTTCTCTGTTTTTCAATTCCTTTCAATGACTAGCTCCAACTCATGAAATCTGAGATGTACAACCCTGAATTAAGTCCACTTCATGTTTCTTCTTCCTTTCTTTCTTTTCTATTCTTTTGTTTTTCAGCTGCTCTTCCTTTTCTATTTTTCAGCTGATTTTTTTTTCTTTGCACCTCAGATCACAACTCCTTCAATTCAGATCTTGCAATTGGTAGCAGCTTTTGGATACATGATTTAGATCTTGAAAATTGATGACAAACCTTAGAATGGATGGATTGTTGTTTTTGAGATTGCTTGATACACCCAAGATGTGGCATTCGACAGCCTCCACATTGTCATTGGTCCCATTTTTCCTGAACTTACAGCTCTTCTTCTTTTTTTTCTGCATCACATAGAATTGGAAAACTCAAAGCTTCATTTGGAATTTAGACTTGGCACATTTTGCTTGTGGATTACCAATGCTTGATTGTCCTCAATACTTGATAGAATGCTTGCATCCTCCTCTACACTTACACTTTTGTCCGTCTCGGGCAAAATAACATCAAGAAACATTAAAGTACCCAAGTCCATGGAAAGATTATGATGAACATAAAAATTAGGGAAGGAAAATGGAATATAGAGTAAATCAACAACAAAATTACAAAAAATGATATGAGAAAGGAAACAAAGTGATTCACCTCTATAAATGTGGTCAAATCATAGAAATATAGTTTTGAAAGAACCTAAGCAAGTTCTAGAGTACAATCACATGTGTGTATCTCAAAATTAGGCCAATTCCTCACTAGGTAAAAAGAATTCATCTCAAGTCATCAATCTAGAGTCTATAACTAAGAAGTACTCAAGCATCCAAAATTTTCATCCATTGGCTCAAATCCTAAGTTTTAACAACCAAATTTAATTTGCTTTCAAGAGACTCTAAAATGATATAGAGAAAACCTAGATGGATACATTTATTCCTAATCATGCAAGAAATAAGGTACCAAGAAGACTACCATGGTATCTACAATAACTCTTATTCAATTTATACTACCCAAGCATTTATTAACAAGAACTCAATTTAAAAGAAAAATTACGACTAGAGAACTTAAAAATGATATATACAACGAGATAAGAGTGCAAGAAAAAAAAACAACTCCCCTTCATGTTGGGTAAAGAGCACGTAGCATCCATCTTGGGAGAACTATCCTCATGTGATCAATCTCATATTGCACAAATTTCTCCCTCATCAACTTAGCATAAGTAAATTCCAGTGGTCGGAGACGATTTAAGTTCAAAATCCAGTCTTGGGGTAAATAGTTACAGGTCAAAGTAAGCTCAACCCCTCCCACTACATGCTCTTTAGAAGTCCTTCCGGGAGGTTGTAGGCTATTAAGTTTGAGTACCCACTCGAGAAGCCTACGGGATCCTACAAAACCATGTAAAGAAAATACTTCCCGCACGCATGCAGGGTAAGAAAGAAATGAAATATAAACAACCTCTACATAGAATGAATCAAGAAATGTATCACAGCCAATGAAATCAACCTTAGGTACATTAATGAGTTTTTCAGAATCAGTATCCACATAAGGTATCAAGAAATATATCACAACATGAATCACAGCCAATAAAATCAATTTTACGTACCTTCATGATTTTTTCACAATCAGTTTCCACATAAGATGTATCAAGAAGTGTATCACAACCAACAAAATCAACACTAGGTATCTCTATGGAATTTTCACAATTAACCTCTACATAAGATGTATCAAGAAGTGTATCACAGCCAACAAAATCAATTTTAGGTACCTCTATGGAATTTTTACAATTAATCTCTACATAAGATGTATCAAGAAATTCATCACCTTCAACAAAATCAACACTAGGTACCTCTATGAAATTTTCACAATCAATCTGTACATAAGATGTATCAAGAGATTCATCACAACCAACAAAATCAACACTAGGTACCTCCATGAATTTTTTAAAGAAATAGGAGAAATACTTACCTTATCATGCTGAAGAATACCTGGAGGCTCTATAAGAGTGTGTGTAACTATGGTCTCCTCCTGGTCATGTAAAGGCTCTACTCCAATCTCAGGTTCTGGTAGACATTTAACTAAGAAAGGTGATTCTTGGGTTCTTGCTTCCACCATGCAAGTCCCTACACTTTCATGTTGGAAACGAGATGGCTAGAGAGGGGGGGTGAATATAGCCAATTACTTTTTCTTGGCACTTAACAAGTTTTCTGCACTCAACTTATCAGTAGCACAGCGGAAGATGTAAAATAAAATGAAGCAGTGCAGTAAACGAAAACAGAAATGAAAGCAAACAAAGACAACTACCAAGATCGCTAACAAGAGGGTTTACAAGGTTCGGGGATAACTTGCCCCTACTCCTTGGCGTGCCCTTAAGGTGGGCGATCCCTTGATCGTCGGCAGATCAAGCCCCGACTTTCACCGGATATAACGCAACCTCCTTCTTGGTGGAGAAACCTCTCCACAACGTTTCAATCACAGATAAAGTTTAAGCACAAAGAAACAACAAGAAGGATCTTACTCAAACACTTAGCAAGGACAAGAACACAGCAAGCTTCCCTAAGCTCCACCCAGTGGCGATCTCACGCAAGAACCCTTCTTCGTGTCTTCCCACTGTCGGACTCCAAGCTCCTTGTTCTCTCCTTCAAGCGCTCAAGTAATGGATGATTGCTTCTCGTTCGCTTGCTCAAAGTGATGAAAATTTCAAGAACACAGCAAGCAAGTTGTGGAGAACACAAGGCGCGGCAAGAACACTAGTTCACGAACTCTGCTTCCACGAAGCCAACTTCCGCCCTTTTGATTCTCCACACAGCACCAGGTGACAACATCCTCCGTAGCCTCCAGCTACCTCACTGCCAACGCCAGCTATCACTAAGCCCTCTCTGGTCTTCCTGAGATCCCCTCAGCCAAGCCCCAGTCTCAGCTCCAGTCTTCAGCTCGGCCGTTACAACCTGAAATGGAGAATCGGACAAACCTGCTCCAAGGAAAGCCTCCATTGACCTCTCCTTGAGTGTTTGAATCCTCCCCTGTCACCTGCAGCTTAATCAGACTGTTAGAGCAGTAAATCATACAGTAAATCAAATATCAGAGGCAAACAGCAGCGAATCGGATACGATCAGACGCTCTGACCGAATCTGACAGTGCAATTTGAATTAAAGTGATCGGTCACCGGACCGATCCAGGACTTGTGGATCGGTCACCAGACCGATCTACTACTGTGCTGGGATTCCCAGCTCTTACGGCAACACAGCCTGATCGGTCACCAGACCGATCAGAGTGAAGCCTGATCGGTCACCCACACCGATCAGGACAGATGAACAGTGATTTTTTAATCAGCTCCTAAGTCCCTGATCGGTCACCGGACCGATCTGGACTTGATCAACAAGGGAACTCACTCACTGCTCGCTCCTGATCGGTCACCAAACCGATCAGGAGCAAGGCAGCGGCATTGTCCACGAGATCATCCATCGTGGTATCAGTAGGGGCAAAAGACCCTGGTGCAGTACTCGATGAAGGTGCACCTCCTGGAAATGTGTGGTTGCGCCACTCATCATACCATGTCTGCTGGAGGGTACGGGTCCTCGAGAACTCAGTCTCGATCCTGGTCAGTCGGCAATCAAGGGAGCAAAAACCTGACCGAAACTCCTCGCGATCTATCGCCCTCAACTGAACAAACTCCTGTACCGTCTGATCCAGCTCTGAGAACTGCCAGCGCAGATCTGGATCCGGCTCGTCGTAGTCATCATCATCAGCAGCAGCGGCTGGCGCCTGAACTTGTGGACCTCCCCTTGGTAACTCACCAAGAACCCTACCATCTTTCCAAACCAACATCCGATCGGGCCCCCGAACAATGATGCCTGACTTGGCGAATGCTCGCCGGCCAAGTCTACAATCCTGTCGGACCATAGGCATCGTCCGGCCCTTGGCGACATCAACACCAACTGACATGATCCAGTCGGTGATGACGTGACCAAAAGGCATGTAGACCGTGCGTCGGCTGGGCTCTCGATAAGATAAGATGGACTGGAAGATGCTCTCCATGATATCGAAGTCCAAACGCGGTGCATGCCGTAGAGCATCAGACAGTGATAGGGTCGAATCTCAGCTAAAGGTTTGGAGGTGATTGGGAGGATACAATTCGTGATGATCTTGAATAATATGTAGCTAGTGGGAGAGAGACGTAAAGCAGCAAAGGTAGGAAAGTCAGGGCCCAGCTCATCAAGGTCGTCTGGGCGGGGATGACTGAAGAAATACTGATGTACCGAATCAGGGGTAACATCTGCAAATGGTGCTAATAGAGGATTAGGAAGCTCGGGATAGATCGAATACATATTTGGTGATCGTCGACCACCCAGAAAAACTGCAAGTATGTCATAGGAAAAATCGAGAGTCCGTTTGGCGACTCGAGTAGTAAACTCGAAACCGCCTTGAGGACCCTGCTGAAGGTTATTGTAAAACTCTGAGACTAGGTCATAGTTGATGGTTCGCTCTAAGGAGAGAAGGAAACCAAGATTGTAATGCAGGACTATCTCCATGACTGATGGACAATACTCAGTCAGGAAGGGGACATCGATTGATCGGCAGGGTAGCATTTTGAAAGTCCTTGATTGGAAAGACTGCTCACAGGCGCGTTTGGAAATCTAGAGCTCGAAGAGGGCTGTGGCCTCTTGGAGGGGGTAGAGGAAGAGGGGGCTTTCCCCTTGGAGCTGCCCTCTGCAGCCTCTTTGCCCTTGGAAGACTTTCTAACGAGTTGAATTGATCATACACAGATAATGTGAATCAATTGATCAAGATGGACATAAATTGAATCATAAATTCAAAGATTGATCATCAAAGGTAAGACCCAATCATAGGTAGACATTAGATCAAGATCAAAAGAAAAAAAATGAGATGAAAAATCGATTTGATCATTTGATGAGAAAGTGAGGTCACGGCAAATACAAGAGGGTCACGACACCACACCAAGAACAACACCAAACCATGATTAGCTTCAAAACATAATTTTATGAACTGATTTGCAAGGAAAATCGAAGCCAAAACTCACTTTGGTGCCATTGAAGAGAGTCCTGAAGTTTTGAAGGGAAAAAGCTTGCGCAGAAGAAGCCTCGGTGCAAGACAGAAACGCAGAAGACTGGAGCAAACCGTGAACTTGCAGAGAACAGGGAACTTCCGTAGAGACCTTCGCACAAACTCGTACGCACGGAAAGGAAGGAGAAGAAGGCACTGGAGAGCTCTCGCACGAAGCAAAGGTGGCGCGAGTGGGAGGTTTCGGCGCTAGGGTTCGGAAGTGAAGGGTTTTGGGAGGAGTTAATCGGTTGGTGGATCGGTCCACCAACCAGATTTTAATGCAATGGAACGGATCACCGTTCGATCTGATAGTGCCCAGACCGATCAGGCTATAGCCTGATCGGACTGAACCGAGTCTGATCGGTCAGGAGACTGATCAGGCAAGCTCCTGATCGATCGGTTGATCGATCAGGGAGAGATCAGTAGACTCGGGAGGCTTACTGTGAGCCCCCTGATCGGTCTGTGGACCGGTCCCAGCAGGGTGCCAGATCGGTCCGGGGACCGATCTAGGCTGGCTCAGTACACTTGGTCAAAATTCCGGAAGGTCACTGCTTGCCTCGCTGATCGGTCTGAGGACCGATCACCACAGGAAGGAGCCAGATCGGTCCGGGGACCGATCAGCCCTATGCCTGATCGGTCCAGTGACCGATCAGGGTTCCTGATACGATCTAAAATAAACTGAAACTTTCAGTTTCAGTTTCGTACACGATTTATCAGGGGATCTGATGACAAATGTAGATCTAGAAAGTGATCCCTCGCCTATAGTTGATCCCTAAGCAAGGATTAAGGGTCCTTATGGTTTGATTCAAGCACTTTGCTCCACCCAAGTGGAGTCAAACTCAAGCAACAATCAAACAAGCAATTTCAACTAAGTTTGAATCAAATCCAATGTTCCAATCAAGTTTCCTTGATTGGAATGTCCAAGTATGATCATGGAGCCATATACACATATGTTATGCAATGGTTTTCCCCATACTTGGTCACCACCGTGATTATTATCTCGTCAACTTAACTTCTCAAGGGATGCATTGACATTTTGAGAAATTGAGTTGATCCTAACATCTCATCCCATTTCTAGCAAGCAAAAACGTTTTGGTAAACCTTATAGTTTGTGTGAGATGTTCCCAAAGTTACCCAATTGTTCCCCAACAATTTGAAATACTCATGGAGGGTTTGAATGCAATTCAATCCTATGAAGCACGACACATTCCCAATTCCCGTCTTAGGAAACTAAATTCATTTTCGGGAAGTGGTTTAGTGAAGATGTCAGCTAAGTTTGATTTGGACTCTACATGAGAGAGTACAATATCTCCCCTAGCTACATGATCCCTAATGAAGTGGTGACGCACCTCAATATGTTTGGTCCTAGAATGATGAACTGGATTCTTGGTCAAGTTAATCGTGCTTATGTTATCACATAACACTTGCACACTCTTGTAATTCAATCCATAATCCTCTAAAGTATGTATCATCCACAACAATTGTGATACACTCTCTCCCATGGCGATATATTCTGCCTCGGTCGTGGAGAGAGCAACACAATGTTGCTTTCGACTTGACCAACTAACTAAGGACGAACCTAAGAATTGACAACCCCCACTTGTGCTTTTCCGGTCCAACTTACATCCAGCGTAGTCGGAATCCGTATAGCCAATTAAATCAAATGATTCGGTACGGGGGTACCATAGACCGACTCCGATTGTGCTTTTGAGATATCTCAAAATTCGCTTAACAGCGATTAAGTAGATTCCTTGGCACAAACTTGATACCTAGCGCACATACCCACAGCAAATAGTATATCAGGTCGACTAGCTGTAAGGTATAGCAAACTGCCTATCATGCTTCGATATTGAGTCAAATCAACGGGTTTACCACTCTCATCATTGTCTAATCTTGTGTTTGTAGCCATAGGAGTGGTTACCTCTTTTGAATCATTCATGTTGAATTTGAGAAGCTTCCTTGTGTATACTTCGATTGGTGCACATGGATACCATCGCGAGTTTGCTTGATTTCAAGTCCAAGAAAGAAAGTCAACTCTCCCACTAGACTCATTTCAAACTCACTCTCCATGTGTCCAATGAACTCATTTAAATAGCCCTTATTATTTGAGCCACAAATTATGTCATCGACATATACTTGGGCTACAAAAATATTGTCACCATCTCTTCGTAGAAATAGCGTAGGGTTTATTTGGCCTCTAACGAAGCCCTTCTCAATTAGGAATGTCGACAACCGCTCATACCAAGCTCGGGGTGCTTGTTTAAGGCCATAAAGTGTCTTTTTGAGCTTGAACACGTGGTTTGGGAATTCGGTACACTCAAACCCCGGAGGTTGTTCGACGTAGACCTCTTCTCTAATCAAACCATTCAGGAAGGCCGATTTGACGTCCATTTGATATAATTTGAAACCACGATGAGCTGCAAATGCAAGCATCAATCGGATGGACTCTAATCGTGCCACGGGAGCATAGGTCTCATCATAATCAAGGCCTTCAACTTGACTGTAGCCCTTGGCTACTAAGCGTGCCTTGTTTCTAATGATTTCTCCCTTATGGTTCAATTTGTTTTTGAAGACCCATTTGGTTCCAATAATGGTGGTCTTCTTGGGTCTAGGGACTAAGTCCCAAACTTGACTCCTCTCAAATTGACCTAGTTCATCTTGCATTGCAATGATCCAATCGGGATCATTTAATGCTTCATCAATTTTTCTAGGTTCAATTTCTGAAATTAGGGCAACTTCATTAGCCTCATTCCGGAAAAATTATCTAGTTCTAACCCCATGATGGATGTCTCCAACAATTTGGTCTTGGGGATGACTAGAGGCTAATCTAGTTTGCCTAGGAGTTGGTGGTGCTTCTTGAACTGGTTCACTAGACACAAGTTCAGCCTCAGGATCCGGCTGATCAATGGGTTGTCTAGGTTCACTATCATCAGACTCATCACCATCAACAACACTTGGAGTTTCTTTCAAACTTAGTCTCCTAAGTTCGAGTTGAACTCCTTCTATATTTTCTGATTGGTCACTTGATTTTGGAATTTCTTCAAAAACCACATCAGAAGACTCTTCAACTAATCTAGACTTCTTGTTGTAGACTCGGTAGGCTTTACTAACGAGGGAGTACCCGACTAGTGTCCCTTCATCAGCCTTTGCCGTGAACTTCCCAAGGTGGTCCTTGGTGTTTAGGATGAACACCTTGCAACCAAACATCCTAAGGTGTTTAACTGTAGGTGGTTTCCCAAACCAAAGTTCATGGGGAGTCTTTCCTAGAAACCTATGAATGAGGACCCGGTTTTGCACATAGCAAGCTGTATTTACAGCTTCAGCCCACAAGTAACTCGGGAGTGAGTACTCATTAAGCATGCTTCGTGCAGCTTCTTGAAGAACACAGTTCTTCCTCTCTACAACACCATTTTGTTGTGGTGTTCTAGGAGTAGAGAACTCATGCTTATAACCTCTATCCTGACAAAATTCTAAAAACCTTTGATTTTGAAATTCACCTCCATGATCACTTCTAATTATCTTAATAGTTGATGATTTTTCATTTTCAACTCTTCTACAAAAAGAAATGAAAATATCTAAGGTTTGGTCCTTATATTTTAAAAAGTAAGTCCATGTATATCTAGTGAAATCATCAATGATAACAAAGCAATATCTACTTCCATTCAATGATATGATGGTACTACAATCAAATAGATCCATATGAAGTAAATCTAATGCATTGGAAGTACTTACAGCGCTTTTACCTTTATATGCAGATTTTGTTTGCTTACCCATTTGACATGCATCACAAAGTTTATCTTTCTCATACTTGATGCTCGGTAAGCCACGGACTAGTCCCTTGTTGGCCAACTTCCGGATGTTCTTCATGTTGACATGTGCTAACCTCCGGTGCCAAAGGGTGGATTCTTCTTCTTTTGACATGAGACACTTAGCAAAAGCATTAGTAGCACTTTTAAATGAAACTTGATAAATATTGTCTACTCTTGCTCCTACTAGTACCGTGTCCAAGGTGTCATGTTGTCTAACTAGACATTGACTTGGTTGGAAGTCAATTGTGTAACCCGTGTCACACAATTGGCTCACACTTAGGAGATTAAATTTCATCCCCTTGACTAGAAGGACATTTGAAATTCTAAGACATTCGGATATTTGAATGTCTCCTATTCCTATGACCTTAAGACTACCATTGTTACCAAATGATACATTACCTCTACTTTTCTTGTGAAGTGTGGTAAACAATGATCTATCCCCGGTCATGTGTTTGGAGCATCCACTATCAACGAACCAAGTTGATAGATGCTCCCCCTCAATCATAACCTACACAATTCGAAAAATAGAAGTTTTAGGTACCCAAACCTTGGGACCTAAAGCATCAACTAAACATGACTTAGGCACCCATGCCTTG
Source organism: Boesenbergia rotunda (assembly GCA_024364735.1). Classification (NCBI taxonomy): domain Eukaryota; kingdom Viridiplantae; phylum Streptophyta; class Magnoliopsida; order Zingiberales; family Zingiberaceae; genus Boesenbergia; species Boesenbergia rotunda. The sequence goes on from JAGFNQ010010595.1 coordinate 122,573, forward strand.
ACAACTTTCTTTTGGATTTTGGGTGTCCTAGATTGTCTCATATCAGTCCTAGACATGAAGACACAATGAGGGTTCTTAGGGCGGTAACCAATACCGGCCCTATTGTAAACTGCCCTTTGGGCATTTAGGATCATATCTAGGGTCTTAGAGCTAGTTGAGAATTTCCAAGAATATTCTTGAGCTTCTCAACTTCACTCTTCAATGATGTTTTCCTCTACTAGCAATTATCATGCAAATCATTGACTTCCTCAACCTTAGAGGATTTCAAATTTACAATCTCATGTTTCAAAGATTTAATTTCATTTTCTAGCAATTCAACATGCAAATCATCAATGTTATCATCTCTAGATGCCTTCAATTGATCAATTTCTAATTGCAATGCTTTAACCTTATTCTTTGATTTCTTAAGCATACTAGTTAAACATGCAATTGCTCTATAACACTTTTCAAGCTCGGGAGAAGTTACCTCTTCATCATCCGAAGATGATGAAGCCGCGTTTGAGGAACTTGAAGATTCATCACTGCTCTCCTCTCCAAGAGCCATGAGTGCCACTTGCCTTGTGCTCTTCTCCTCCTTCTCTTCATCGGATGAGCTTGAGGATGACTCATCCCAAGTGGCCTTCAATGCCTTCTTCTTCTTCTTGGATTTTTCTTCTTTCTTTTTGGATTTCTCCTCCTTCTTCTTCAATTTCGAACATTCATTCTCGAAATGCCCTTTTCTACCACACTCAAAGCAAGATGCATTAGGCTTATCAAGTTTGGATTCACTAGGGTTACCTCTATTCTTGAAGCGTCGATCCCTTCTCATCATCCTTCGCACAAAGTTTGCCATTTCGGATGAAGAAGAGCCGCTGCCATCTTCCTCGGAATAGGACTCGGATTCAGAAGAGGATGAAGATGAGGAGACCTCCTTCTCCTTCTTCTTCTTGTTGGTTCGGTCCCCTGCAACTAAGGCAATCCCCTTCTCCTTGGGGCCTTTGTTAGCCATTTCATGCAATTCCATCTCACAAAATAAATCATCTAACTTTACAATAGATAAATCCTTGGATACTTTGTAGGCATCCACCATGGATGACCACAAAGCATTCCTTGGAAATGCTTTCAAGACATACCTCACAAGGTCGCGGTTCTCGACCTTTTCATCAATTGAATGAAGTCCATTGAGGACTTCCTTGAACCGGCTATGAAGCTCACTTACCGACTTATTCTCCTTCATGGAGAGATTTTGAAGTTGATTGAGGAATAAGTCCCTCTTTGCAATTCTAGAGTCTCGGGTGCCTTCGTGAAGCTCAATGAGTTTGTTCCACAAGTCCTTTGCACTTGTGAAAGGACCAACTTTGATGAGTTGGTCTTTGTTCATGCCACATTGTAGAGTGACAACCGCCTTCGCGTCGGCTTCACTCTTCCGAGTTTGTTCAGCAGTCCATCTCCACGACTCAAGCTCTTTGCCTTCGTCATCCTTAGGAGGGGTGAATCCCTCCTTCACCGCGAACCAAGTATGGATGTCCATCTTCAAGTAATATTCCATCTTCGATCTCCAATATTGGAAATCAGCGCCATCGAAGAATGGAGGTCGGGTGGTGGAGAAGCCTTCCCTCAAAGCCATCTTGTTGATAACTCTCGGATGTTAAGCCGTAAACAGAGCCCCAAGCTCTGATACCACTTGTTGGAAACGAGATGGCTAGAGAGGGGGGGGTGAATATAGCCAATCACTTTTTCTTGGCACTTAACAAGTTTTCTGCACTCAACTTATCAGTAGCACAGCGGAAGATGTAAAATAAAATGAAGCAGTGCAGTAAACGAAAACAGAAATGAAAGCAAACAAAGACAACTACCAAGATCGCTAACAAGAGGGTTTACAAGGTTCGGGGATAACTTGCCCCTACTCCTTGGCGTGCCCTTAAGGTAGGCGATCCCTTGATCGTCGGCAGATCAAGCCCCGGCTTTCACCGGATATAACGCAACCTCCTTCTCGGTGGAGAAACCTCTCCACAGCGTTTCAATCACAGATAAAGTTTAAGCACAAAGAAACAACAAGAAGGATCTTACTCAAACACTTAGCAAGGACAAGAACACAGCAAGCTTCCCTGAGCTCCACCCAGTGGCGATCTCACGCAAGAACCCTTCTTCGTGTCTTCCCACTGTCGGACTCCAAGCTCCTTGTTCTCTCCTTCAAGCGCTCAAGTAATGGATGATTGCTTCTCGATCGCTTGCTCAAAGTGATGAAAACTTCAAGAACACAGCAAGCAAGTTGTGGAGAACACAAGGCGCGGCAAGAACACTAGTTCACGAACTCTGCTTCCACGAAGCCAACTTCCGCCCTTTTGATTCTCCACACAGCACCAGGTGACAACATCCTCCGTAGCCTCCAGCTACCTCACTGCCAATGCCAGCTACCATTGAGCCCTCTCTGGTCTTCCTGAGATCCCCTCAGCCAAGCCCCAGTCTCGGCTCCAGTCTTCAGCTCGGCCGTTGCAACCTGAAATGGAGAATCAGACAAACCTGCTCCAAGGAAAGCCTCCATTGACCTCTCCTTGAGTGTTTGAATCCTCCCCTGTCACCTGCAGCTTAATCAGACTGTTAGAGCAGTAAATCATATAGTAAATCAAATATCAGAGGCAACAACAGCGAATCGGATACGATCAGACGCTCTGACCGCGTCTGACAGTGCAATTTGAATTAAAGTGATCTGTCACCGGACCGATCCAGGACTTGTGGATCGGTCACCAGACCGATCTACTGCTGTGCTGGGATTCCCAGCTCTTACGGCAACACAGCCTGATCAGTCACCGGACCGATCAGAGTGAAGCCTGATCGGTCACCAGACCGATCAGAGTTAAGCCTGATTGGTCACCCAGACCGATCAGGACAGATGAACAGTGATTTTTTAATCAGCTTCTAAGTCCCTGATCGGTCACCGGACCGATCTAGACTTGATCAGCAAGGGAACTCACTCACTGCTCGCTCCCTAATCGGTCACCAGACCGATCAGGAGCAAGGCAGCGAGGAAGCAGCCTGCTCCCTGATCGGTCACCGGACCGTTCAGGAGCCACACAGTAGGTTCCCAACCTCACTGTGTGCTCCTTGATCGGTCACCAGTCCGATCAGACATTGCTGGATCGATCACTAGACCGATCCACGAAGGAGCAGCGTGCCAATGTCCCTGATCGGTCACCAGACCGATCCAGGGACTCAACCCTAGCCCTCCAAGCTAGTGTTTCATCCACCTTAGCCCTCCAAGCCAAGGATTTTTCCATCTAACTCTCCAAGTTGGGAATTTGCACCTAACCCTCCAAGTTAGGACTTTTCACCTAGCCCTCCAAGCTAGGACTTTTCACCCAACCCTTCCGAGTTAGAACTTCATCCAACCTAGCCCTCCAAGCTAGGCACCTGACCCTCCAAGCCAGGACTTTTCACCTAATTCTCCAGGATGGGAATTTGCACCTAACCCTCCAAGTTAGGACTTTTCACCTAGCCCTCCAAGCTAGGACTTTTCACCCAACCCTTCCGAATTAGGACTTTTCCAACACCTAGCCCTCCAAGCTAGGACTTTTCACACCTAACCCTCCAGGTTAGGATTTTCCAACACCTAGCCCTCCAGGCTAGGATTTTCCATATCATGCCTAATCCTCGATCAGGACTTAATCATAATCATAATCAACCTAAACTAAAATCGATGTCAACACCAAAACAACAATCAAGGCCAGACTGCATCAACATTTCATACTTATCCTTTGAATCTTCTAATGTATCAATCAAAGTTGATGGTCCCTGGGGCTCAGTGCAATCCCCTACACCTATAGAATCATCTCCCACACATGCTTCATCAACAGTACCCACAACAACCATATTAGAAGAGTTAGGACCCACAACAACTATATCATCATAAAATAAAAGATTAGAAGGGTCCTCAGAATCAAATTCAAGTCGGTCACAAGCTTTACTATCAATCTCCTCAAATGCCTCTATAACTAATGCATCTTCAGCCTCATCTGAGCTAAAATCTCCTCCCACTATATCAAGTGAAGCTTTATCAACAAATAAATTTGCCTCTACAACCTCATCTGAAATATCCATGCTAATGCTAGGAGGATCCTCTCTAGGGTGCTGTGAGAAGGGTAAAGAGACTTTTGGCTCCTCCTCTTGAGCTGAAAATTTTGGAAATGAACTCTGAACAGAAATTTCAGGAGGAATAACTGCTGTAGGTGCCCTGATTTTGCTGATTCCTTCTTCTTCTTCCACCAAAATTGCAAGATCAATTGAAGAAGGACTTAGGCTTGCACTAGGGTCACTACCAACTGATGTAGGAGCCATTTCGGAGTTGTTCTGATATGGAAAATAAGATGCTAGAAATTTTTCAGAAAAATCGGCATTTGGAGTGTTTAAACTTGAAACAACCTCTTCATTCCTCAAAGTTAGTTCACAATCATGCCCCCTAGGATTAGGAGTAGCTTGAAAAGGGAATTGGCTTGATCCTTGGGCTTGCATTTAATTCATTTCACTAACCAATTTTCCCATGTATCTCTCAATGTTTTAAAGCATAGAATCATACTCTTGTTGTTGTGAACTTCGTTGTTGTATGATTTGTTCCATAATCTCCCCAAGCCTTTGTTGTTGAGCCTCAAGCTCACTAGAATCCTTAAAGTCTTCTTGATTGATATAGGACTCTTGTTGAACTTGAAATGTAGCATTAGGTTGCTCAAAATCATGACTAGGTTGTGAATTCTGAAAATAAGGTGGTTGAGGCTGATCAAATGGTTGATTTGGCTGTGAAAATTGATGAAAATCGGGCTGGAAACTTGGTTGGAATTGCTGAGAATTGTAGCTCTGAAAATTCTGAGTTTGAGATTGAAATTGTTGTGGTGAGGGCTGAAATTGTGGAGGTTGAAAACTCTGATTGTATGGTTGAAAACCTTGCTGATTAGGATTGTAACCTTGCTGAAAATTTTGGAATTGTGGCTGAAATTGCTGTGGTGGCTGATTCAAGGATTGGTTTTACTGAAAATTCGAATAGGGCAGCTGAAATGCTTGAGAATACTGTTGGAAACTCTGAATAGGCTGCTGAAATTGTTGGAAAGACTGACTTGGCTGAAAATTTTGGAATTGTGGCTGAAATTGCTGTGGTTGAGGCTGAAATTGATAATTCGGTTGCTGGAAATTTGAATAGGACTGCTGAAAACTTTGAAATGGCTATTGTCCTTGTTGTGGGGGCTGTTGTGAATTAAAATAATCCCCCAACCCGAATTGTAAGTAGATGAATAAATGTTGGGTCTTTGTTGGAATTCCATTTGCTTCACCAAAAAGGATAACTCGAACAATGAACTTTTGATCTCTAATTGTTCATTTGAAAACATTTGAATGCCCTCTCAATCTCAGGGTCCAAATCCACAAGGTCACCACCTGCAGTCCTGTCACAAAACAAACAAAATGGCAGCCAATGTATACAAAAAGATAAAGCAAATGAGAATAGAATCAAAGAAAATAAATATTAAACACAAGCTCAAATTAATTAAACTCAACTAGTGATTCCCCGGCAACGATGCCAAAAATTTGATGATGACTCTGGATCTGGGGAAGAAGCTGTTATATTAGTTTGAAACGAACGGCTGAGATTATCTTTGGTGCATCTAACGGTCGGATCTGCTCTGATCAAGCTCAAACCTTCCAGATCTTAATCAAGGGTCAAGATCTGCCTCTTAGTAGCTTGGATCTATCAGATTTGCGATGAATGGCTCAGATTTTCCTTTCTTTTGAATGGATGGTCTAAATCCTCTTGAGCTTGATCCAACGGTCAAATTGCTTCTGATTTGGATGAAATTTTCAGATCTTGATTTGTGGTCATGATTGACTCTATCTTGAACTCGGATTGATCAGAAGTTGACAGATGGCTCAGATCTCGTCGTTCCTTGATCGGACGGCTCATATTAATCCAAGGCTTGATCGTCTTGATCCGGATCCAATTCTGGCTCAAGTTTGGTCCAATCTGATCTAGGTCCATGGTCATTGGAAGCCTATAAAATTAGATTCAAAATTAATGCCAAAATATCTCAAATATTGGAAGAATTGTATCCAAAGACAAAATAGAAAGATTTCATGAAACCTAATGTAAATGCAAACTTAAGCATATAAAAAAAGATCAAAACATGGATTTGAGAGCCTAAATTTATCGACAAAATGGTAATTATCAATCACCTGCAAGCCGGTCTCCGCTTCCTCATCCATCCTTTCCTCTCCTCTATCTGTGAATATTTCTGTATTCCTTTATCTCAAATGGCCCCGAATGCTGTACGTCTGATGTGTGGCTCAACCATTATCTTTACCATGTACAAGATTCCCCTACAGCCCGAGCACTTCCATTACCTCTTCTACCCTAAACAGCAAGAGTCGGGCGATTTCTTCTTCCAAGCCCGAGTTAAAGCTTCTTTCCTCCGGAACCTTCCTTCTTCTAATAAGGGATGGAAAGAGCATTACTTTTTCATTAAGCCTACCTCAGCCTCGAGCTGGCCCACAGTTTGGGTCGAGGAGCTTCCTGCCTCCGATCCTCTTCCCAAAAACTATCGCACCTCTGCGGCCTATCAGTCGGTCACGACCGAGCAAGAAGGCAGGCATTTTCATGGAGGACACTTGCTGCGAGAGGAGATTCTGTCCGCCTTCGGTCTTAGCCCCATGCCGCCCCCTTCGTTATCTGTAGTCGGTAAGCATTATGAGGTCTTTCTTGCACCCTTTTTTACTTCTGACCGAGCTCATGCGATTCTTGAAGTCCCTATGATGTTGTCCGCATCTCTAAAGGAAGGCTTCAGACTGGACGAAGCCGAGTTACGGAACCGGATTGCTGCCGAGCTGGCCACCTGGGGAGGTGCCTTGGTGGAGAGTGCCCCTGCGAACCCGACTCCGGCTGTCTCGGCACCCGCACCCGCTGCTTCAGGGACCGCATCACTTACAACCGCCAAACAACTTACTCCTTCCAAACACCGGCGAGCTCCCTCCCCGACAAGCGGTCCCTCCCATCCTTCTTCCAGCAAACGCCTAGAGAAGAAGAAGAAGAAATAGAAGCAAGCAGCTCCCGACTCGGGAACTCCCCCTATCTCCACCGCTATTGTTCCTGTAACGGGCAGTCTATCCTTCGGCCATTGCACCTGCTGCCGACTGATAACCACCATTTTTGCTGATTATTTTAGGCTCTTAAATCCATGTTTGATCCATATTTTATATGCTTAAGTTTGCAATTTTATTAGGTTTCATGTATTCCCTTCATTTTGGCTTTTAATTCAAATCTTTGTATATTTGGGATATTTTTGACACTAAATTTGAATATCATTTTGTAGGCTTCAATTGATCATGGACCTAGATCAAATTGGGTCAGACTTGAGTCAGGATTGGATCCAGATTAAAGAGATCAAGCATCGGATTAATAGGAGCTGTCCATTCCAGAGAACGGCTAGATCTGAGCCATCGGTTAACTTCTGGTCGATCCGAGTCCAAGATAGAATCAATCATGATCAGAGATCAAGATCTGAAAATTTCAGCCAAATCAGAAGTGATCTGACCGTTGGATCGAGTTCAAGATGTTCTAGACCATCCATTCAAGAAAAGGGAAGATCTGGGCCATCCGCCACTGATCTGGTTAATCCGAGCTGGGAACAGGTAGATCAGGACCATTGATTGAGATCTGTGAAGTTTGGTTCAGATCTGAACAAATCTGACCTTTGGATGAAGCCAAATCGATCTCAACCGTTCATTGTTAATCTCCTTTGAGCTGTGAGCCCTGAACTTAATTGGCTGGGCTAACCGAACCAACTGCTGAACCAAGCTTGGTTGATTGAACACAACTGCTGGGTCAAGCGCAAACTGGGCCAAACCACAACCTGATCAAATCCAATCTCAACTGGCTTGACCGACTGAATCGAATCGCTGAACCAGTGCTGACCGAACCAAATCATGGCTTGACTGACTGAACCGCGCGCAGCCAGAGGGAGCCAGATCCACACGCGGAAGCAGAGATGAACAAAAAGGGCAGAACGCGCGACCTAGGTTTTTATCGACTCCACACGCAAGGCTCGCGGCGATTCTTCGTCTCCACCGCTTCATCGCCGCCGAAGGCTAGGGCAAGGGGGTTCCGAACCCTAGCCGGCCGGAGCTCCGATCAATCGAGTCGTGGGGGTTCCCGATTCACTTCATCCGCTCCACCACCATCTTTTCTTCTCAAGGATCGCACAGCTAGGGCTGCGGGGTTCGAACCCTAACTGTCGACCTTCGATCAACCACCTTCTTTCTTCCATTTTCATCACCGGCGACCACAGCTAAGGCTTTGGGGGTTCCGAGCTTCAGCCAAACGTAGCCGTCGCAGCCATCCATCTTCACAGCAGCTTCTCTTTCGGGGTTCGGAGAGAAGCCATCCATTTCCTTCACGGCAGTTTTCTCTTTCGGGGTTCGGAGAGAAAACGATCATCCACTTCCTCTCCATCACCACAGCCGACGACCACAGCTAGGGCTCTGGGGGTTCCGAGCCCTAGTTGACTTCACCGCCAGCGACCCGTTCTTTATAGCAGTTCCTTCATTTGTTTTTCCATTGCAGCTATTTCTTTAATTTCAGCAAGTTTATTTCTTCGCAGCTTCGTTTTCATCCAGTTTCATTAGATCCGGCAGTTTCTTCCAGCGGTTCTTCACCTCCGGCAGTTTGCTCTTCACAGCAAATCAAGTTTCTTCATTGCAAATTTCTTTCCAGCAAATCAAGTTTTCGGCAGGTTTTCTTTTTCACAGAATTTCCAGAAGATCAAGTTCTTCACAGCTTAGTTCTTCTGCATCAGATCCAGTAGTCAGCTTCTTCACAGATTTCCAGCAATTCTTCAGTTGTTCTTCCCAGCAGTTGTTTCCAGCTCAATTCAGTTCCAATGTCTTCACAGCAGAGGTCCAATTTCAGCAATTCAGTTTCTTTCTTCCAGAATTCCCTTACAGCAACTCCATCACAGCAAGCCATTTCCGGCAGTCAACAGCATTCGGCAGTTCCTTCCATTAGCTTCTTAATTGATGTTTGAGTTGGTTGTGTTTGATTGTCGAATGATTGTGTTTGATTATTGAATTTTTGTATTTGATGAATTTCCACAATTCAAATGGCACTTGCTTTTGTCATTTTTATTCATGCCTATATAGTGTTTGGTCAATTGCCTCTTAGATCAATTAGTTTTAATTGTTATGTTTCCTAGTAGTTTAACTCTTGTTTTGTGTTGTCTTCTTTCCTATTGCTTTAGGTTATATCTTTTCATTTTAATGCAATTAAGTTAGGTTAGATTCAACTTCATCAATGTTGTAGTTTGTTCTGTGTTTAGTTTCGTTAATGTTTTAGTACAAGTTGTGCTTTCGTTACTGCAATTATAGTCAGGTTAATTTAGATTTTATTATCTGCACTGTCTTTCCTTGATTAGGCTAGATTTCATACCTGCTTTGTCATTTCTTTTCATAGTATTAACGTTCAAACCCAAATCCAATTTCATATTCAAAACCCAAAAGCAATAAGATACGATTCTGAGATTTATCTTGCACCAACTACATTCGTTGGGAGACGACCCGAGTTACTCTATGCTACATTAGTTTAGAGGAATTCGGTACTTAAATTGTATTTGAAACCGTAACGCGACAAAAGCGGTTATCAAATTTTTGGCGCCGTTGCCGGGGAAGCAACTAGTTGATTTGTTTGATTTTTGCTTGTATACTTTTTGATATATCATTGGGTTCTATTTTTTGTTGCTTATTCTTTTGTATACGGGTACTGCCATTTTTCTTGTTTGTTTTGTGACAGGGGTGCAGGTTCAAAATGTTTTCATCCACTTATCAGCAGCCGTGTCCACACTTTCAGCAGACCCAGCAAGAATTCCAACAGCCCTATTCAAATTTCCAGCAACCAAATCAGTTTTTGCAGCCACCACAACAATTTCAACCGGATTTTCAGCCAATTCAACCAATTTTCCAGAATTTTCAGAATGGGCAGCCCCAATTTCAAAATTTTCAGCCCCACTTTCAGCAATTTCAGCCCAATTTCCAGCCACAAACTCAGCATGGGCAGCCACCATTTCAGAATTTCCAACAACAAAATCAGAATTTTTCAGCCCACTCAATTTGAGTTTTCATCACCACAATTTCAACCTCAGATCCAAGAATTTCAGAGCTACAATTTTCAGCCATCTCCACCAACTTTTGAGCCAAGTTTTCAGCAGTTAAATCAGTCATTTCATCCATTTGAGCAGCCCCAACAATTTCCATTTCAGCATGCACAACCTCCTCCTGGACTTCAGCAGCTCTATTTTCCATTTCAAGACCAACAGGGGTTCCACACTAACCGAGGAGGTTTCGAGAATCATGATTGGGATGGGGCTCAACAACAGAGGATGATGGAGATGTTGCAACTAGTTCAACAACAACAACAACAACGCCTTGAAAAATTGCAAGATCGATTGAATCAGATACAAGCCCAAAGATCAGAACAGTTATATTCTCAAGTAGCTTGTAATTCTGAGAGCCCCGGAGTTGGTTTTATATCAGTTCAAGGTGACCCTAGTGTATGGCCAAGTCCTTCTTCAAGTAATCTTGCAAATGTTTTAGAAGAAGAAGATGACGTAATCATCAAAGGTTGGGCACCTAGAGCATGCATTCCTCCGGAGACTCCTATTCAAAATCCAATTCCAAATTTTTCAGCTCCAGAAGAAGAAGTTGAAGCTTCACAGGACCATTCTAGACTTTTATTTTCTGATGATAGCATTATTGATGGTCCTAATTTTTCTGACACTGTTGTTGCAGATATTACAGGAGAAACATGCAGAGGAGATGATTCCATAGGTGTAGGAGATTGCACTAAGCCCCAGGGACCACCACAAGATTTAGAGAATGAACCAGAAAGTGTAGGGACTTGCTTGGTGGAAGCAAGCACCCAAGGATCACCAGTTGATTGTCCACCAGCGCCTGAGGCTGAAGAGGAGCTTGAACATAACCAGGAGGAGACCACAGATACATCTACTATTATAGATCCTTCAGGTATTATCCAGCACGCTCAGGTAAGTATTTCTCCTCTTTGTTCAGAAAAATGCAGCGAGGTACCTAGTGCTGATTTTATTGATTCTGATGAGTTTATTGATATACCTTGTGTAGAAAGTGTTTTTGAAAATCCAATAGAGGTACCAAACATTGAAAACATTGATCGTACTGCATTACTTGATACATCTCTTGTTGATATGAATAGCGAAATAATTTTAGAGGCACCCATAATTGATGTAGTTTGTTTTGATGAATCTTTAGATACATCTTTTGTGGATATGTCTAGTGAAAATTTTTTAGAAGTGCCTGAAATTGATGTTATTTATTTTGATGAATCTCTTGCTATTTCATATGCTGAAAATGAATGTGAAAAACTTTTGGAGATATCTGATATTGATTTTATTGGCTGTGACATATTGCTTGATACACCCTTGATTGAAAATAATTGTGAAATTTCTATTGATGAGCCAGAAATTGATTTCTTTATATGTGATGAGTATCTGGATGCAAATTTGGTAGGAAATAATTTTGAAAATTTCATTGAGATACCAGAATTTGATTTAATTGGACATGATGCAGTTTTGGATTCATTTAATGCAGAGACTGAATTTATATCATTTCTTTCTGACCCTGAACACTTGAGAGAGGTATTACATTGTTTTGCAGGGTCCAGAAGACTTCAGGAGTGGGTGCTCCAACTGAACAGACTTCAGCCTCCTGGAAGGACTTTTGAAAGGCATAAAGAAGGAGGAGATAATTTTGCTTTAATTCGAAGAACTCCATTCCTTCAATGGATTTTAAACCTGAATCGCCTGCGGCCACCGGAGCACATTTCTGCAAAGTTTAAGTGTGGGGGAGTCCTAATTCTCCCAGCCACCCAGACACCTCCACTACCAAGATGGAGGCTTCTTCTGGATAGACTCCGTCCACCAGAATAAAGGGGAGATTGTTCTTTCTTATATTTTCTTTTATAACATTTTTCATTTTCATGCTTTCTAGAAGTAGAATTTCCTTGCTAATAAATGCATGAGTAGAGTAGAATGCATAGGAGTCATTGTAAATACCTTGTTATTTCTTTTAGCACTTTTTCTTGCATGAGTGGAAATAAATGTATCCCTCTAGGTTATCTTCATGTCATTTTAGAGCCTTTTGAAAATAAATTAAATTTGGTTGTTAAAACTTAGGATTTGAGTTCATGGATGAAATCTTGGATGCTTGAGTACTACTTTGCTTTAGATGCTTGATTGATGACTTGAGATGAATTATTTTTACCTAGTGAGATTAGCCTTATTTTGTGATACGCATATGTCATTGTGCTCTAGAACTTGCTTAGGTTCTTTCAAAACCATATTTCAATGATTGGATCATATCTATAGAAGCTAATCACTTTGTTTACCTTTCCATATCCATTTTAGAAGAAAATCATGTTCATTCCATTTTTTCTCTACTTATTTCTTACTCTTACCCTCACTTTTCTTTGGACTTGTTGTTTGATTTGTTTCTAATGTTATTTTGCCCGAGACGGACAAAAATTCAAGTGTGGGGGAGTGACTAAAGTTTTGGATGCATTTCAAAACTCGAAAAAAAAAAAAAATTTCATGTGCCAAGTGAGTTTAGTTTGGTATCAAGATCAAGCAAGAAGAAGTGATTAAGGATGGAAATCAATTGAACCATTTAGATTCTTGAGCATCAATTGGAGACCCAAGAAGCTGTGCCAAGACAACAATCTGAAAAGAAAAAAAGGGCACATCAAAAGCAAAAAAAAAAAAAAAAAAAGAGTTGGTGCCAAGCAAGAAAAAATTTCTGTGAAGCATGATTTGATCAGAATTACTCACAATTGCAGTTGTATTCTGTTCGGAAAACTCAGAACCATATGCTAGAAGCTAAATCTCAGCTGTACAAAGTCGGAATGTCTGAATAAGGGCTGAACAAAAGCTGAACACAAGAGAAAAAAAAATCAGTGTTAGCAGTTTTTGTGCAGTTTTTATCAAGAAGAGCTGAATTTCGGGTTTTCAAGGCTGTGAATCAGGGAACAAGTTCGGAATTGCATCAAAGAATGATGAGAACATCCACTGCTGATCAGAACTGAAAGAAGATGTGGCTGCTAGGACTTGTAGATCAAGACAGAAATAAAAAAAAAAACAGTGAAGGGGCTTGGTTTCAACTTGCTGAGCAGGAATTCTCCACTGCTAAGTGATATAACTTCTGCAAATGTAGAAATCTTGGAGCATTGAATCTGGAAAAGGTGGAGGAAGTCGACAGCCTACAAACAGGACTGAGGAAAGAGCCGAAACAAATTTAGATATAAAAAAAAACAGTAAGAAAAGAATTCAGTTAAGTAAACTTTCAAGTGAGGTGTTTAAGCTCTTTACTACTATTGATGCAAATTGTTTTGAGAAATCAGACTGATCTGAAATGACTCTTAATGAAGTTTGATTCCATTGTGACACAACATGACTGTCCAGAAAAAAAAAACAGAAAACAGGGGAAAAGAAAAGAAGAAACCAAGTGGACACAATTGAGTTGGCATTGAAAATCATTGAAGTTCTCTGATCCGAATTAAAAGCTTTGCTCCACTACAAATCTGACCTTGCTAGAGGATAAAAGAAGAAGAGAAAAATCAGAAAAGAGAAGAAAGAAACAAAAATGGCATACAAAAGGAAGAGTTGGCACATTGAAACCAAGGAAGGGTTTTTCATCCAAATCAAAGGAATTTATTCAAGTTTCACTCACCCATACTTCTGATATTATTAGAGGACTGTCAAGATGGGGCAAAGCACGTTGGAAATATTTTTAAACAACCAAGTCATCCACTCCATCAAAATTTTTTATTTTCTTAGTCTTTATTTCATTTCTCATCAAAATATTTTTAAACAACCAAGTCATCCCCTATATTACATTTTCAGATTTTGATTGTAAAAAGGGTTTCCAGCTTTCATTTATTCATTTATAAATTCTAAATTTGATGAGCCCATACTTTCGTGACAACTTTAATTAGTATATTTGGGCCCGTCAACGGCGCCAAAAAGTTGACGGGCCCAAATATACTAATTAAAGTTGTCACGAAAGTATGGGCTCATCAAATTTAGAATTTATAAATGAATAAATGAAAGCTGGAAACCCTTTTTACAATCAAAATCTGAAAATGTAATATAGGGGCCACAGGTCGTATTTTTCTCAGGGACTAGTTGAAGGTTTGTTTCGCGCTTGTATTTAGGTGTCGTTCGTGAAATTCGGGTTTCAAATAGATATTCGGGTTTTTGGGCTGCAAATCAAGAATAAAATCACAATGAAAGGGATAAAAACTTAACCATAGTAATGGCAATTGAAGATTCAACCAATTGGATCACTTACTCATCTAAAACCCTTAAGCAATTTGTGTAAAACTGATTTCTGATTTCAAAAGCAAATCAGAATGCCATGCAATGAAATAAAAACAGTGATTGAGTTTTCGGAAACAAACTAGCTTGATACAATGAGAAGCATGCAAAATTTAAGAATTTGGATAAGTATCAACTTCAATTCAATTTAGCTACAAGCTTTGGTGGTCAACCACTGCCAACAAGTTCGGAAATGAGTGAATTCTAACTTATTGATTCCGAACACAACCACATGCCATCTAAGCAAGTTAAAAAAAACTGATGCAATCAATTTCTCAAATCAGCTTGGCAAGCAAGTGAACCTATGTGCCAAAATTGAACCCTTTTGTGCCAAAATTGATTCTAACAATTCAGTCTTGTAGCCTATTGATCAAGCATAGAAAAGGAAAGCTGTAAATGAAAGGAAATGCAGGGATAAGAAGAGATTTCGGATTCCAAATGAATAACAGATCAACTCAAATTGTTGAAAGAACTTGACACCACCAAAACTGCAGAAACTGCAGTTTATTGCAGGTTCATTTCAGAATTTCAGAAACACGCAGCAGGTATTCAGCTACAAGTTGAATGCAACTAAATCTTTGTAAACTACTCCAGCTACATGTATAATTGTAAGAGGAGATTCACATCTACTGGATACCAAGTTCAGTTGCTGAAAGAAAGGGCTGATACGCAAGTTTTTAGAGCAGAAACGCAAGACATCAGGTTTGCTAACTGCAGAAATGAAACCCTGCAAATCAGATATGAAATCGATACACACAAGTTGATGCAGAAATCGACTGCTGTAAATCAATTGGTTGTGAATCAAACAATTCGGGTACAAGATTCAGCAGCAAGTAGATGCAGATTCAAACATCCAATGAAACAAAAAAAACTCAGAAACTCAATATGATGTGCAGTAATGGAACATCAATTTCAGAAATGGCAAACTGATATAAATCAATTGAGGTCGAGTGCAGAAATTGAATGTGAATACCTAGCAAATGAATCCAACTACAATGTATAAATGCAAAAGAAGGAATAACAACTACTTTTAGACAAAGTTCAGAGGCTGAAAGAGAAATCTGTTGTGCAGAATTGAAACAAATCTGATACGCAAATAGTAAAGCACAAATTGAACTGAAATCGAAGTGAAACATTAACTAAACTAGCTAGATAACTACTTACTTGAAGATTTAAAGCTAAATTATAGCTAAAACAATGAATTAAACCAATGTAACGAATCTGAAACTAAATACAGAAACAGAACAGACAGCAAAAATAAGATTACAGCTAAGAAAACGAGATTAACCAAACTTCAATCCCTCATTTCAGCTCACAAATCCTTGCTGTCACTCAAGGATGAGCTTCCAATTAAGATAGAAGCAATCCATACAAGAAAACTACAGCAACTGAATAATTTCAGAAATGAAATAGCAGAAACGAAATGACAACTACAACTTGAAAATTCGCTAATTAAACTAAACCCCAATCCATCTCCTTGCTGTCACTCAAGGAAGAACATCGATTTGAGGTGGTCGCGCCCCTTGGATTGAAGAAATTAGCTAAGAAATGAAGAAAACTGAAGACGAACGAAAACTGCGGCGAAGAACTCTGAAGACACGATAGGGAGAAGCGCTGGAAATTTTTCCTTAAGTATATAGCAATGGACGGCCCAGATTGATCGGATGAAATCCAACGGCAAATCTTGCTCTGATTTGAGCCAAACTTTTATGATGATGATCTGGGGTCAGGATCTGCCTTGTGGTAGCTCGGATCCTCCAGATGTGCAACGGATGGTCCAGATCAACTCTATCTGTGATTGGACGCTCTAGAGCCCTCCTTGCTTGATCCAACGGTTGATTTATCTCTGATTGGGATGAAACCTTCAGTCTTGATCATAGAGCTTGATCAACCCTAACCCTAGCTCGGATTGCTTCAGATCGTCCCGGATGGCTCAGATCTAGCCGCTCTTGAATCGGACGGCCCGGATTAATTGTAGGCTTGATAATTCGATCCGGTTCACATCCAACTCAAGTTTGACCCAATATGCCCTAGGTCCAGGATCCTTTCATGCCTACAAAAATATATCAGAAAATTAGTGGCCAAATAATCCAAAAAAAATATGTAATTTTGCAATTAAGTCCAAAATAAAGATAAGTTCTAAAACCTAGGGTAAAATCATAATTAAGCAATAAAAACATGGATCAAACATGGATTTTAGCAATTAAAATAATCATAAAACTGATACTTATCACCGACCTCATCCCCAAGTCCTCCGCCATCATGCCTACGACCGACCCCATGGTCGATTCCCCACCCAGCGTACCGGCTGCCGACCCTGTTATCGGTTCTCCCGCAATTATTCTTGCGGCTGACCCTGCCGTCGATTCTCCTACCTCTTCTGACACTCCGGACCAATCACTGCCCGAGGGGTCCATAACCCCCTCCTCCGAGGAGCAAGTTGACCTTCCGATGATGCACCTCCTGGTGCCTACCCAATCCGACTGCCATCTAAAGATTCTGCCGGGTGAGCTACCCGACCATCACCAAGATATCCGTATGTACGGGTCAGTGGCTGACCGTTATGCCCAAGGATTTGAGGAGTCCCATTTTCGGCGGGCTCGGAGTAATGCTGATGCCTTCTTCCTCAAAGCCACTCAGGTATGAATGGGATTACTCTTGTCCCTTGTTGAGTATTCTGTTTCCTGCCCTTAAGGTTAGCGCTTGTTTTGCAGTTCTTGGGATTCTGCCAAGGCTTTTCTATGGCACTATTAGCTCAGGCCTCGGCCCGGGCGGAGGCCGGGAGGAAGGTGAAGCGCCTGGAGACCCAATTGGAACACTCTCAGCTTGTTTCTGATGAGCCTACTCTGAATATCCTGCGAGCCGAGGTCCAGGCCCTGCAAGATCGACTGGCTCACTCCGAGGGGCAGCTAGAAGCTGCTCGCAGCCAAGTTGAGACGACAAACCAGGCTGCGTCTCAAACGAACATCCGGATCTCTGCCCTGAAGCATAACGAGCGAAAGGCCTGGGCTCTTCAAGCGAAGACCCAGGATAAACTGGCTAGGGCGGAGGCTCAGCTACAGGAAGCATCTGCCGCCGCCGACTCCCTCAAGACTCAGCTGGAGGCCAAGGGCACCGAGGCCCTGGCACAGGCAGAGAAGATAGCTGAGTTGTCAACTGAGCTCTCCTCCAAGGATCAGTCGTTACAAGACCAAAAGGAGGAGCTTGATCGGCTGTTGAGGGAGAAAAACGAGTGGGAGGTGGCTCGAGTAGAGCTGGCTGAGCTTCATTCCTACAAGGAGATGGAAGCTGAAAGGTTGGAAGCGTACCGGCTCGAGTGCATCAACTCACCAGCCCATTCTGACGAGATTTCCAAGCGATTTCAGGCCGTGCTGATGCACCAGGGAATTAGTACGATCCGGCAACTTAAACAAGGTGGGTACTTATCCCCCGACATGCCCCCCATGGTCGTCCAGCTTAAGGATATGTCCTCAGATTTACCTGACATAACCAGTCAGCCTTTTAAGTGAGAGTCGGGCCCCTGGCTGTATTCTCTCTTTGAGTGCAGAGGTAGTTTGTACCTTGATTCTGTAACCTCTTAGCCTTTCGAATGCAAATTTTTCCCTTCTTGCTCAAACTTTTTGTGCCTGCTCCTGCTTCCCAATGTGAATGATCCCGAGCGAGGGTCACCCGGGCGAGAGGCTGAGCGAGAGCCACCCGGGCGAGAGGCCGAGCGATTGACTCGGTGTTTGCGAGTCATTGAACCACATGTTGGAGTGTCCGAAACTAAGGGGTTTACGGGAGCTCGCTTGTCCGTTGAGAACTTGATCGCTTGGTCGAATCAGGCCCGGGGAGCGTGGGTCGCCACGCGTCCGACCAGGACCCGAGCCAAGGGATTCGCGGGTGCTTGCCCGTCTGTTAATAACTTGACCGCTTGGTCGAATCAGGCCCAGGGAGTGTGGGTCGCCAGCGTCCGATCGGGACCCGAGCCAAGGGATTCGCGGGTGCTTGCCCGTCTGTTAAGAACTTGATCGCTTGGTCGAATCAGACCCGTGGAGCGTGGGTCGCCACGTGTCCGACCGGGACGCGAGCCAAGGGATTCGTGGGTGCTTGCCCGTCTGTTAATAACTTGACCGCTTGGTCGAATCAGGCCCGGGGAGCGTGGGTCGCCACGCGTCCGATCGGGACCCGAGCCAAGGGATTCACGGGTGCTTGCCCGTCTGTTAATAACTTGACCGGTTGGTCGAATCAGGCCCGGGGAGCGTGGGTCGCCACGCGCCCGATCGGGACCCGATCCAAGGGATTCGCGGGTGCTTGCCCGTCTGTTAAGAACTTGACCGCTTGGTCGAATCAGGCCCGGGGAGCGTGGGTCGCCACGCGTCCGGCTGAGGGCTGATCCGAGGGATAGATTATAACTCGTTCAGAGATGAGAGTCTGGACACTTACTCAGGCCGATTCTCAGGAGCGTGGGCCGCCACACGTCCGATCAGAGAACTGAGCAAAGTGGGGCGTGGAAGCTGGTCCACTTATAACTTGCTGGCGAGGCAAGAGTTTGCGCACTTGGTCGAGCAGGACTCAGGGAGCATGGGTGGCCACACGTCCGGCTGAGGGCCGATCCGAGGGATTGATTATAACTCGTTCGGAAACGAGAGTCTGGACACTTGCTCAGGCCGATTCTCAGGAGCGTGGGCCGCCACGCGTCCGATCAGAGACAGTGAGCAAAGTGGGGCGCAGAAGCTGGTCCGCTTATAACTTGCTGGCGAGGCAAGAGTTTGCACACTCAGTCGGGCAGGGCTCAGGGAGCATGGGTCGCCACACGTCCGGCTGAGGGCCGATCCGACGGATAGATTATAACTCGTTCGGAGACGAGAGTCTTGACACTTACTTAGGCCGATTCTCAGGAGCATGGGCGGCCATGCGCCCGATCGGAGACATTGAGCAAAGTGGGGTGTGGAAGCTGGTCCGCTTATAACTGCTGGAGAGGCAAGAGTTTGCGCACTCGGTCGGGGAGGACTCAGGGAGCGTGGGTCGCCACGCGTCCGGCTGAGGGCCGATCTGAGGGATAGATTATAACTCGTTTGGAGACGAGAGTCTGGACACTTACTCAGGCCGATTCTCAGGAGCGTGGGCCGCGACGCGTCCTATCGGAGACACTGAGCAAAGTAGGGCGCGGAAGCTAGTCCGCTTATAACTTGCTGGCGAGGCAAGAGTTTGCGCACTCGGTCGGGCAGGACTCAGGAGCGTGGGTCGCCACACGTCCGGCTGTGGGCCGATCCGAGGGATAGATTATAACTCGTTCGGAGACGAGAGTCTGGACACTTGCTCAGGCCGATTCTCAGGAGTGTGGGTCGCCACACGTCCGATCGGAGACACTGAGCAATGTGAGGCGCAGAAGCTGGTCCGCTTATAACTTGCTGGTGAGGCAAGAGTTTGCGCACTCGGTCGGGCAGGACTCAGGAAGCGTGGGTCGCCATGCGTCCGGCTGAGGGCCGATCCGAGGGATAGATTATAACTCGTTCGAAGACGAGAGTCTGGAATACCTGCAAGTAGAGTGAGGACCAGGTTTCTCCACTATCATTGGTGTAGTACATTTGTGTTACAGGTTTTCATTCGGCCACTCGGTAGGGCTGAAGATGGATTGCACTCCAGGGCCGATCCAACGTCTTTCCTTGCTCATTCTCTAAATAGTAAGCCCCCGAGGTGAGTTTTTGGACAACTTTAAAAGGTCCTCCCCACTACGGCTCCAGCTTGCTGACATCTCCGACGGGCTTGATTCATTTCCAGACCAGGTCCCCCACTTGGAAGGTTCTCGGTAGTACCTTCTGATCATACTTCTGTTTCATTTTCTGCTGATATGCAAACATCTGAGCGGCTGCCTTATCGCGGATTTGTCGATCAGGTCCAGCTCCAACCCTCTCCTTTCCGAGTTGTCCTCATCATAAGCTGCCCGTCGATCCTGTTGGTGCTTGGATGGCTAGAGAGGGGGGATGAATGTAGCCAGACACTTGAAACTTAGGAGTTTTTATATTTTCTCTACACTTCAGAGATTAGACAACGGAAGCAAAACAAATGCAAAAACTAAGTGTAGAAACTAAGTAACAAGCAAAAACTCTAACGCAAGGATATACAAGGTTCGGGGATAACTTGCCCCTACTCCTTGGCGTGCCCGTGAGGTGGGCGATCCCTTGATCGTCGGCAGATCAAGCCCCGGAAATCCGGATATTAAATCCTCCTTCTCGGTGGAGAAACCTCTCCACACAAATGGTCTCAAATGTATCAGAAATTAAGCACAGAGACAACAAGAAAGATCTTACAGATCGCTAGCAAAGCACAAGGATGAGAAATGAGAGAGCAGATCACCGAGCACAGCACAACGCCACCAATGCAAAAGCTCCCAGCTCTTCGTTTGCTTGCTGATCCACTCGCGACTCCCTCCACAGACTCAAGGTTATAGCTTTGCAAGAGATCACTTCAAGTGATTCACAGTAATGCACACAGATGATCGAGCAAAGCTTTCGATGTGGAGAACTCTGCAGCTCCTTCTCCACTCCACGACTTATCCTGCTTCCATCGCCAGGTCACACGCTCCTCTGCAGCAGCTCCCAGCTGCTCACCTGCAACAGCTAGCTACCCCTGACCTCCTCTGGACTCACTGAATCCCCTCCAGTCGAGCCCTAGGTCATCAGCTCCTCAGCCGTTGCAGCTCACGCCAGAGGATGTTACAACCTGCGGAAGCAAACAGCCAAACCTGCTGTAGAGAAAGCCTTCGTTTGACTCCCCTTGGATGATCTCTGAGTCACCTGCACACTTAGCAGCTCATTAGGGCAGCAAATCAACAGAGAATCAAACAATCAGAAGTTAAGAGCAGAGAAAGCAGATGTGATCAGACGTGATCAGAGCGTCTGATAGCGCGTTTGAATTAAAGTGATCGGTCACCGGACTGATCCACAACTTTGCTGGGATTCCCAGCTTTCACAACCACAAGGGCCTGATCGGTCACCAGACCTATCAGGCTATGCCCTGATCGGTCAGCAGACCGATCAGGAAGCTCTCCGACCGATTAGGCTCCAGCCTGATCGGTTATAAGGAGGAATCCGCGACACTTGATCGTTCACCAGAACGATCTGAACAGTATCCCAGATCGGTCACCAGATCGATCAAGAGCCGAACAGAAGCCAACCCAAACCTTTCTGTTCTCTCCCTGATCGGTCACCAGACCGATCAGGCTGTGCCCTGATCGGTCAGTAGACCGATCAGGAAGCTCTCCGACTGATCAGGTTCCAGCCTGATCGGTTATGAGGAGGAGTCCGCGACACTTGATTGTTCACCAGAACGATCCGAATAGTATTCCTGATCGGTCACCAGACCGATCAGGAGTCGATCAGTAAGGTTCCCAATCTCACTGTATGCTCCCTGATCGGTCACCCGACCGATCAGTCACAGGTGGATCGGTCACCAGACCGATCCAAAAGGAGCACCGTGCCAACTTCCCTGATCGGTCCCCATACCGATCCAGGCAAGGTCAAATCCACTCTAAGTCAAGAGAACGGACTCCCAGCCTTCTCTGACTAGTGCTCAGTGCCCCGGACCAAGACTCCATTCCCAGCTTCACTCACCGGGACTTCAGTCAACCTGGCTTCACTCACCGGGATTTCCAATCACCTAACCCTCCGAGTTAGGACTTCATGCCCAGTTTCACTCACCAGGACTTCAGTCAACCTGGCTTCACTCACCAGGACCCGGCTTCACTCACCGAGATTTCCAATCACCTAACCCTCCGAGTTAGGACTTTCCACACCTAGCCCTCCAAGCTAGGACTTTTCACACCTAGCCCTCCAAGCTAGGACTTTTCCACACCTAACCTTCCAAGTTAGGACTTTTCACACCTAGCCCTCCAAGCTAGGACTTTTCACACCTAGCCTTCCAAGCTAGGACTTTTTCATTCATCCAAAGCCCAGTCCCCGACCAGGACTTAATCATAATCATCTCATCAACCTAAACTAAAATCGGTGTCAACACCAAAATAACAATCAGGGTCAGACTGCATCAACAATCTCCCCATTTTTGTTGTTTGACAACCCGATTTTAAGTTTAGGGATTTGAAATCAATAGTTGCAAATTTCACACTCATAGGGGAATCAGGATTCTCCCCCTACAATAATTAAGCTTGTAATCATCCTAAACTTAACTAACCACACTCTCCCCCTTTGTCAAACACCGAAAAGGGTCTAGAGGGGTTGTTAAGTTTAAAAATAATGTCTCCCCCTCAATCCTAGGGGTTATCCCAAAACACCAAAGGTATGATTGAATTTTGAAAGCATATGAAACCATATGATAAATATAAAGCATGACAAAACAATCATATGTATCATATGAACATGGAGTAATAATAAGCATAGCAATGCATAATATAGTAAGGCATACATGAAGATATCTATCATATGAACAAACATATGAACTAGCAATAAGCATAATATGGCAAAGCATACAAGGAAATCAGTCATAGAGATAGATGCATAACACAACATCAAAAATATAGTCAAGTACAACACCAAAATATGATAGTCAGAGCATAGGCATACAGCCATAAAGTCAGAGCAATCAAATAGTCAAATGCAAGTCACGGGCAGAGACAGAGTACATCCATAATCAAACGTCGACGCGGGGGGGGGGGTCATCGTCCTGCATCGGGTCATCAATCGTGTCATCATCAGGTACGAAGGACCCCATGGCAGTCCTGCTGGAAGGTGCAACTCCAGTAGATGAAGGCTGGTATGGATGACCAGCTGCCCAACTGCGCCACTCCTCATGTCATGTCTCCTACCTGGAGCGGACCCCAGAGATGTCAGACTCGATCGCCAGCAGTCTGCGGTCGAAAGCCTGAAACCCAGACCGGACCTCCTCTCGCTAGAGCTCTCTTAAATGAAGATCATGCTGGACGGTCCGATCAAGCTCTGTAATCTGCCAGCGCAGGTCTGGATCTGGCTCATAGTCATAATTAGCTCCGGCGTTGGGCGCCTCCTGATGGACAGCCGGTGCAGCTGGCGCTTGAATATGTGCACCCCTAGGAAGCTCGCCGAGATCTCGCCCGTCCTTCCATATCAGATCCTGCTCCTGATCCCTAATGATGATGCCAGACTTGGCAAACGCCCGTCTGCTAAGTCGGCAATCCTGACGCACCATGGGCACTGTCCGACCCTTGGTCACATCAATACCCACTGACATAAGCCAGTCAGTAATGACGTGACCGAACGGCATGTAAACAGTGCGCCGACTGAGCTCTCGATAGGAAATGATCGACTGAAAGATGCTCTCCATAATGTCAAAGTCAAGGTGGCGGTGCATGCCATAGAGCATCAGGCAATGATATGGTCGGATCTCAGTCAGGGGTTTGGAGGTTATTGGCAGGATGCAGTTCGTGATTATCTTGAAAAGAATGTAATCAGTAGGGGAAAGATGGAGGGCCGTAAAGGTCGGAAAGTCAGACCCCAACTCATCAAGGCCAGCAGGTCGAGGGTGTCCGAAGAAGTGCTCATAAATGGCGTCGGGGGTGACGTCCTCGAATGGAGCTAATAAAGGGTTAGGAAGCTCTGGGTAGATGAAATAAAAATTAGGCGATCGTCGACCGCCCAAATACTCAGCCAAAATATCGTAGGAGAAGTCAAGATTTCTCTTGGCTACTCGAGTCGTGAAATCAAAGCCCCCTTGAGGTCCTTGTTGCAAGTTATTATAGAATTCCGAAACAAGGTCAAAATTGATAGTTCATTCGAGGGAGAGAAAGAAATCGAGGTTATAAAACTCAATCACCTCTATGATACAAGGACAATGCTCAACCAAGAAAGGTCGATCAATAGACCGACATGGAAGTAGTTTGAAGGTTCGGGTCTGAAACGCTTGCTCAAAAGCAGCGTTAGGGAACCGGGAACTAGACGAAGGCTGAGGCCTTCGGGAGGGCACGGAAGAAGAAGGGCCTTTGCCCTTCAAAGTCCCTTCAACTAGTTCCTTGCCCTTGGATGACTTTCTAAAAGGTGGAATCAGTTGATCACGACAACAAATATGAGATTGATCAGTGAAGTTAAGAGTCACACAAGTTCGATCATGTAATCAATGACACAAGGAAAGATAGAAAATCAAAGGCACGGCAAGAATCACAATGAATTGATCATAAGAATGAAAACACAAGCATTTGTAAGGCAAGGTTGATCACGGGAAGGGCACGACAGAAAAGAAATGGTATGGGTAAGGTCACAACAATAGATACCACACGCCAATGCGATTGAGGGAAGGGCAAGACACAAAATAAATCACTGATTAGTGTAACAATCATACTAAATGAACTGACCAGCAGAGTAAAATTGAATCAAAACTCCTTACTTAGGTGCCATGACAGTAGGTTGTGTGGGAAGAACCTTCAGACAAGCTGCGCAGAGAATGAAACGGCGTGCGCAGGAAGAAGAAGCTCAAACGAGAACTTGACCTTCAGGGAAAACCCAGAAAACGGCGCAAGGAGTTGCAGGACCACAAGCTCGCAGCGAGGAGTTGCTGAGAACACCAACAGCAGGAAGAAGACCTTACACGCACAGGGAGAAAGATCGCTAGCAGCCACGCGCAGAAGAACTCACCACAGGAAGAGAGGGATCTCACGCGCAAGAGGAGAGTTTCGGCGCTAGGGTTCGGGCATGTAAGGTTTAGAAGGAGTTAATAGGTTGGTGGACCGATCCACCAATCGAAATTTAATGTGATCAAACAGATCACCGTTCGATCTAGGAGCGCCCTGACCGATCAGGCTCCAGCCTGATCGGACTGGCTTAGTCCTGATCGGTCGGGCGACCGATCAGGTAAGCCCCTGATCGGTCTGATGATCGATCAGAGAGCGGACAGTAAATTTGGGAGGTTTTCTGTGAGTCTCCTGATCAGTCTGTGGACCGATCACCACAGTGAGCCAGATCGGTCTGTGGACCAATCCAGGCTAACACAGAGAGATTGCAGTGGGTTTATTGCAATTCGGCTTGATTGGTCCGTTGGTCCGATCAGACATACTCCTGATCGGTCTGGTGACCGATCGGCAACCTCATGATCGGTCCGGTGACCGATCAGGTATCAGGAATTTTTCTGATACGATCTGAAATTTCAGTTTCAGACTCCCTATTGATTTCTGATAAGATCAGATGAAAAATCATCGATCTTGAAGGTGTTCCCTTGACTGTAATTGATCCTTTAAGAAGGCTCAAAGGTCCTTATGGGTCTAACAATCACTTTGCTCCACCAAAGTGAAGTCAAATGCAATCACAACCATCCATCCAATTTGACCTAAGCTTGTATCAAAATAAGGTCTCCAATCAAGTTTCCTTGATTGGAATGTCTAAGTATGATCATGGAGCAAAGTACACATATGATATGCATTGGTTTTCCCCATACTTGGTCAACTTAGTGATTATTATCTCGTCAACCTAATTTCTCAAGGGATGCATTGACATTTTGAGTAATTAGGTTGATCCTAGCATCTCACCCCATTTCTAGCAAACAAAAATATTTTGTTAACCCTTATAGTTTGTGTGAGATGTCCTCAAGTTGCCCAATTGTTCCCAACAATTTGTAATGATCATGAAGGGTTTTGAATGCTCTTTTAATCCTATGAAGCACAACACATTCCCAACTCCCTTCGTAAGAAACTAAATTCATTCTCGGGGAGTGGTTTAGTGAAAATGTCCGCTAGATTTGATTTGGACTCTACATGTGAGAGTACAATATCTCCTCTAGCAACATGATCTCTAATGAAGTGGTGACGCACTTCAATATGCTTGGTCCTAGAATGGTGGACTGGATTCTTTGTTAGGTTTATTGTGCTAATGTTGTCACACAACACTTGCACACCCTTGTAACTTAATCCATAGTCCTCTAGAGTATGAATCATCCACAATATTCTGCCTCGGTCGTGGAGAGAGCAACACAATGTTGCTTCTGACTTGACCAACTAACTAATGATGATCCTAAGAATTGGCAACCCCCACTTGTGCTCTTTCGATCCAACTTGCACCCAACATAGTCAGAATCGGTATAGCCAATTAGGTCAAATGATTCGGTATGGGGGTACCAAAGACCAACTCCAATTGTGCCCTTAAGGTATCTCAAAATTCTCTTGATAGCAATTAAATGAGATTCCTTGGCATAAACTTGATACCTAGCGCACATACCCATAGCAAAAAGTATATCAAGTCGACTGGCTGTGAGGTATAGCAAACTACCTATCATACTCTGATATTGAGTTAAGTCAACAGGTTTACCACTCTCATCATTGTCTAATCGTGTGTTTGTAGCCATGGGAGTAGTTACCTCTTTCGAATCACTCATGTTAAATTTTCGGAGCATCTCTTGAGTATACTTTGATTGGTGCACATGGATTCCGTCTCGAGTTTGCTTGATTTCAAGTCCAAGGAAGAAAGTCAACTCTCCCACTAGACTCATTTCAAATTCACTCTCCATGTGTCCAATAAATTCATTAAAATAACCCTTATTGTTTGAGCCACAAATTATGTCATCGACATACACTTGGGCTACAAATATATTATCACCATCTCTTCGTAGAAATAGTGTAGGGTCTATTTGTCCTCTTACAAAACCTTTTTCAATTAGAAATGTCGACAACCGCTCATACCAAGCTCGGGGTGCTTGTTTAAGGCCATAGAGCGCCTTCTTGAGTTTGAACACGTGGTTTGGGAATTCGGTACTCTCAAACTCCGGAGGTTGTTCGACATAGACCTCTTCTCGTATTAAACCATTTAGAAAGGCCGATTTGACATCCATTTGATATAGCTTGAAACCTCGATGTGCCGCAAATGCAAGCATCAATCGGATGGACTCTAATCGTGCCACGGGAGCATAGGTCTCATCGTAATCAAGGCCTTCAACTTGACTGTAGCCCTTGGCTACTAAGCGTGCCTTGTTTCTTATGATTTCTCTCTTATGGTTCAATTTATTTTTGAAGACTCATTTGGTGTAACGCCCCAAAAATTTCCATTTTAAGTCCTTAAAGTCCTTGAAATTAGTTAAAAATGTTTTAGAAATATTCTAGATATTTTTAGGAATTTTTAGAATATTTTTATGGAATTTTCCGAGTCCGTTTAGTATTTTTATTAAAAGAAATAGAGTTTTCGGCAAAAAAGTTGCCTGGATGAGTTTTGAACCCGAGACCTCCCGTGGGATCAACGACTTAAGTTGGTGGGTTAACCAGGAGCCCCAGCAGGGGTGTGCTCAAAGAAAATAGAGAAATATTAAGTTAAGTTATAAAGTTGGACTTAAATACCCTAAGTATAAATAGATAATTAAAGAGAGGAATTTTATTTTCTCTAAACCTAAACCCTCTCTCCCTGCCCAAGCCCTCACGCCGACCCCCCTCTTCCCCTCTCTTGTGCGCACGCCCACCACCTCCTCTCCTCCTCTAAGGGGCGCCGGCCAAGGAAGAACCAAGGAGTGCGGAGCGTTTCGTTCGTCTCGACGAGAGGAACGCGTAGGCGCGAACGGTTCATCGAGATCTCAAGTTTCTCCCGAGCCCTAGACGTCAATTTTGGTTGTAAGTCCAAGATATCAATGTAAGTACTGCTCACCTGCAGTAAGAGGCGGTTTTCCGCGAGTTTTTCCCGTTAAAAAGATAAAAGTGCAATTTTCCTTCAGTTTATGATTTTGCATGTAACTCTAGTTTAATCCATGCTTGTATAAGTTTGATTAAGCACCCTATATGAGGTTAGGGGCTAAGAAAAGTTATGAGAAAAGAAAAGAGAAGATAAAGATAAGAAAAGAAAAGGCCAAGGCCTTAAGAAATCCCCAAAAGTCAAGACTTAGGGATTTGGGCACACAAGGTGCTCGTTAAAATGCCAAGGCATTCAGATAACAAAAAGTAAGTATTTTATTTTCTAAGGCCAGTACCCGGCGTCCAAGGGCGTCGTTAAAGAAATCCAGGTGTCCAATTCCAAGATCTTGGCCCTGGTAGACCAAGGTCTGCTCTATTAGGATTGGTGGCTCGCTACCCCAACCTTTTAGGGAACGCGCATAAGATGGTACTTACGTCTTAAGTGGATCCAAGTGAGTTATTATTTTCAAGTATATGCTTTAGCAAAGTTTTCTAAAGTTTAAAGAAGTTTTCTAAGAGTTAAAGAAAGATTTAAAGTTAAAGAATTGCTAAAGTTTCAAGTTAAGCCAAAAACAAGTAAGTTGAGACTTATTAATGCTTGAGTATGCATGTCTTGAGTTATACATGTTTTAGTGTTCCTTTTAAGCATAAAAGTATCTCATGTGATTTCCCATTGTTTAAAAAGCATGTTTGCACATTTCGAGATTTTTGTGAGCTAGATAGTACTTACTAAGCTTTTTGCTTATTAGTTGCATTTCCTCTTGCTGCAGGTAAAGGTAAAGGCAAGCAATTCTGAAGGAAGGCGACAAGGCGGTGCTGAGTGACGTGTGTGTGGTGGCTGACCTTGGAGAGGTCCTTGGGACAAGATGAATGAAGGACTTAAAGTGCATTTATTATAAAGTCTTAGTTTAAGTTAGATCATATAGCATTTATCCAAGTATTTACGTTTTAGATATTTTGCATATCCTAAAACCATGAGTAAAGATTCCATGTCATTTTATTTAGCATACATATCCTTATGATTGCATTGGATGAGTATAAGTGTGAGTAGTTTTGAGTATTGATACTTGATGGAGCTATTTGATGCATGTGCCAAGATATTGTGAGTTTCCCTTTGAATCAAGTTTTTATTGCTAGAAATATGCCTAGAAAAGTTGCATTACATTCCAAAATGCTTTAGTAAGGTGTAGAACATGTATTTTGGTATTATGAATGCATAGGAGTTAAGTTTGGTACAAAACTCTAGTTTAAAGTTCATATAGATTTTCATAACTTAATTTCTTCCGCAAAAGTTCTAATTTCGAGTTTATGAAGTTGTTTTGATTGGCTAAAATGTTTAGGAAACTAGTATAGAGTTTAGAAATGGTGTTGTGTCTTTGTATGGCTTGAAACTATAAGTTTGGTGGACTATTGAGACAAGGTTTCGAATCTGAATTTCAGATTTTCAGGCGTGCCAGTCGACTGGTTCAGTATCAGTCGACTGCCCTATCGAGCGGCAGCTTCTGTTCGATGCATCAGTCGACTGCCAAGAGGCCAGTCGACTGGTGCCGCGCCCAGAAACTTTCTATGGCCGATACCAGTCGACTGGTTAGATGGCAGTCGACTAGTACCATTGCAGTGAAGTTCTAGAGAAAGGAAGTATGTCATTGTATCATGCATGACTATTAGAGTTAGAATATCATCCCTAGATGAAGTTAAAAGAAAAAAAAAAGAAGTTCCGTATTCTTAGTCGTGCATTAGAGTCAAGAAGTAGATAAAGTAACGATCCGTCTAAGGTAGAGAAGGCGGGTCGCTACATTTGGTTCCAATAATGGTGCCCTTCTTAGGTCTAGGGACTAAGTCACAAACTTGACTTCTTTCGAATTGACCTAGTTCATCTTACATGGCGATGATCCAATCGGGATCATTTAATGCTTCATCAATTTTTCTAGGTTCAATTTCAGAAATTAGGGCAACTTCATTAGCCTCATTCTTAAAGAATGATCTAGTCCTAACCTCATGATGGATGTCTCCAACAATTTGGTCTTGGGGATGACTAGAGGCTAACCTGGTTTGCCTTGGTGCTGGTGGTGCTTCTTGGATGGTGTCACTAGACACAGGCTCAGCCTCAGGATCCGGCTGATCTATGGGTTGTCTAGGCTCACCGTCATCAGACTCATCACCACCATCTACAACATTTGGACTTCCATTCAAACCTAGTTTCCTAAGTTCGAATTGAACTCCTTCAACATCTTCTGGTTGATCGTTTACTTTGGGTATTTCTTCAAAAACAACATCAGAAGACTCTTCAACTAATCTAGACTTCTTGTTATAGACTCGGTAAGCTTTGCTAATGAGGGAGTACCCGACCAGTATCCCTTCATCAGCTTTTGCTGTGAACTTCCCAAGATGGTCCTTGGTGTTTAGAATAAATACCTTACAACCAAACACCCTAAGGTGTTTAACTTAGGTGGTTTCCGAAATCATAGTTCATGAGGAGTCTTTCCTAGAAATCTATGAATGAGGACTCGATTTTGCACGTAGCAAGCGGTATTCACAGCTTCAGCCCATAAGTAACTCGGTAATGAGTACTCATTGAGCATGCTTTGTGCAGCCTCTTGTAAGACTCGATTCTTCCTCTCTACAACACCATTTTGTTGTGGTGTTCTAGGAGTGGAGAACTCGTGTCTATACCCTCTATCTTGATAACACTCTAAAAATCTTTGATTTTGAAATTCACCTCCATGATCACTTCTTATTATTTTAATTGTTGATGATTTTTCGTTTTCAACTCTTCTACAAAAAGAAATAAAAACATCTAAGGTTTGGTCCTTATATTTTAGAAAATACGTCCAAGTATATCTATTAAAATCATCAATGATCACAAAATAATATCTACTACCATTCAATGATATAATAGTGCTCCAATCAAACAAGTCCATATGAAGTAAATCTAAAGCGGTAGATGTACTTACAGCGCTTTTACCTTTATGTGCAGATTTCGTTTGCTTACCCATTTGACATGCATCACAAAGTTTGTCCTTTTCATACTTGATGCTTGGTAAGCCACGAACTAATCCCTTGTTGGCCAGTTTCCGGATGTTCTTCATGTTCACATGTGCTAGTCTCCGGTGCCAAAGGGTAGATTCATCTTCTCTTGACATGAAACACTTAACAAAAGCATTAGTAGCACTTTTAAAGAAAACTTGGTAAATGTTATCTGCTCTTGTGCCTACTAGTACCGTGTCAAAGGTGTCATGTTGTCTAACTAGACATTGACTTGATTGAAAATCAATTGTGTAACCCGCATCACACAATTGACTGACACTTAGGAGATTAAATGTCATCCCCTTGACTAGAAGAACATTCTTAATCCAAAGACATTCGGATATTTGAATGTCTCTTATCCCTATAACCTTAAGACTACCATTGTTACCAAATGAAATATTACCTATACTTTTTCTTTGAAGTGTAGTGAATAAGGATCTATCACCGGTCATGTGTTTGGAGCACCCATTATCAACGAACCAAGTTGATAGATGCTCCCCCTCAATCACAACCTACACAATTCTAAAAATAGAAGATTTAGGTACCAAAATCTTGGGACCTAAAACACCTACTAAGCAAGACTTAGGCACCCATGCCTTGACTACTTTTCTTTGAACCCTAGGAGTCTTAACTTGTCTAACATCAATCCTAGACATTAAGGAAACAAATGATGGTTCTTTGGGTCGGTAACCAATACCGGCCCTATTGTAAACCGCCCTTTGTGCATTTAGAATCATGTCTAGAGTCTTTGAGCTAGTTGAGAATTTCTCAAGAACACTCTTGAGTATCTCAACTTCACTCTTCAAAGATTTATTTTCATCCTCAAACATTTCTAAATGTTAATCATCAATATCCTCATCCTTAGAGGATTTCAAATGTTCAACCTCTACTTTCAATGATTTAACTTTTGCTTTTGACTTTTTCAACAAATCGGTTAAACATGCAATGGTCCTATAGCATTTATCTAGTTCGGGAGTGATTACCTCTTCATCATTCGAAGATGATGAAGCCGCGTTTGAGGAGTCCGTTGATTCATCACTGCTCTCCTCTCCTTCAATGGCCATGAGTGCTACATGGCGTGTATTCTTCTCTTCATTTTCTTCTTCGAAAGAGCTAGAGGATGATTCATCCCATGTGGCCTTCAAGGCCTTCTTCTTCTTCTTGGATTTCTCCTCCTTCTTCTTGGATTTCTCCTTCTTCTTCTTTAGCTTTGAGCATTCATTCTTGAAGTGCCCTTTCTTACTACACTCATAACAAGTAATGTTAGATTTATCAATCTTAACTTCACTAGGGTTACCTTTACCCTTGAAGCGCCGGCTCTTCCTCATCATTCTTCTAACAAAGTTGGCCATCTCGGAGGAAGAAGACCCGCTACTATCCTCCTCGGAATCGGACTCGGACTCGGACTCGGATGAGGATGAAGATGAAGAGACTTCCTTCTCCTTCTTCTTCTTGTTGGTCTTTTCCCCTGCAACTAGGGCAATCCCCTTCTCCTTGGGGCCTTTGTTAGCCATTTCATGTAAATCCATTTCACAAAATAAATCATCTAATTTTACAATTGATAAATCTTTAGAAACCTTGTAGGCATCCACCATGGATGACCACAAAGTATTCCTTGGAAAAGCTTTTAACACATACCTCACAAGGTCGCGGTTCTCGACCTTTTCGTCAATAGAATAAAGACCGTTGAGGACTTCCTTGAATCTACTATGAAGCTTACTTACCGTTTCACTCTCCTTCATGGAGATATTTTGTAGTTGGTTGAGGAGCAAGTCCCTCTTGGCTATTCTTGAATCTCGGGTACCCTCATGGAGTTCGATGAGTTTGTTCCACAAATCCTTTGCACTTGTAAAGGGACCAACCTTGATTAGTTGGTCTTTGTTCATGCCACATTGCAAAGTCACCACCGCCTTCGCATCGGACTTCTCCTTTTCGCGTTTGCTCAGCCGACCAACGTGAAGATTCCAATTCTTTACCCTCCGCGTCTCTTGGAGGAGTGAAGCCCTCCTTCACGGAGAACCACATTCCGATGTCAGTCTTGAGATAGTATTCCATGCGAGATCTCCAATATTGAAAATCGGAACCATCGAAGAAGGGAGGTCGGGTGGTGCTAAATCCTTCTCTCAAAGCCATCGTTGATAGCTCTCGGTTGTTAATCTGCTTGAATAGAGCCCCAAGCTCTGATACCACTTGTTGGTGCTTGGCTGGCTAGAGAGGGGGGGGGTGAATGTAGCCAGACACTTGAAATTTAGCAGTTTTTATATTTTCTCTGCACTTCAGAGATTAGACAGCGAAAGTAAAACAAATGCAAAAACTAAGTGAAGAAACTAAGTAACAAGCAAAAACTCTAACGCAAGGATATACAAGGTTCGGGGATAACTTACCCCTACTCCTTGGCGTGCCCGTGAGGTGGGCGATCCCTTGATCGTCGGCAGATTAAGCCCCGAAAATCCAGATATCAAATCCTCCTTCTCGATGGAGAAACCTCTCCACACAAATGGTCTCAAATGAATCAGAAATTAAGCACAGAGACAACAAGAAAGATCTTACAGATCGCTAGCAAAGCACAAGGATGAGAAATGAGAGAGCAGATCACCGAGCACATCACAACACCACCAACGCAAGAGCTCCCAGCTCTTCATTTGCTTGCTGATCCACTCGTGACTCCCTCCACAGACTCAAGGTTACAGCTTTGCAAGAGATCACTTCAAGTGATTCACAGTAATGCACACAGATGATCGAGTAAAGCTTTCGATGTGGAGAACTCTGCAGCTCCTTCTCCACTCCACGGCTTATCCTGCTTCCATCGCCAGGTCACACGCTCCTCTGCAGCAGCTCCCAGCTACTCACCTGCAACAGCCAGCTACCCCTGACCTCCTCTGGACTCACTGAATCCCCTCCAGTCGAGCCCTAGGTCATCAGCTCCTCAGCCATTGCAGCTCACGCCAGAGGATGTTACAACCTGCGGAAGCAAACAACCAAACCTGCTGTAGAGAAAGCCTTCGTTTGACTCCCCTTGGATGATCTCTGAGTCACTTGCACACTTAGCAGCTCATTAGGGCAGCAAATCAACAGAGAATCAAACAAGCAGAAGTTAAGAACAGAGAAAGCAGATGTGATCAAACGTGATCAGAGCGTCTGACAGCGCGTTTGAATTAAAGTGATCGGTCACCGGACCGATCCACAGCTTTGCTGGGATTCCCAGCTTTCGCAGCCACAAGGGCCTGATCGATCACCAGACCGATCAGGCTGTGCCCTGATCGGTCAGCAGACCGATCAGGAAGCTCTCCGACTGATCAGGCTCCAGCCTGATCGGTTATAAGGAGCAATCCACGACACTTGATCATTCACTAGAACGATCTGAACAGTATCCCAGATCGGTCACCAGACCGATCAGGAGCCGAACAGAAGCCAACCCAAACCTTTCTGTTCTCTCCCTGATCGGTCACCAGACTGATCAGGCTATGCCCTGATCGGTCAGCAGACGGATCAGGAAGCTCTCCGATCGATCAGGCTCCAGCCTGATCGGTTATAAGGAGGAGTTTGCGACACTTGATTGTTCACCAGAACGATCCGAATAGTACTCCTGATCGGTCACCAGACCGATCGTCGATCAATAAGGTTTCCAATCTCACTGTATGCTCCCTGATCGGTCACCCGACCGATCAGTCACAGCTAGATCGGTCACCAGACCGATCCAAGAGGGAGCACCGTGCCAACATCCCTGATCAGTCCCCAGACCGATCCAGGCAAGGTCAAATCCACTCTAAGTCAAGAGAACGGACTCCCAGCCTTCTCTGACTCGTGCTCAGTCCCCCGGACCAAGACTCCATGCCCAGCTTCACTCACCGGGACTTCAGTCAACCTGACTTCACTCACCAAGACCCGGCTTCACTCATCGGGATTTCCAATCACCTAACCCTCCGAGTTAGGACTTCATGCCTAGTTTCACTCACCAGGACTTCAGTCAACCTGGCTTCACTCACCAGGACCCGGCTTCACTCACCGGGATTTCCAATCACCTAACCCTCCGAGTTAGGACATTCCACACCTAGCCCTCCAAGCTAGGACTTTTCACACCTAGCCCTCCAAGCTAGGACTTTTCCACACCTAACCCTCCAAGTTAGGACTTTTCACACCTAGCCCTCCAAGCTAGGACTTTTCACACCTAGCCCTCCAAGCTAGGACATTTTCATTCATCCAAAGCCCAGTCCCCGACCAGGACTTAATCATAATCATCTCATCAACCTAAACTAAAATCAGTGTCAACACCAAAATAACAATCAGGGTCAGACTGCATTAACAGATCCGATTCACATCTGACCTCGACTGGGATTACCGCTTCGCTCTCGTAGACTAGCTGGAAAGGTGTGCACCCCATGGTTTCTTTGGGCGTAGTTCGCAGAGCCCATAAGATGCTCGGGAGCTCATCTACCCACGTTCCTCCGACATGATCCAGCTTAATCTTTAACCCTTTAAGGATCTCCCTGTTGGCTACTTCTGCTTGACCATTACTCTGTGGGTACGCTACCGAGGTAAAGGCCTGCTTAATGCCGTACTTCGAACACCATTCTCGTATCCTCCATCCTTGGAACTGCCTCCCATTGTCCGAGACGATTTTGTGCAGAATTCCATATTGACACAAGATGTCCTTCCACAGGAACCCGATCACCGCCCGCTCGGTGATGCGTGCTAAGGCCTCGACTTCTATCTATTTGGAGAAGTAATCAACGACTACCAACAAATATTTTTGTTGGGCCACGGCAGTCGGGAAAGGCCCAACAATGTCCATGCCCTACTGATCGAAAGGGTAGGATACCGTTGATGTTTTCATCTCCTCCACGGGTCGATGTGGGAGATAATGATGCTTCTGACAGGACAGGCAAGTGGAGACCAATTTGTTGGCGTCCTTCTTCAGGGTCGACCAGTAGTAACCGGTTAATAACACCTTCCGAGCTACCGTACTGGCCCCTGCAGGATTTCCACAAACGCCCATGTGGATTTCCCTTAGTACATAGTCGATTTCTTCCTCGCTCAGGCACCTGAGTAGGGGTCGGGAGAATGCCCTCTTGTATAGCACGTCGCCAACCATGGTGTACTTTACTGCGTGTTTTTTGAGCAACCGAGCTTCTTCTCGGTCAGCCGACACAACTCCTTTCGTGAGGTATGTAATGAGTGGAGTTCTCCAGTCAGACCCCAGCTCTAAGTTAGCTTGTCTCTCTATTTGCATGATTAGCAGTGCCGGGCCACCTGGCTGGGGAAGTACCCAAGATCCAACGGAGCTAGCCAGATTAGCCAGCTCATCCGCCTTGAAGTTGTTTTCTCTGGGAATCTTTTGGACTTGTACCTCCTGGAATTCGACCTTTAATTTTTCGTAAGCCTCGATGAAGGCCTTGTTGGTGTAGGGAGCACCATATTGAACCTTGTTTTGATATTGGCAAAGAATTCAATGTTAAGTATTGTTTGTGATCTAACGATGTTACTAAGTGTGCAGAAAGAAGTCCTAGCGAAGGACTGCTAGGCACCTAGCGAAGGGCTGCTAGGAGTTGAAGACCTGGCGAAGGACTGCTAGACACCTAGCGTGTGTCTAGCGAAGGGCTGCTAGGAGTTGAAGACCTGGCGAAAGACTGCTAGGCACCTAGCGAAGGACTGCCAGGAAACAAAGTCCTAGAGAAAGGCTGCTAGGCACCTGTCGAAGGACTGCCAGGAAACAAATCCTAGCGAAGGGCTGCTAGGCACCTGGCGAAGGACTACCAGGAAACAAAGTCCTAGCGAAGGGCTGCTAGGCACCTGGCGAAGGACTGCTTGGTACCGAAGACCTGGCGAAGGACTGCTGGGCAAAAGTCCAACCGGTGGAGCCGGTTGGCAAAAGGTAAATTCTCCTGAGAGGAGTAGGTGAGGACGCGTTGCCCGTCGAGGGAACAGTAGGCGTCGGTTCGACCTAGGGTTCCATTTTGGAGACCCAAAGTCAGAACCAAGACAGCTAAGGTTGTATAAACCTAACATTTCTTGCCTTATCTGTTGTTTTGGAACTAACCCTGGATGCAGGACCGAAGGAACGAGTGTTTGCAGCTCAGAACGCCCCAAAGGAGAGGGGCAGCAGCTGGGCAGGGCGCCTCGGAGGTCCCGAGCGCCCCCAAGGTGAAGGCAAGACAAGCTGAGCAAGTAACGCTTCGAAAGCTCACTGGGCCAGGCACCCTCAAGGTCCTGGGCGCCCCGGCGGTCCCGGGCGCCCTAGATGCCTCGGGCGCCCTGGGTCCAAGTCAGCCAGTGATCGAAGCAAAGACATTCGCGAAGCCAGCAAGACCAAGTCAACCGGGGTGCCCCCTGTGTCCCGGGCGCCACCGTCAAACTCCGAGCCCGATCCTGGAGGGATAAGGGCTGACCGAGTTCCGGATAGGGGTTTGCGGATCCAGAGACACGTGGAAGGCGCCCCTAACGTCCAGGGCGCCCCAGATGCACTATAAAAGGGGCTCAACCCCTAAGGCTTCAACAACAACTCTTCTAACGCCTCTACGCTCTTCGACTCAAGCGCTCTGCTCCGAAAACCTTCCATCTCGAGATTCAAGCGCCGCCGCCGACCCTCTGCTCCGAAGTACGATCCACAACGGGCGTCGGTAAGGAAGAGTCTATTTTTATTTACTGCACTACAACTATAACATTTTTCTCTGTAAATATTTGCGCACATATAGAATTGCCCGCAGTAAACGGTCAACGATCGTGGGCCTTGGAGTAGGAGCCGACCGCGACTCCGAACCAAGTAAAAGTGCTTGAGTTCTTGTGCTGTGTTTGTTTAAATTTCCGCTACTCATTCTCTTATTCTATCCGAAACGTTTTCACGATATTCACCCCCCCTCTATCATGTTTTCTCGATCCAACAAGTGGTATCAGAGCGGGGTAGCTCAAATTTGGTGTAATCACCAATTTGGGAGTTTTTCGGATTTACGAAACTTTTTTCATTTTATTTCTTATCTTTCTCGTTAATCGAGGTTGGTGCAACACCACTCGATCGCCTTTTATTTCAAATAAATAATATCTGTGGGTGGATTTATTTCAATTTTGAATTCTCATTTTTTCACTATAAGTTAGAATTGATAAAACAATCAATTTTTGAAAATTTGTCATAAATCTTTTTTCCATTATTTTAATATTTTTTTCGAAATTCGTGCTACCTTAATTCGAGCAAAATTTTGTCACAACATTGAATTCTTATTTGTTCAGAATTAACAATGGTAACATTTTCTAAAAATTTGTTACAAACTTTTTATTATTTTTTATTATTCTGCCTCGAAATTCGTGTAATATTTATTTTGGGCTATTTTATTTCCCTTCTCCCGCACTACTAATCCAAGACCAAGTCTTGGTACATTTCTAGTTTTTCTTTTTGTGTGCAAGATTTATCCTTAATGGCCAATCAAGAATGGAAAGTGTTCGTCCGCCTCTATTCTCTGGCGAGAACTTCAGAACCTGGAAGGGTCTAATGGAATTCCACCTAAAGACCCATCTAGATCTATGGACGATCATCCAAACGGGATTTTCGTTTCCCGTAAAAGATGAGTTAACAATCGAGTGGGACAAACTGGATGAACAAACCCTCAACCAAATCGAGACTGATGCAAGGGCAACTGCAATCCTACAATATGGCCTAACCAAGGAGCAACTCGAACTAGTAGGTCCATTTAGATGTGCCAGAGAGATTTGGGAAAAATTGATCAACCTTCATCAAGAGATCTCAGATGAAGAAGAAGATCGGGTAAGTTATCTTACACTTTCGGTCCAAGCACAGACAGCCGAGTCAGAGTTTGAACCCGAATCCAAAGTCGAAATCGAACTAGAATTAGATGACGAATTGACTGAGATGGTAACCGATTTCAAATTCTTTTCAAAATTAGAATTAAATAATCAAACAGATATTGTAATGGTCGAGGAAGGTGTAAATTCTATTGCAGGGAAAACTCCAAAAGAACCATCAAAGAAGGAGCTTCAACCAGTACCCGAGTCCGACTCAGACACGGAATCAGAAGATGAGTCTAGATCCGAGACGGCAAGAATCAAGGGGGAGATTCCCAATAAGGAATCAAAAGGTAAGTTTTCAATATTTGAAAATCCAATATTTATCTTAAATAACGTGATTAATTCGTATAAATTAGTTAAGGTTAATATGTTAGCAAACTTGATTCACAACCTTGCTGATTTTAAAAAACCAGAGTTTTATTTCAATTATGATATAACTTAGATCATTTTTGACATGTTTAATTATTTATTTTTCCTTAGAATTAGGATTGATTAGTTTAAGGACTAAAGAGTTACTTAAAACTTGAAAACCTAGTATTGGAAGGAGGTGAGATGATAGTACGTTAGGGAAACCTTTCTAATAAGGTCAAGTATACTCTACTTGGTCTGTTTAGTCTGGTGAAACTAGCCGAAGCTACCGATCCAAGACCCAAACTAGTTAGACCAAAATCTTTCAAGGAGTAACTTGAAGATGAATTTTCTATAAAAGGCTTTGTCAAGGAAAGGGTTGATGATCCAATAAGGCTACGACCAAAGAAGACCTAGTGCCTAGCTAAGACCTGGAAGCCAATTATAGAAAATCAAATTCGTAGATAAAACATTTTAAGTAAACCTTAGATTTAACACTAATTCGAAGATAAAACATCTCACAAAACAGATAAGGTAGCCTATTTTATCATGTAGAACTGAGTGAGATGTTTAGGACCTAATAATGTAGTTCAATCCTTTTTCAAAATCAACTCAATTGTTTTTCGAAATTAATTCTAAATGCTTTCCACTCAACATTTTTCAAAAATTGAATTTCATCTGTTTTCAAAATTAACTCATCAAACTAAGTCTTGATTGAATTATACTAAGACCTAGGACTTGATTGGGTCAACCAAGTCAACATAGTCAAACATGGTCAATACTGAAGACCCTTAAAGCATTTAGATAAAGTCAGACGAGTCGGATATAAGGGGAGTTTTTTTGTTGGATTTTTTCTAAAACTTAGTATCATCTCAAAATAAGGTTTTCAAAAATTTGATTCAAAAACCTTTGTATATTACTATCTCTTCGAAAAATTATTATCATATTTTGAAAAATTATTATCATTTCAAAATATTTCTTGAAAACTGTGCTATCATTCCAAATTGTGTTTTCAAAAATCTATCTCCTTGAAAATTATCATACTCAAAAGGTTGATCAAAATTGTTCCTTTAATTTTGACAAACCCTAAAGACATAGAGGAAGGTCCACTTCATGATCAACAAGCCTCCTAGGACTGTGTCATGTTTAGGGGGAGTTCAAATTAAAGAAGTTTAAAAATACTATGTTTTCAAATAATCACTATATTTTTCAAAAATTGTGCTTTACAAAAATCATTATCATTTCAAAATGTTTTTCGAAAACAGGGCTTATACTTTAAAATTATCTTCATTTCAAATTGAATTTTCTAAAATTATATTACCATACTGTTATTCAAAACTATTCTTTTGATTTTAGTAAACCCTAAAGACACAGAAGAAGGTTCACTTCATGATCTACAAGGACTCATAGGATGTGTCAAACTTAGGGGAAGTCTAAATCAAAAGAAGATTTTCTGACAAGTTTTTTTCAATTATTTGTTTTGAATTATTAAATAATTCTTGTGGTTTGAACCAACCCTAAAGACTCAGAGGAAGAGTACTTGTGGTCAACAAGCTTCCTAGGACTGGGTCAAGTTTAGGGGGAGGTCAAACTGAAGGATTTGCTAATTTCAAAATAATATGTTTTCATGCACTACATTCTTAAAATCCTTTTGAAAACATAAATAATTTTTCTTTCAAAATACTATCCTTTTAAATCATTTTGCTTATATATACACCATCACTTTCAAAATGTTACTTTACTTTGGAATATTTTTAAAATCCTTTTAGAATACTTTTGAAAATAATACTTACTTGACTTTGAAAAATTTTCCAGGACACTTAGGGAAATATCCTTGTAGTTAACAAAATTTCCTAGGATTGTGTCAGACTAGAAAAGAAACCAAGTCAAGTATTATGTTTTCAAAATAAAATTAAAACTTTTTAATCTTTCAAAAAGTACGTATATTTTTCAAAATACGCATAACATCTTTCAAAAGTACTTCTATTCTAAAAAAGGCATAATATCTTTCAAAAGTACTTCTATTTTGTTTTCAAAAGTACTAATACTTTTCAAAGCAATAATGTTCTAAGTGTGTGAATTTTCTCAAAGACTTGCCTACAAATACAAACTATTTTTTTAATACTTTTCAAAATGGAATTTTGTTGGTGCAATTTAAGCTTTTGCTATGCTTTCAAGAATTATACTAAGTATTTTTATGAGTTCAAAACTCATAGGCTCTGATACACAAACTTTTTCTTAAAACTTATTTCAAAATATATTTCTTTATTAATATATAGCCAAGGGGGAGAGCAAGAAAGAGAGAAAGGAATTTTTTTTGTTAAACTTTTTTCTCTTTTGTAAAAAGCAAAAATTTCTAAATACTTCAAATGGTTTTTAAGTGCTAAGTGCTGTTAAACTTTCAAACTACTGTCAAAATACTTCATGTGCTTTCAAGTATTTCTAGTGCTTCAAAATTTTCTAAGTGTTTCAAATTTTTTGAGTACATGTTTTTTTTCTAAGTAAAATTTTTCTTAGTAAACGAAATTTGTCTGAGCAAAAACTTTTTGAAAATATTGGCAAATGTCTCTAAGTAAAGTTTTTTTGGGTGAAAAATTTGTCTAGAAAATTCTTAAAGATTTTGTTTTTCAAAATAACACAAAGTATTTCCAAGCATATTCTTCTAAGTGTGAAAATTCTTGTAAAACAAATTTTTTCCCAATTCTCAAAGTTAAAATTTTTTAGGGAAATTTGGCTTCACAATTTCACCTAAGTAAATTTTTAGTAGAATTCTTTTTGCAAAGCCTTATAAGTAATAGTTTTTTTACAAAACTTAGGCTTGCTTTTCAAAATAGAAAATTATCTAAATGTAGAAAGTTTTTGGTGCAAAGGCTTTTACTCTATTTTTTTTTTGAAAAATACTATGTCAAAAACTTAGAAGTTTTACAAAAACTGCATCTCTATTAGATATCTTGTTCACCCATGAATATTTTTGATATATGTCAAAGGGGAGGAAAGGTCAAAGTTAAGTGTTTTATGTGTTTAATAACACAATTATTCAGAGGGAGTATGAGGAAAATTTTTTATTTTTTCTGTTCAAAATTACATTGGTCTTAGACTTTATACTGTTCAAAATTGCTATATTTAATTGGTCTTAACCTTATTGCTTAATCTGTCATAATTTTTACTTAACTTTGAATTGTGTTGCCATAAATCAAAAAGGGGGAGATTGTTGGTGCAGGGAGCACCATATCGAACCTTGTTTTGATATTGGCAAAGGATTCAATGTTAAGTATTGTTTGTGATCTAACGATGTTACTAAGTGTGCAGAAAGAAGTCCTAGCGAAGGACTGCTAGGCACCTAGGGAAGGGCTGCTAGGAGTTGAAGACCTGGCGAAGGACTGCTAGGCACCTAGCGAAGGGCTGCTAGGAGTTGAAGACCTGGCGAAGGACTGCCAGGAAACAAAGTCCTAGCGAAAGGCTGCTAGGCACCTAGCGAAGGATTGCCAGGAAACAAAGTCCTAGCGAAGGGCTGCTAGGCACCTGGCGAAGGACTGCTTGGTACCGAAGACCTGGCGAAGGACTGCTGGGCAAAAGTCCAACCGGAGGAGTCGGTTGGCAAAAGGTAAATTCTCCTGAGAGGAGTAGGTGAGGACGCATTCCCCGTCGAGGGAACAGTAGGCGTCGGTTCGACCTAGGGTTCCATTTTGGAGACCCAAAGTCAGAACCAAGACAGCTAAGGTTGTATAAGCCTAACATTTCTTGCCTTATCTGTTGTTTTGGAACTAACCCTGGATGCAGGACCGAAGGAACGAGTGTCTGCAGCTCAGAACGCCCCAAAGGAGAGGGGCAGCAGCTGGGCAGGGTGCCCCGGAGGTCCCGGGCGCCCCCAAGGTGAAGGCAAGACAAGCTAAGCAAGTAACGCTTCGGAAGCTCACTGGGCCAGGTGCCCCGGTGGTCCCGGGCGCCCTGGATGCCTCGAGCGCCCTGGGTCCAAGTCAGCCAACGATCGAAGCAAAGACATCCACGAAGCCAGCAAGACCAAGTCAACCGGGGAGCCCCCTGTGTCCCGGGCGCCCCCGTCAAACTTCGAGCTCGATCCTGGAGGGATAAGGGCTGACCGAGTTTCGGATAGGGGTTTGCGGGTCCAAAGACACGTGGAGGGCTCCCCCAACGTCCAGGGCGCCCTCAGATGCACTATAAAAGGGGCTCGGCCCCTAAGGCTTCGACAACAACTCTTCTAACGCCTCTACGCTCTTCAACTCAAGCGCTCTGCTCCGAAAACCTTCCATCTCAAGATTTAAGCGCCGACGATGACTCTCTGCTCCGAAGTACGATCCACAACGGGCGTCGGTAACGAAGAGTCTATTTTTATTTACTGCACTACAACTGTAACATTTTTCTCTGTAAACATTTGCGCACATATAGAATTGCCCGCAGTAAACGGTCAACGACCATGGGCCTTGGAGTAGGAGCAGACCGCGACTCTGAACCAAGTAAAAGTGCTTGAGTTCTT
Organism: Boesenbergia rotunda; assembly: GCA_024364735.1. Classification (NCBI taxonomy): domain Eukaryota; kingdom Viridiplantae; phylum Streptophyta; class Magnoliopsida; order Zingiberales; family Zingiberaceae; genus Boesenbergia; species Boesenbergia rotunda. Next base: position 166,248 of record JAGFNQ010010595.1, read on the forward strand.
GTGCTGTGTTTGTTTAAATTTCCGCTACGCATTCTCTTATTCTATCCGAAACGTTTTCACGATATTCACCCCCCCCCTCTATCGTGTTTTCTCGATCCAACAGGCCTGCAGCCGGTCATTGTTAACTTCAAACCGCCCGGCCACTTGCTACGTGACTAACTGAGAGTCGGAGTAAAGTATCACCCGGGTAGCCCCCACATGCTTGGCAGCTTGCAGTCTGGATATGAGGGCTTTATACTCAGCCTCATTATTCGTGGCCCCGAATTCTAGTCGGACGAACAAGTGCATATGCTCTCCATTCGAGGAGATCATCAGGATACCGATCCCACTCCCCGACCGAGCCGACCAGTCATCCACATATATTTGCCACGCCTCTTTAACCTCGTCCGCATGCAACTCACTTAGAAAATCAGCGAGGGCCTGAGCCTTGATGGCTGGCCGAGGTTGGTACTGAATGTCGTACTCGCTTAGCTCGGTGGTCCATTTGATCAACCGCCTGGATGCTTCAGGGTTAGAGGCCACTCGGCCCAGATTACTATTTGTCAGCACCACGATGGGGTGTGCCAAGAAGTAAGGTTGGAGCCTCCGAGCACCCAACAACAGCACATACATCAACTTCTCGAGTGTCGTGTAACGACACTCGGCTCCCTTTAGTAGATGAGCAAAGAAATACACTGGGTGCTCAACGCTTCTTGTTTAACCAAGACCATGATCACCGAGTCAGCAGATGCGGCCAAATAGACGTACAGGACTTCCCCGACCTCTGGCTTGGCTAGCACAGGCAACTCAGCGAGGTAGGCCTTCAGTTCTTCAAACGCCTTGTCACAATTAGCGTCCCACTGAAATTTGGTGGCCTTGCGGAGGGTCTTGAAGAATGACATCCCTCGCTCGGCTGACCGGGAGATGAATCGGGACAGAGCTGTATTTCGCCCTGTGAGCCATTGTGCTTCTTGAAGATTCCTCGGAGGGGGCATGTCTAGCAAAGCTTTGACCTTACTGGGATTGGCTTCGATGCCCCGCTCGATCACAATGTACCCCAGGAATTTTCCGCTCCGGGCGCTGAAGAGACACTTGGCAGGATTCAATTTGAACTCGTACCTGTGCAGTGTCTGGCATGTCTCCTCGACATCAGCTATCAAGTCTCCAGCTCGGGTGGACTTGATGAGGAAGTCATCCACATATACTTCAATATTTCTTCCGATCTAAGATTGGAAGACTTTATTCATCATGCGCTGGTAAGTGGCTGATAGACCCAATTACTATGCCCAAAAGTAATGTGTCACGAGTGAGCCTCAAATTTAGATATTTATAAACTGAAAACCCGGCTAACAAAGTTAAAATGTAGTAGAGGGACCTCAGGTAGTATTTTTCCAAGGACTAGTTGAATGAATGTTTAACTCGAGCTTGCAGGTTTATTTGTCGTTTGATGTTTTGGGTTTTCTAGATAAAATGGGGGTTTTTGTGATAGGGAATTGACAATATGAAATAGAATGAAATAGCAGAACTGAAGTAGGAAATTGCGAGAGCTACACTTAACCAAGTGGAAGAACTAAGCACTTAAATTCAAACAATGGAATTGAAATTCAAGAACTAACTTCAATGCAAGGAAATATTGCAAGAAACGAATTGCAGGAAATTAATTGCAAGATAATAAAAACTAGATCAAAACATGGCTTAAGCACTTGGCTTGATGTGTAATGGTAACAACTAGAACAACTTGAAGAAATAAATGCTTGAAACTAAAAATTATCCTAATTAAACATCAAATCAGTTTCTCGACAAAACTTCCCTTTGCCGTCACACAAAAGATGAGCTATGAACCCCTAAGCTCAAAAACCAATGAAGGATATATCTCTCGGATCAAGTTGCAATGGATATTGGTGCATTTGGATCTTCCTGATCGGTCGCTGGACCGATCTGGACTTCCTCTAATTGGACTAGGGACCGATCAGAGGCATGTCTGTCCGATCGCAGCGAACATTCAGGAACTGGATTCACGTTGCGATCTCCTCCTCATCGACTGATTGGATGACGATTGACCTCAGAAACTATCGGGGCAGCTTTGAGAACCCCTCTCCGTAGCTTTGACAGCTCCGGACGACGGAAATCTAGCGATCGACAGTGAATTGATCAGTGAAAACAAGCTCCAGTGAAACCCTCTCCAAAACTTCCTATAACACAATTGATTAACAAATTAAATCAAAAAATATACCTGGATGATCTGAAATCTTGTTGAGAACTGAATCTGATGTGGTCGCGCACGCCTCAGAAGAAAACTACAACGAAAACGATGAAGAAATGCGGAGAAAACGCTAAGAACAGTGGCTGCTGCGAAGACGCGATGATGACTCTGGATCTGGGGAAGAAGAAGTTTAAATACTTAGCAATGGACGGCTGAGATCATTCTGGCCTCATCCAATGGTCGGATCTCTTCAGATCTGAACCAAACCCTCCAGATCATGATCAAGGGTCAGGATCTGCTCCTCCTCAGCTCGGATCGATCAGATCTACACCGGGTCGCTCAGATTGCCCTGATCTTTGAATGAACTACTTAGATTCTCTTAAACTTGATCCAACTGTCAAATGGACTTTGATTTGGCTCCAAACATCAGATCTTGATCTATGAACTTGATTAAGTCTATCTTGAGCTTGGATCAACCAGAAGTTGACGGATAGCTTAGATCTAGCCGTTCTCTTGAATGGACGACCCATATTAATCCGATGCTTGATCACCTTGATTCGTATCCAATTCTGACTCAAGTTTGATCCAATCCGATCTAGGTCCATGCTCATTTGAAGCCTACAAAATTAGATTCACATTTTAGTGCCAAAATATCTCAAATATACAAAGATTTGCAATAAAAGCCGAAATAGAGATAATTCATGAAACCTAATATAAATGCAAACTTAAGCATATAAAAGTGGATCAAAACATGGATTTGAGAGTCTAAATTTATCAACAAAATGGTAGTTATCAGTGGCTCCAGCATTCTTCAGTCTGAATGACATGACGTGTTGGACCTTGGATGGCTAGAGATGTAACACCCCAAAATTTTCCCATATGAAATATTATGAATTCATGAAACATTATTATTATTATGAAATTTCATGATGGGCTTGGCTTAATGGGCTTTGATATGGATTAGTGCAAAATGTGATAAAAAGAAGAGGTAGAAAGGAGGAAGCAAGGATTGAACCTTGAACCTCCTAGTTGCACTAATCATGTCATAACCAACACACCAAGCCATGTTTCTTGTTGAGAGAATAAGAAACATGCTTGTTAAAGCTAGGGAAGTGAAGAGACATGTCTCTTCATGAGAAAAGTATAAATAAGTGAAGGGAAGTTGGAATAACTTCCTCTCTTCTTCTTCCTCACTCTTCCCTCTTCAAAACCGAAAACTCTCCCCTCCCCTTCTCAAATTTTCGAAACTCCAACCCTAGGTTTCCTCCATAAGAAAAAAACTCCCCAAGAGGGCCCTATAGAGAGACTACCTTCTACTAAAGCAAGGCTAAGGAAAAGAAGCGCAAGAAGGGCTCTCCTCTCCTCCTCTTCAAGGACTTCTTGGGGGAGATTCAAGCGAGAGGAAGTAAGTAATCCCCTCACCTACATTACAATAGTTTCGAGTGTTTAAAAAGGGTTTAAACATAGGATGAAGCTCTTGATGTTTTCGGCCAAGAAGGTTTTTAGGGCTTGCGAGGGTTTAAACTACTCCTATACTTGCATATGTTTTTCCTCATGATGTGTGGTGGTGGAATGGTGGAAGAAGATCTACTCATGTTTTGTTTAGTTATGCATATGCTGAGTATTGCATGTTAAACGTTGAATCATACTTACTAAGTTGCTACTTGCTGATATTTAGACTCATATGGATATTTCATGCTCACTCTCGCTCATAAGCTAAGTACTTAGTTTAGACTTGCTAAAGAACTTTAGTATTATGTTATCCTTCCTCATACTTACTACTCTGTCTTAAGAAATGGCTATGTGGCATGCTTCTATTATGCAAGTAAGAATGTAAAGGTACCTAGCATGCTCTCCTCAATGTCTAAGATGTTTAAAAGGATTCATGCTTACATGTTCAAGTACAAGATTATACATGTTTCATGTTCAAGTTTCAAGTTTCAAACGCTTCCGCTAAAACGAAAACTATGTTCGCGTAACCCCGCCCTAGTGTGAGAAGGGCGGGCGTTACAAGAGAGGGGGGTGAATATAGCCAGACACAATTTCTTGCTCTTTGATACTTCTGCGTGATCAGATTAGTAGCAGCGGAAACAAAAACGCAGAAGCAGAAATAAAGAACAGCAAGCAAAACACAAAGGGAAAGCAAACCGACGCTAACACCTCGATATACAAGGTTCAGGGATAACTTGCCCCTACTCCTTGGCGTGCCCGTGAGGTGGGTGATCCCTTGATCGTCGACAGATCAAGCCCCGGTGAACTCCGGATAGTAGCAGCCTCCTTCTCGGTGGAGAAACCTCTCCACAAGTGATCTCAAGAAGATACAAGTTAAGCATAGAGACACTCGAGAAGACAAGCTCACAAAGATGTAACAAGATCGCTCAAGCACAAAGTAACAGAGAGCACGAACACAGCCCAGCCAAACTTCCCAAGTTTCTGTCTTGTTCGCCCCGCTCCTCTGCATCCAGCTTTGTCTCTTAAGCTCCTGCTCAACGTCGCCAACTCCATCAGCACCACTGACTCACACCCTGACCCACTGATCTCTCTGAGCACTCAGTCCACTGGACACTCCTCCAGCTGAGCCTCCGTCAGTTGCCAGCCGCGCCTTCGTCAGTTGCCAGTTGCGCCAGACGCCGTTGAGACCTGAAAACACAATAGATCCAAACCTGCTCCAAGGAAAGCCTCCCATTGACCCTCCTTGAGTGTTTGAATCACTTGCTATCACCTGCACACTCCAACAGAGGCTTAGCAATGCATATCAAAAAAGAAATCAGCAAGTAGCAGAGAATCGGCAGTGAAAACAGACTTCTAACAGCGTATTTGAATTAAAGTTCTGCTCCTGATCGGTCCCCAGACCGATCAGGGAGGAGCCTGATCGGTCATCAGACCGATCCAGCAGTCTTCTGCATACTCCTGATTAGTCCCCAGACCTATCCAGCAATCTGTTGCACACTCCAAATCGGTCCCCAGACCAATCAGGCTCCAGCCTGATCGGTCACCAGACCAATCAGGCCACTCCCAGACCAATCAAGCTCCATCCTGATCGGTCCAGGTCTGATTAAATCCTAAGTCTTTGATCGGTCACCAGACCGTTCAAAACCTGATCAGTAGGGGAACTCAACTCACTGAGTGCTCCCTGATCGGTCACCGGACCGATCAGGAGCCGTTCAGTGAGTGAAACACATACTCCCTGATCAGTCACTAGACCGATCAGTCATCACTGGATCGGTCACCAGACCGATCCACGAAGGAGCACCGTGCCAACTCCCTGATTGGTCACTAGACCGATCCAGGGGCTCCAACCTAGCCCTCCAAGCTAGGATTTCATCCACCTTAGCCCTCCAAGCTAAGGATTTTTCACCTAACCCTCCAAGTTGGGAATTTGCACCTAACCCTCCAAGTTAGGACTTTTCACTTAGCCCTCCAAGCTAGGACTTTTCACCCACCTCTTCCGGATTAGGACTTTCCAAACCTAGCCCTCTAAGCTAGGACCTGACCCTCCAAGCCAGGACTTTTTCACCTAACTCTCCAAGATGGGAGTTTTCACCTAACCCTCTAAGTTAGGAATTTTCACCTAGCCCTCCAAGCTAGGACTTTTCACCTAGCCCTCCAAGCTAGGACTTTTCACCCACCTCTTCCGAATTAGGACTTTTCAACACTTGGCTTCACTCACCATGACCCGGCTTCACTCACCGGGATTTCCAACACCTGCCTTCACTCACCAGGACCCGGCTTCACTCACCGGGATTTCCAACACCTGGCTTCACTCACCAGGACCCGGCTTCACTCACCAGGATTTCTCACACCTAACCCTCCAGGTTAGGATTTCAATCAACCCGTGCCTAATCACTGATCAGGACTTAATCATCATCATAATCATAATCATAATCAACCTAAACTAAAATCGATGTCAACACCAAAACAACAATCAGAGCCAGACTGCATCAACAATCTCCCCCTTTTTGTTGTTTGACAACCCGATTTAAGTTTAGGTATCAATCAATTCAATCCTCATAAGGGAATCATGATCCTTCCCCTATAATAACCATAAACTTAATCAGTCATTCTCTCCCCCTTTGTCAAACATCAAAAAGGATATGGTTATTAAGTTTAAACATACCTCCCCCTCAAACCAAGGTTCTCTCCCCAAACCCAAAATAATCAAAGGATACTTTTTGAATCGCATATGAGAGGCATATACCATAAATGTATCATGGCAACAATGTATATGCATCATACGTCAAAAAGTGTGAATTTCACATGAAAACATATACAGAATAATATCATGGTCAAGCATGTATATGTTTCATAGGACAAGTAATAATGCAGCTTCATCAGACTTATGATTGATACAGAAAAATTTCTGATGTATTTATGAACAATCAGTTTTCAGAAAAAATTCTGTAATTCTGATTCATTCAAGATGAGACTACATTAACATTCGAAATTTCATGTGAAGACATATACAAAAGTATATCATGGTCAAATACGTATATGCTTCACATGACAAGTAAGGAATGCATCTGTATCTGACACATAGTCCTGATTTGTCTTCGTGACCGATCAGGTTCGTTGATCATGTGATACAGAAACATATCGGATTAGTCTAGGGAGCGATCAAATTTCAGAAAAATTCCTGAAACTCTGATACATTCCTGATCAGACTGCATTAACAGTTGGCATTCCACAACAGGGATGTAGACTCTATTGATATTCGTCATTTCAGAAAAATTTCTGAAACACGACATTAGGAACAAGAGTCATGACTCAACAAACCCTTTCTTATGAATTTGAACATTCCAACATAGGTTTGTATCAAATCAGCATTTTAATACTTGATGTTTCAGAAAAATTTCTGAGAATCAAGGGTCTTAAAAATTCCCACCCCTTCACGTGAACAAATTTGTACTCACTTAGTACCAGGTTTGTACCAATGGGTGATCAAATATGTTTCAATTGGACTTGGTTTGTATCGGATTTGTACATCAGTTTTGTTGGTGGTATGATCATTACACTGATACAATTTGATGAAAAGGGGATCGGTCTGGAAAGTTTTTGGATCAAATTGGAACGATCCGGGAGTTCCTTGATCAGAGTTGATCTGATCGGTCACTGGACCGATCAGAGTGATCCCTGATCGGTCTCTAGACCGATCAGGGTGAGTCCTGTTCGGTCGGTGGACCGGTCAGGTCTGATACAGACAACAGTTCAGACATTCTGAAAGTTCAGAAACTCTGATACACTTCTAAACCCTAATTCAAACAAATTTAATCCCTAACTTTGTCCATTCAGGAATCAAGATTTTCTAAAAATAAATTTGTATAAAAGCATAATCAGTATGTTCTAAGCATGATCATTAAGTTCCAAACATGTTTGATCCAATCAATTTTGATAACCCATAGCTCTAAGTTTGTCTTAACCCAAAACCGAGTGAAACCACAAACAAGTTTGTATCAAGGCATGATAAGTATATTCCAAGCATGATCATGTTTCTTCCAAACAATTTTGATAATCCAAGTTATTCTTGGGTCCTGATCAACTAAGTGTTAGGCATATGACAACCCAAACTTGATAATCCATTTAGTATTCGGCACATGAAACATATCAGATTTGAACAAATAAGTCATAGACTTTAAGTTCATGTTCTTTGTCTAATCATGTATGGTGAAGTTTTCATAGTGATTTTTGAATCAATAACAACTCATGTGTCCATACTTGTTCTTTAGCATGCATTCATGTTGTCTAACACATACAAGAAAATCTTGGCTTGCGTGAATCAAATTAGCATCAATATTTGATTAAATTCCAAAACATGCTTGTATCAAGTGAGTATTAAGTTTTCATGGTTCCAATCAAGTTTGTGTCAAAATGAAGCATAGTATAATGTCGATAGGAATCTATTCATGCTCTTTTGATCACAATGAATTCCTCATCATAAATTTGTACTTTACTAATAAGAAAATTCACAAACATGTATCTACTTAACTATGGATCACAAAAATCATGAAGTTGTCTAAATTTATGAAATGTAGATAATCCTAAAGAAAAACCTAATTTTAGACCTCTTGTTGTGGTGAATGACAATTCATCTCAATTCATGGGTTTGGAGCACCCAAAATCAACCACTCATGTTGATAGATGCTCCCCCTCAATCAAAGCTATACAATTCGAAATATGGAGGTTTTAGGTACCCAAATTTTGGGACCTAATGTATCAATAATGAAGGACTTAGGCACCCATGCCTTAGTCATTTTCTTTTTGACTTTTTGGACCCTTGAATCATTTGATGATCTATAATGGGTTCTTGACATTAAAGATATGACACTAGGTTCTTTAGGATGGTAACCCAAACCAACCTTATTGCACATCGCCCTTTGTGAGTTGAGTATCATATCTAATGTTTTAGAGCTTGTTGAAAACTTCTCAAGAACATTCTTGAGGTTTTCAACTTCGCTCTTCAAGTTCTTATTTTCATCCTTAAGGGATTTATCGTGCAAATCATTAATGTCCTCAACCTTAGAGGATTTCAATTCTTTTACTTCCAACCTTAATGCTTTGACTTTAGCCTTAGATTTCTTAAGCATTTTTGTCAAGCACGCTATTGTTCTATAGCATTTGTCTAACTCCGGAGAGATTACCTCTTCATCATTCGAAGATGATGAAGGCGCGGTTGAGCAGCTTGAAGATTCATCACTGCTTCCTTCACTTGAATTCTCTACTACCATGAAAGCAAAATGATGGAAGTTCTTCTCCTCCTCTTCATTCTTCTTCTCCTTTCTTTTGTTACCTGTCACACAAGCAAACCCTTTCTCTTTTGGGCTTATGTTAGAGATCTCGTGTAGCTCCATCTCACAAAACAAATCCTCTAACTTAACAAAAGATAAGTCCTTGGAAACCTTGTAAGCATCCACCATGGATGACCACAAAGTATTCCTAGGGAAGGCTTTGAGTACATACCTCACTAGGTCTCTGTTTTCTACCTTTTCATCAATGGAGTGGAGACCATTCAATACTTCTTTGAATCGACAATGAAGCATACTTACAGTTTCATTTTCTCCCATGGTGAGACTTTGGAGTTAGTTGAGAAGGAGGTCCTTCTTGGCTGTCCGGGTTTCATGAGTTCCTTCATGGAGCTCAATAATCTTATTCCATAGATATTTAGCACTTGTGAAAGGACCCACCTTGACCAACTGATCCTTGGTCATCCCACATTGCAAGGTGACGATAGCTTTGGCATTAGCTTCCCCCTTCTTGACTTGCTCAGCCGACCAACTAGAAAACTCACGCTCATTTCTCTCATGATCCTTTGGAGGGGAGAAACCCTCCTTCACTGAGAACCATATGCTCATGTTGGTTTTGAGGTAGAACTCCATCCTTGACCTCCAATATGGAAAATCAGTGCTGCCGAGGAATGGAGGTCGGTTTGTGCTATAGCCTTCTCCTCCCAAGGCCATCTTGTTGACTCTCGGTTGTTAATCCGTTAACAGAGCCCCAAGCTCTGATACCACTTGTTGGACCTTGGATGGCTAGAGAGGGGGGGTGAACACAATTTCTTGCTCTTTGATACTTCTGCGTGATCAGATTAGTAGCAGCGGAAACAAAAACGCAGAAGCAGAAATAAAGAACAGCAAGCAAAACACAAAGGGAAAGCAAACCGACGCTAACACCTCGATATACAAGGTTCGGGGATAACTTGCCCCTACTCCTTGGCATGCCCGTGAGGTGGGCGATCCCTTGATCGTCGGCAGATCAAGCCCCGGTGAACTCCGGATAGTAGCAGCCTCCTTCTCGGTGGAGAAACCTCTCCACAAGTGATCTCAAGAAGATACAAGTTAAGCATAGAGACACTCGAGAAGACAAGCTCACAAAGATGTAACAAGATCGCTTAAGCACAAAGCAACAGAGAGCACGAACACAGCCCAGCAAAACTTCCCAAGTTTCTATCTTGTTCGCCCCGCTCCTCTGCATCTAGCTTTGTCTCTTAAGCTCCTGCTCAACGTCGCCAACTCCATCAGCACCACTGACTCACACCCTGACCCACTGACCTCTCTGAGCACTCAGTCCACTGGACACTCCTCCAGCTGAGCCTCCGTCAGTTGCCAGCCGCGCCTTCGTCAGTTGCCAGTTGCGCCAGACGCCGTTGAGACCTGAAAACACAATAGATCCAAACCTGCTCCAAGGAAAGCCTCCCATTGACCCTCCTTGAGTGTTTGAATCACCTGCTATCACCTGCACACTCCAACAGAGGCTTAGCAATGCATATCAAAAAGAAATTAGCAAGTAGCAGAGAATCGGCAGTGAAAACAGACTTCTAACAGCGTATTTGAATTAAAGTTCTGCTCCTTATCGATCCCCAGACCGATCAGGGAGGAGCCTGATCGGTCATCAGACCGATCCAGCAGTCTTCTGCATACTCCTGATTAGTCCCCAGACCTATCCACAATCTGCTGCACACTCCAGATCGGTCCCCAGACCAATCAGGCTCCAGCCTGATCGGTCACCAGACCAATCAGGCCACTCCCAGACCAATCAGGCTCCATCCTGATCGGTCCAGGTCTGATTAAATCCTAAGTCTTTGATCGGTCACCAGACCGTTCAGAACCTGATCAGTAGGGGAACTCAACTCACTGAGTGCTCCCTGATCGGTCACCGGACCGATCAGGTGCCGTTCAGTGAGTGAAACACATACTCCCTGATCGGTCACTAGACCGATCAGTCATCGCTAGATCGGTCATCAGACCGATCCACGAAGGAGCACCATGCCAACTCCCTGATTGGTCACTAGACCGATCCAGGGGCTCCAACCTAGCCCTCCAAGCTAGGATTTCATCCACCTTAGCCCTCCAAGCTAAGGATTTTTCACCTAACCCTCCAAGTTGGGAATTTGCACCTAACCCTCCAAGTTAGGACTTTTCACCTAGCTCTCCCAGCTAGGACTTTTCACCCACCTCTTCCGGATTAGGACTTTCCAAACCTAGCCCTCTAAGCTAGGACCTGACCCTCCAAGCCAGGACTTTTTCACCTAACTCTCCAAGATGAGACTTTTCACCTAACCCTCCAAGTTAGGACTTTTCACCTAGCCCTCCAAGCTAGGACTTTTCACCTAGCCCTCCAAGCTAGGACTTTTCACCCACCTCTTCCGAATTAGGACTTTTCAACACCTGGCTTCACTCACCAGGACCCGGCTTCACTCACTGGGATTTTCAACACCTGGCTTCACTCACTAGGACCTGGCTTCACTCACCGGGATTTCCAACACTTGGCTTCACTCACCAGGACCCGGCTTCACTCACCGGGATTTCTCACACCTAACCCTTCAGGTTAGGATTTCAATCAACCCGTGCCTAATCACTGATCAGGACTTAATCATCATCATAATCAGAATCATAATCAACCTAAACTAAAATTGGTGTCAACACCAAAACAACAATTAGAGCTAGATTGCATCAACATGACGGTGTAACAGTATGTACCGTCCGCCGTGATAAAGCTGACCTTTTCCTGGTCCTCAGCGGCCAGGGGTACTTGGTGATACCCCTGGTAGGCATCCAGCATGGAAATGAACTCACTGCCAGCCGTCGAGTCCACCATCTGGTCGATCCGAGGCAGGGGATAGCAATCCTTCGGGCAGACCTTGTTAAGGTCCCAAAAGTCGATGCAGATCTTCCACTTATTGTCCGGCTTAGGTACCAACACGACGTTGGCTAACCAGGCCGGGAATTGCACCTCCCGGATGTGACCGGCCTCCAGCAGCTTCTCAATTTCGGCTCGGATCACTTTATTTTACTCGGTGCTGAGGTCCCGTTTCCTCTGTTTTACGGGCCGTGGGGATAAACATGGAGGCGGTGCTCCGCCACCTCTGGTTGGACGCCTTTCAGTTCTTTGATTGACCAGGCGAAAACATCTTGGTTTCGAGCCAAGCACTCTAGCAGGGGCTTCTTTAGCTCCTCGAGCAGTCCTGCCACAATCTTGACTTGAGCTTCCTCTTGATTTGGAAGGAGCTGCACCTCCTCCTTATCTTCATGCAACTCGACCCACGGGGAAGCCTGAACCATGTTCAATCAGAGAAGGGGCGCGGAGCCTTTTGGCTCTCCACCCGCACGTCGTCCACGTAGCACCTCCGGGCCACTCTTTGGTCGCCATTGACTTCTCCCACCTTGTCCCCAACTGGGAACATAACCTTTAGGTAGAAGGTGGAGGCGACGACCCGGAATTCGTTGGCGGCCGGCCGGCCAAGATGACGTTGTAGGCTGAAGGAGCATCCACCACCAAGAAAGTGGACCATCTGGTCCTCTTCAGTGACTCCTCACCTAAGAAGATGACCAGTCGTATCTGGCTGATAGGCTGCACCTGGTTCCCCATGAAACCAAACAACGGGGTCACCACTAGATCCAATTGGGACCTCTCTATCTGAAGTTGGTCAAATGCTCTCTTGTAGAGTATGTTGACTGAGCTCCCGGTGCCCACTATGGTGCGGTGGACTTGATAGTTGGCGATGACGGCTGTAATGACCAGCGCGTCATCGTGCGGTACTTCCAGCCCCTGCAGATCCTGAGGCCCAAAACTGATCCGGGGCCCCTCTGCATGGGCCGAGCTGGTGCCAACCTGATGGATTTCCAGTTGGTGCACCTGCGCCTTCCTGGCGCGGTTGGAGTCTCCTCCCGTCGACCCGCCCGAGATGACATTTACACCTCCTCGGACGACGTTCTGCTAGTTGGTCTACTCCTCTTCCATGTCCTCGCATCCAACACGGTTCCCCTGAGGGAAGAGATTGTGGGCAGTTGGGGGGTTCCTTTGGAGCTCTTCGGCCCTTGGGTCGACATTCGGGCCACCTCATCCTGCGCCTCACCCAGGGGGCACCTGTCATCCCCGCCCCCGAGGAGTGGGGGCTCGGCCTTGGCCGGCTTGACGACACTCTTCGGTGGCATGACCGTGGCTTTGATGAAACATACAGTATGGCTGCCATCGGGTCGAGAGGCACCCTTGGGCCACCTGTTGCACGTGGCGCCGCTCCATACCCGCCCGATCAGCGGGTCCACGTAGGTTGCGGATGGGTCCGCCGGGGATCGAGTATTCTGAACGGGATGGGGAGGCGCTGGGGCGACCGACTCTTTCTTACGAGCGGTCTGTGCTTCCTCTACGTTGATGTACTTGACAGCCTTGCCGAGAAGGCTGTCGAAGTCCTTTGGGGGCTTCCTGATCAGGGACCGGAAGAATTCCCCCTCTTGCAAGCCCTGGGAGAAGGCACTGACCAATACTTCAGGTGTGGCATTTGGCACATCTAGTGTCACGCCGTTAAACCTCCTGATGTAGGCCTGAAGGGTTTCTTTCGGGCCTTGTTTCAGGGCGAACAGATTGAGGCTTGTCCTGTGGTGTCTCCGGCTGCTGTCGAAGTGCTGCAGAAACACTCTCTTGAGCTCCTCAAAGCTCGTGACCGATCCCTCAGGGAGTCGGTCAAACCATCTTTGGGCTGTGCCAGATAGGGTTGTCAAGAAGGCTCAGCACTTGACGCCTTTCGAGTATTGATGAAGCAGAGCCGCACTCTCGAACTTCATCAGGTGTTCCTCCCGATCCGTAGCCCCCGCATATTTGGGTATGGTGAAAAAATGGAGGTGGTGGGGAACTGGGTCTTCCAAGACACACGGGGCAAAGGGACTGCGTACCGGGATAGTCGAGACAGGGTCGGCTGGCGCCTTCCTTTTGTCCGGCCTCCTCCCGTGCACCGGGTTAGACACTGAGGCTTCCGCTGACATAGAATAGGCCTCATCGTCTCGACCTCGGTGGTTGGCCGCAGGGAGGGGCATAGAGCCGCCCTAAGGTTGGGCGGGCCTTCCCTGACCCCTAGAAGGTCGATGCGCCACTGGTTCTGGGTCCGGGGGCGCCTGGCTGGCAGCTTGTGAGGGTCTTTGAGAAGCCCTTCGAGCCCGCGTAGCCATCAGGACCTCATACTCCTCACGGGTGACAGCCATCATAAACGGGTTGGGGTCTCCCATCTTCGCTTCCGATCGGCGGGATGCCCCTCCTTCTAGCGCCAAATTTGATCCTTTCGCGAAGCGAAGTGGACGCCCCTCCTGTGGGATGGTCCACCGAAGGACACGAGAATGCTGAAGCTGACTGCTGAGCTGGCTCGCTCCTTGCCTACAAGACAAAGACCGTTAGAACCCACCGGGAAAAGTCCCCGGCCAGGCACTTCGACGGTCAAGTCAGTACTCGACGATAGCAATGGAAAGCAATAGAACAGTAGAAAATGTACTATTGCGCGTACTTGAGAAATGCGGAGTGAAAGGGCTTATATAGCCGGGGAAGCTGACAGCTCCTGCCCCACCTGCCACTTGTTGCCATATAGCGAGGACAAGGTGATGCATGTTCAGAGGTGGCAGGATAAAGTAGTGTATACTGGGTTAAGGAAAGGGACACTGTCAACTTAATGGCTGTCACCTTTTGGCGCCGCTCGGCCTGACACCAGTGTATGTGGTTGTAGTACGGGGGGACAGGGGATGGCAGGGAGATCAAGCCCTCAGCGGGATATCCGTCGTTAGGGTCAGAGTGACTCCAGTCCTGCGCCGACCCCGTACCACTCCGGGTAGTCTGATGTCAGGGAGTGGTTGTTCTATCTGATAGGGCATGCTAGGGCCGACTAGGGACCCTTGACGAACCCAAAATGACTGTCACGAAAGTGGGTCTCAAATTTAGAAATTTATAAAGTGCTGGAAACCCTTTTACAATCAAAAATATGGAAATGTAATATAGGGGCCACAGGTCGTATTTTTCTCGGGGCTAGTTGACATTGTTCGATTCAAACTTGTAGTTATGTGTCGTTTTTGGGTTTCAAGTAAGTAATGAAATGATGGTTTTTAAGTGAAAATGAAAATGAAATGAAAATGAAGGAAATTGAGCAATGGAACTAAACAAAGAGATGGCACTAAAAGCTCAATTAATGGAAACTAAATCCAAACACTTACAAAGTTTTTGATAACTGATTTCTTATTTCAAACACAAAATGGAATGCTATGCAATGAAGGGAAGGCAGTAATGGAGGTTTTTGGCAATAAATGAGCTAAGGCAATCCTATATCATGCCAAATTAGAACTCAACCAAACAAACACAACTCCACTAGCCAAAGTATTTTTGGAACCTAACACTACCAATCAAATTCAGATATGAGTGGAAGCAAGCTTATTGAATTCAAACACAATTATATGCCACATAAACAAACTAAATTCTGATGCAAAAGAATTAAAATCAATTGGCACACAAGAGACAACTCTTTGTGCCAAAAGTTTACACTAAATTTGGCAATAAATGATCTTCCAACTCACTTCTCTTTTCTTTCTTTAAATCTGATGGAATCGATTGGAAAACAAGGATGTTCGGACAGAATTAAGCAAGCTTCTGTAAAGGAATTGAAACTAAAACTAGATCAATCAAGGCAAAAGAAATCAGAAGCTAGGATAGGCAGTAATTCAACTTCAATGTGCAGAATTCAGCTCTAGCTACACTAAAAATCCGGAATGAATTGCAAGAAGTTGAAACTAAGCTCTAAGTTAACTAAGGAAACCTATACTTAACTCGAGTGCAGGAATTAACACCTATGAAACAAGAAATCTGATCTGATGCAAGTTCAGAAACCAAAAGGAAGAATACAAAACAGAAATAACTTGGCACACTAGCTAGGAATTGGCACGCAGCATTTTGAACAAGAACTAAACTGAAAATTGAGCTATTCATTCACTAAACAAGTCCCTAAATTACTCTACTTGCAGAATTGAAGCTAACTTATGGCTAACAACTTAAAAATCGAAATATTCAGTAACTAAACAGAAAAACAGGACAGATTCGGCTAAATCGAAAATTACAGCTAAAGAACTACAATTAACTAGCTAAACTAATCCTCAACTCCTTCCTCAGTTCAAGGACTTCTTGGTTGTCAGTCAAGAGCCGGCTTCGAACCCCTAGGCTCGGCAAATCAAGGGAAATCCATTTCTGAAGTTGATTCTGCCGAAAATCTGCACTTGTTGGAAACTTTGATCCGATTCACTTTTTCTCTGATGGATGAGCTGCGATGTTGATTTGGGGAGCTTCAGAGGCCACTTGAGAACCCCTACAAGTGGTTCTGAAACTTGGGAATGGATTGCGGAAGAGAAACCAATGATCGGACTGAGGAACTGCCGAAACCCTCAAGCACTCCCTGTTCCGGCGCAAATGGACAGAATTCTTCAAGGAATTGATCTCCAGAGACTCAGAACTCGATCTGGAATGGTAGATGAGGTGGTCACGCCTTCATGGAAACAAAACCGATGAAAAAAGATGAAGAACTGATGAAGAACGGCGAAGAACAGTGGAGAGGAGCTGAAGACGCGACAAGGGTAAGCTCTGTGGAAAATTTCCTTAAGTATTAACCAATGGACGGCTCAGATCGATTTGCTTCAATCCAACGGCTGATCTTGGTCTGATTTAAGCCAAACTTTGATGATGACGATCTGGGGTCAGGATCTTCCTCGTGGTAGCTCGGATCCTCCAAATTTGCAACGGATGGTCCAGATCAAGCTAATCTTTGAATGGATGATCTAGAGCCCTCCAAGCTTGATCCAACGGTTGATCTTGCTCCGATTGGGATGAAATCTTCAGATCTTGATCATAGAGCTTGATCAACCCTAACCCTAGCTCGGATCGCTTCAGATCGTCCCGGATGGCTCAGATCTAGCCGCTCTTGAATCGGACGGCCCAGATTTAATCATAATCTTGATAATCTGATCCGGGTCACTTCCGAACGAATTTGACCTAATATGCCATAGATCCTTGAACCTTGATGCCTACAAAAATTAAATCAAGAATTTAGTGGCCAATTAACTCAAATATGTGTCATTTTGCATTTAAGTCTAAAATATGAATAAGTTCTAAAACCTAGGCAATTTCACAATTTTAGCAATAAAAACATAGATCAAACAGGGATTTAAGCAACTCAAATGATCAATAAAATAGAATCTATCAACCCTTGAAGGGAGAGTGTCAACTGGGGGCACCGAGTAACGAGGCCGACTGAGGGCCGATGACGAAGGTGCCGACTGGGGCACTGAGTAACGCGGCCGACCGAGGGCCGGTGATGAAGGTGCCGACTGGGGCACTGAGTAACGTGGTCGACTAAGGGTCGGTGATGAAGGTGCCGACTGGGGTACTGAGTAACGCGACCGATTGAGGGCCTGTGATGAAGGTGTCGACTGTGATACTGGGTAACGATATACCGAGTAGCGCCCTCTCTGGCTCGGGCTTACCCCCGGAGCGTGGTCCGCCACGCATCGGCGGGGAGCCAAACCTAGAGGGGTATTGGAGCATGGGCACTTGGGCACCGGTCGGGTCTATCCCGGTGAGCGTGGGCTGCCACGCGTTTAATGGGGGGACCCCGATCCGAGCGACGCCTATCTGATGGACCTCTCCAGCCCAGTAACCCTCCTTCCTTCCGACTAGGTGCTAGGCTGCCGGGCCAGGCTACACGTAAGCTGGCCCGGGATCATTTTGAATTATCCACGAAGGCTGAATAAATTTCATAATGTATTTCATTTTAAAATGTGTGAGCTGTTAAGTGATAAAGATATATACTATTTTAGATTAGAATTATGATCCACTTAGTAAAAAAATTCAATGAAACGTTCAGTGAATGACGTGACATTTTGCATGCATACGTCTGATTATCACTCAGACATCATTGGCGGCCTCCATCCGCCGCCCCGAATCAAACTATACCCTTGGGGGCACAGTGAACCCATCGAGGATCGTTGCATATAATGTGTCACGTTATTTACTGAGCTTTTCCTTAAGATTTTTTACTGAGCATATCATTTTCTGTTAGATTATTTAGTAAACACAGATAGAATAATATATAAATTATTTGGTTAGATCAGGGACCAGAAGAATTCCCTAGAGCCAATTATGTGATGATTGACTAGGGACTTTTTGTATCACATTTTATCATTAATAAAGACATGTTTGATTATTATACTTACTTTGTATTTGTGCCAAATAACTAAGTATAATAATGTACTTGTGTAGTAGGTTCTTATCTACATCATATCGATTGGTTGAATCGATAGTGAAATGATGTAGATAACACTACACTAAACTATTCCTAGTCGAGTATTAATATTCAAGGACAATATTAATGCATGGAGACTAGCATGTAGGTCAATTGATGACTTGAGCTCACAAGTCATTGATATGTGATATTAAGTTGACACATGGGTATACATTGGAGAATGTGTACTGAATTGACCCGTCATGAGAAAGTTTCATAGATTGTCATATGAGTGTCATAAACTTTCTCATGTGACTATTAGTATGAATAGTCCTTTGACTTGAAGTCACTACGGTTCCCTACATAAGGAGTTATGTACTTTGGTATCGTCAAACGTCACCCGTAATAGGGTGGACTATAAAGGCGATCACTGGGTATGTAATGAATTATGCGGAGGGATGTGAGTGATGTAGATGGGATCTATCCCTCTCATATGACGGGAGTGATATCTGTGGGCCCCTTGATCGAGTAGGACTACTGAAACGCATGGTTATGCTCAAATGAGTCAATATGAGATATTGAGCTCATTTGTTTGAGTGAGTCTACTCGGGGATCAAGAAACACAAGATTGATTGAGGATGACACGGTTTATGCCTCATTGGTCAATCTAGATATTAAGGATAGAAGAACAAGGTCATACATTATCATAGTCACAGAGGTTTAGTCGGATCTCGACTTTTCTTGTTACTTGGGTAGCAATGATGCATTGCTAGGTGCCACTCATTGCTTATGTGTCTAAAGCATTTAGGTGCATTGCCAACGTCACGAGAACCTATTTGGTCACACACTAAGGACATGATGCTTCAGGAAATCTGATCGGGGGCCCGAGTTGGGAACTCGGGAGATCTGATTGGTGTTGGTGCTTGGATGGCTGTAGAGGGGGGGTGAATGTAGCCAGACACTCAAAATAATTACGCTTTGAACTTCTTTGCGATCAGGGTTAGCAGCAGCGGAAATAACACCAAAATAGGAAGAACAAAACTAAGACAGGAAACAAACTGACGCTAACAAGATGGTTTACAAGGTTCGGGGATAACTTGCCCCTACTCCTTGGCGTGCCCGTAAGATGGGTGATCCCTTGATCGCCGGCAGATCAAGCCCCGGTGAACACCGGATAAACTGAAGCCTCCTTCTCAGTGGAGAACCCTCTCCACAAGCTGTCTCACAGATTGATACAAGTTAAGCTCACGAGACACTCGAGAAGAGAACCTCACAAGAATGTAGTAAGAACACTTAAGCACAAAGCAACAAAGAGCACTCGACACAGCCTAGCCAAACTCCTCAAGTTTCTGTCTGTTCACCCCTGTCTCGCTCCTCTGCTTCTAGCTTTGTCTTAAGCTTCCGCTCAACGTCGCTAGGCTCCATCAGCACCACTGAGCCACAGCCTGACCCCCTGACTCCCTGAGCGCTCAGTCCACTGAAGACCTCTTCAGCTGAGCCTCCATCAGTTGCTAGCCGCACCTTCGTCAGTTTCCAACTGCGCCAGACGCCCGTTGAGACCTGAGAAGAGAAAAGAGCCAAACCTGCTCCATGGAAAGCCCCCAGTTGACTCTCCTCCATTGTTTGAATCACCTGCACTTATCAGGAGCTTAGCAAAGCATATCAAATGTAATCAATAATGTATCAGTGTATCAGACGAGAAAATAGACGCGATCAGAAACTTCTGACAGCGTATTTGAATTAAAGTTCAGCTTATGATCGGTCACCGGACCGATCAGAGTGAACCCTGATCGGTCACCAAATCGATCAGGATAGGCTGAGACCGATCAGGCTCCAGCCTGATCGGTCCACAGTGAGAAACTCGAAATCGCGACTTCTAGTGATCGGTCACCAGACCGATCCAGCACTAGCTGGGTTTCCTCCAGCATCTTTCTGCCACAACCCCTGATCGGTCACTAGACCGATCAGGGTGTGCCCTGATCGGTCTGGTGACCGATCATGCCACTCTCTAACTGATCATGGTCTAACCTGATCGGTCATAGTGAGGAGCTCGCGATTTCTGAAATCCCTCAGATCGTTCACTAGAACGATCAGGAGCTCTCCCTAGGTCACCAGAACGATCAGGAGCTCTCCCTGATCGGTCACCAGATTGATCAGGAGCCGAATAGAAGCCAACCCAAGTTTCTGCAAATTTTCTGTTCTCTCCCTGATCGGTCACCAGATCGATCAGCCTCCTCTGGATTGGTCACCAGACCGATCCACAACAGGAGTTCGTGCCAATCTCCCTGATCGGTCACCAGACCAATCCAGAGACTTCCAATTCAACCCTAAGTCAAGAGAACGAGCTCCCTAGCCACTCTGACTCGTGCTCAGTCCCCCGGACCAAGACTCCGTGCCCGGCTTCACTCACCGGGACTTCATTCAACCTAGCTTCCCAAGCTAGGACCTGACTTCACTCACCAGGGTTTCATCCAACCTAGCTTCCCAAGCTAGGACCTGGCTTCACTCACCAGGGTTTCATCCAACCTAACTTCCCAAGCTAGGACCTGGCTTCACTCACTAGGATTTCAATCACCTGGCTTCACTCACCAAGACCCGGTTTCACTCACCAGAATTTCAACCTAGCTTCACTCACTAGGATTTCAATCACCTGGCTTCACTCACCAGGACCCGACTTCACTCACCAGGATTTCAACCCGGCTTCACTCAATAGGATTTCAATCACCTGGCTTCACTCACCAGGACCCGGCTTCACTCACCATGATTTCAACCTAGCTTCACTCACTAGGATTTCAATCACCTGGCTTCACTCACCAGGACCCGGCTTCACTCACCAGGATTTCAACCTAGCTTCATTCACTAGGATTTCAATCACTTGGCTTCACTCATCAGGACCCGGCTTCACTTACCGGGATTTCAACCTAGTCCCACTAGGTATGCCTAGTCCCACTAGGTCTTTTCCACTTCACCTAGTTCCACTAGGTGCGCCTAGTCCTACTAGGTCTTTTCCCATACCAGCGTGCGATCTCCTGATCCACCTGGACTTAACCCGAATTCATTCAACCAAACTTAAATCGTTGTCAACACCAAAACAACAACCGGGCCAGACTGCATCAACAATTGGGAGACTCGGGTCGAGAGCTCGGGTCAGGAGCTCAGGGACTTAGTCGGAAGCTCAGCGCTCGGCAGACTAGGTCGGCGCTCGGCAGACTAGGTCGGGAGCTCGGCGACTTGCTCGGCAGACTTGGTCGGGAGACCTGGTCGGAAGCCTGAGAGGCCCGGTCGGAATTGCAGGGGAAATTCATTAAAGTGTTTAATGAAGGAAAGAGAAAAGTCTCTCTTCATTCAATGAAAAAAAGGTGAAGAGTCACATGAAAAGATGTGCTCTTTATTGGCTTTAATGAAGGGAAGTCAAAGAAACAAAAGACTCTTCATATTCATGGGATGAGTATAAAAGAGAGTCTAGTCATTTTGAATGAGAAGTGTGGGTGTCTTTCCCTTCTTCCCTTCCTCTCTTCTTCCTCTTCTCCCCTTTGGCGAAACCCTTGTTGGGTTCTTGGTGGTCTTGGGAACTACCTCAAGTTGCTAGCACAACTAAGGTAGTTCTTCTCGAAGTTGAGAGATCGTGTCCGTGTGGATACGAATAGAGGCACGGACACTTGAACGTGCAAGAGATCCGGCGCATCTTGGACGAGCGGGATAAGCGAAGGGCACGCTCCAAAGGTATACAGTTAGATAGATCTATTAGATAGATGAATTTTGTATGAATTTTCTTTTGCATGGATCGCTCGAGGGATCTTGTTTCCGCTGCGTTTTATGTTTTTGCTGTCGGGAGATCCCAACAGTGGTATCAGAGCCACTTGCGAAAGATCGTACAAAGTTTTATGCATTTTTATATGTGATATAGAAGTAGGACAAGATTTATTATGAGTTGCATATAACTGTATGATATAGAAGTCGGGCTCTCGACCTCCCTCTCGGGAAGAATGACCTTTGAGGTCATACCGAGCCGAAGGCTTCCGAGGCCACTCGAGAAGACAGATGCTCGGATCGTCCCGGGAGAGGAAACCCCGAGACCGTCTCGGGAAAGGGAAGTCTGAAGATCATACTGGAGCAATAGGGTCTCGGATTCATTTGATGAATCAAGGGCAGCGACTCTATATCGGGGTCGGCAAAATTAATTTTAAAATCAATGTCAACCGCCGTGAGTTTCTGCTCAAGGGGCAAATTTTGGTTTTGCACTCATAATAAAATCAATGTCCTAAATCTATTGTGTATGATTGATGACATGGTGCATGGTTATGGCCTTAACCCCAATGTGATTGGATGTGTGCATGTGATTGTTGTAATGTAATTCATAATACGGCCTGCGTGTCGTGTCTTGTCTCTATTTTTCCTAATTGTAAAATAGATTTAGACTCGAATGTAACTCGAGTTTTCCTACATTGTAATGTACAAAGGAGTAGTGGAGTGTCCAATGAAGAATAAAGTTACAAGAAGGATGCCAACTGCACATGATGACCGGAGGATGCACTTGGAGAAGATGTTATCCTTAGGTTGACCATTGATCTTCTCATTGGCTTGAGAAGATCATAGTATACGGGCCATAACCATGTCACGTTTTACTTCTTATATGTTGATATATGCTATGTGTGTGTATGTGATGCATGCTTAGATGTTTATCTTAATTAAGTCAACTCAATATGCCTACCAAAGTTGGGTACTCATAAACTACCTCGATTATTTGTTGTTGGGTTTGCCAAGCAAAGCAACGTATTTTATCTTGGTAGAGTGCGAGAGGACAATTGTGATGTCCCGCTATCGAACTTTGGGTGAGACTTAACTAAGTCATCTCAATCGGATTGA
This sequence comes from Boesenbergia rotunda, assembly GCA_024364735.1. Lineage (NCBI taxonomy): Eukaryota > Viridiplantae > Streptophyta > Magnoliopsida > Zingiberales > Zingiberaceae > Boesenbergia > Boesenbergia rotunda. The sequence continues at coordinate 189,302 of JAGFNQ010010595.1, forward strand.
GAAACTTAGAGGCATATCCCAAAAGTTGGAAAAATTTGGGTAAGAGGAAAATTATACTAAGTCTTGGGCGATTAGCCAAAGCTAACTCAAGATGATGTGTAATGTGAATCTTAACCCTTTTTCAAGAGTTGCATAAGATGTAATTGGTAAAATGTTACCTACCTAATTGTACCAAGTCTTGGGCGATTAGTCATAGCTAACTCAAGATGAAGTATAATATGGATCTTATCCCACATATATGTAGTCGCTATTTGGTTTGGAGCTAGTAGTGTGGACAAACTGAGTTTGTCTACATCCATGACTAGCCCCTACAAAAGCTCTATGATTTAGTGGGAGTATCATTTAATTAAAGGCCTAATTAAATGATCTAGATATGATACTTATTTCTGCATGCTTTATTATTGTAGATCACCATGTCGTCTAACACGTCAAATACTCTCTCTCTACGATCTGTCCTTGAGAAGGACAAGCTCAACGGAGCTAATTTCCTGTACTGGTACAGAAATTTGAGGATCATCCTCAAACAAGAACGAAAATTGTACGTCCTAGAGCAACCACTTCGAGAAGCACCCGTCGCTACCGCCACCCGTGCCGAAAAGGATGCTTATAAGAAGCATCAGGATGATACACTTGATGTATCATGCCTTATGCTTGCCACCATGAACTCTGAGCTTCAGAAACAACATGAGAACATGAATGCACATGATATGGTTGAGCATCTAAAGCAACTATATCAAGGGCAAGCTTGGCACGAGCGGTTTGAGGTATCTAAAGCCCTATTTGCATGCAAGATGCAAGAAGGAACTCTTGTAGGAACTCACGTACTCAAGATGATTGGGTATGTGGAGAACCTTGAAAGACTAGGATTTCCACTGGGCCAAGAATTGGTAGCAAACCTTATCCTGCAATCGTTGCCAGAAGGGTACAATCAATTTGTCATGAACTACAATATGAATGAAATTGACAAACCTTTGCCTGAGATGCTCAGCATGTTAAGAACTGTTGAACCCAATCTCAAGAAAACTAAGATCAGTAATATACTGATAGTAAACAAGGGCAAAGGCAAATGGAAGCCTAAAGGCAAGGGTAAGACCCAAGCCAAAGGCAAGGCCAACTCTACTACATCCAAAGCTAAAGGTAAGGTGCCTAAGGAAGGGATCTGCTTCCACTGTGGTGAGACCAGATATTGGAAGAGGAACTGCAAACATTACCTGGAGGAAGTAAAGAAGAAAAGAAGTGAGACTTCTGCCTCAGGTATTTTGATTATAGAAGTTAATCTATCTACCGGATGCGCATCTCACATTTGTACTAATGTGCAGGGCCTTCGAAGAGCTAGATCATTGACAAAAGGCGAAGTGGACCTACGAGTAGGCAATGGAGCAAAAATTGTTGTTATAGCTGTAGGAACATATTCCTTGTCTTTGCCCATGGGGCTTATCTTAGAACTAGAGGAGTGCTTTTATGTACCTGCATTAACTAAGAACATAGTTTCAGTATCTTGTTTGGACAAGAAAGGCTTTTTATTTATCATAATGGACAAATATTGTTCTATAATGCTAAATGACATGTTCTATTGTAATGCACCACTAATGAATGGACTCTATGTTCTAGATCTAGAGAACCCAATCTATAACATAAATACCAAATGGTTCAAACCAAATGATTTGAACCAAACATATCTCTAGCATTGTCGCTTAGGACATATAAATGAGAGTCGCATATCCCAGCTCCATAAGGATGGATTACTGGACTCATTTGATTTTGAATCATATGAGACATGTGAATCTTGTCTTCTAGGCAAGATGACCAAGACTCCATTTAGTGGACACGGCGAAAGAGCGATAGCCTTGTTAGGACTCATACATACTGATGTATGTGGCCCTTTCAATGTCGCAGCTAGAGGAGGCTATCAGTACTTCATCACTTTCACTGATGATGTCAGTAGATACGGCTATGTGTATCTCATGAAACACAAGTCAGAATCCTTTGAAAAGTTCAAAGAATTCAAGAGTGAAGTACAAAATCAACTTGGCAAAAGTATTAAGATACTTCAATCAGATCGAGGTGGTGAATACTTTAGCCAAGAGTTTCGTGACCATCTAGCAGAGTGTGGGATCATATCCCAACTCACTCCACCTGGAACGCCACAGTGGAATGGTGTATCCGAGTGGAGAAATCGTACTCTATTAGATATGGTACGATCAATGATGAGTCAGACAGACCTTCCTACTACCTTCTAGCAGAGTGTGGGATCATATCCCAACTCACTCCACCTGGAACGCCACAGTGGAATGCTGTATCCGAGCGGAGAAATCGTACTCTATTAGATATGGTACGATGAATGATGAGTCAGACAGACCTTCCTACTACCTTCTGGGGATTCGCTCTAGAGACTGCTCTTTTCACACTTAACCGAGCTCCATCAAAGGTCGTCATAAAGACACAATATACGATATGGACTGGGAAGAGTCCCACTATGTCTTTTATGAGGATTTGGGGTTGTGAGGCTTATGTTCGACGTCAAGTCTCAGAAAAACTAGGACTCAAATCTGATAAGTGCTATTTTGTAGGATATCCCAAGGAAACAAAGGGATATTACTTCTACAATCCCACACTAGGCAAAGTGTTTGTCGCTAGAAATGACGTTTTTTAGAAAAGGAGTTTATTTCTAGAAAAGTAAGTGGGAGTAAAATCCATCTTGAAGAAGTTCAAGATGCAGATAGTACTGAGGCCTTAATGGACATTGAACAGGCATCACAAGGTGTTGTGGATCATGAGGTTGTTGCACAAGTTGTGGAACAATAAGCTGTTCAAGTAGACCAACCTCCTCGCAGATCTGATAGGATACGTCGTCAGCCTGAGAGATACTCTTTTCTCTTGTCTGACCATGATAACGTTACACTTATTGAGTTAAATGAGCCTACGTCCTATCAAGAAGTTGTGATGAGCCCAGATTCTGAGAAATGTCTAGAAGCCATGAGGTCCGAAATGAATCCATGTACACTAACAAGTATGGACTTTGGTTGATCCACCTAAGGGAATTAAACCCATTGGGTGTAAGTGGGTCTTTAGAAGAAAGACTGGCATGGATGGACTCATGCATACCTATAAAGGGCGATTGGTAGCTAAAGGTTCAAGCAAATTCATGGTATTGACTACAATGAAACCTTTTCACCAGTTGCGATGCTTATGTCTATTCGGATCATGCTTGCTATTGCAGCTTACCATGATTACGAGATCTGACAGATGGATGTCAAAACCGCATTCCTAAATGGGAATCTACTCGAGGATGTGCACATGACACAACCTGAGGGTTTTGTAGATCCAGAGCATGCTGGAAAGGTATGTAAGTTGTAAAGGTCCATTTATGGGCTAAAGCAAGCTTCTCGAAGCTGGAATCTTCGATTCGATGATGCAATCAAAGCGTTTGGTTTCATCAAGAATGAAGATGAACCCTGTGTCTACAAGAGGGTTAGTGGGAGCACAGTTATCTTCCTAATCTTGTATGTAGATGACATACTCCTCATTGGGAATGATATCCCTTCACTACAGTCTGTAAAGATTTGGCTAGGGAATTATTTCTCAATGAATGACTTAGGTGAAGCAGCCTATATCCTAGGCATCAAGATCTATAGAGATAGGTCTAAGAGATTGCTTGGCTTAAGTCAGAGTACATATATTGACAATGTGCTTAATCGTTTTGCCATGCAAAATTCTAAGAAGGGATTTCTGCCAATGTCACATGGTGTGAGTCTTTCGAAGACTCAATGTCCCTCTTCTAAGGAGGAGAGAGATCGTATGGATCAGATCCCTTATGCATCCGCTATAGGGTCTATCATGTACGTCATGCTTTGTACTCGTCCAGATATCTCGTATGCTTTGAGCATGACTAGCAGGTACCAGTCAGATCCAAGTGAAAGTCACTGGACAGCTGTCAAGAATATTTTTAAGTACTTACGAAGGACTAAAGAATATTTCTTGATATTTGGAGGCAATGAGGAGTTAGCTGTAAAGGGTTACAGTGACGCAAGCTTCCAAACAGACAGGGATGATTTCAGATCGCAGTCAGGGTATGTATTTTGCTTGAATGGTGGCGCTGTGAGCTGGAAGAGTTCGAAGCAGGACACAGTCGCAGATTCTACAACAGAGGCCGAGTATATTGCTGCGTCTGAGGCGGCAAAAGAGGTTGTTTGGATCCGAAAGTTCATTACAGAGCTTGGTGTGGTTCCTAGCATAGCAGACCCGATAGACCTCTATTGTGACAACAATGGGGCTATTGCACAGGCTAAGGAACCTCGCTCTCATCAGCGGACCAAACACATACTACGGCGCTTCCATCTCATTCGAGAGATCAACGATAGAGGAGATGTGAGGATATGCAGAGTACACATTGATTCTAAGATCGCAGATCCTTTGACCAAGGCTTTGGCCCAAAAGAAACATGATGGTCACACTATATCACTAGGTATTAGATATTACAGTGATTGGCACTAGTGCTAGTGGGAGATTGTTAGTAGGAGCCCTATAGTCAATTATGTGATGATTGACTAGGAACTTTTGCTAGATAGAGAGAATACGATAGAGGGGGGGATGAATATCGTAAATCGTTTCGGATTGAGAAAAGAGCAAATACACAGCGGAATAAACAAAACACAACACAAAGACTCAAGTGGTTTTACTTGGTTCGGAGTCGCGGTCGGCTCCTACTCCAAGACCCACGGTCATTGACCGTTTACTGCGGGCAATTCTATATAAGCGCAAAAGGTTTACAAGAATTGTATAAGTAAATTGCAGTAAATATAACAGTTTTACTCTTCGTGATCAACGCCCGGTATGGATCGTACTTTGGTGCGAAGGGTCGTCGTCGGCGCTTGGAATCTCGAAATGGAAGGTTTCTGGAGCAGCGCGTTTGAGTTGTAGAGCGTAGAAGCGTTGGAATGATTGTTGTGTGAAGCCTTGGGGTCGAGGGGCTATTTATAGCCTTCTGGGGCACCCTGATCGTTGGGGGCGCCCCCCCCCACGTGTCAACCGATCCGAACAAGTTTCGGTCAACCCTTATCCCACTTGAATAGGGCTGAGAGTTGACTGGGGGCGCCCGGGACGCAGGGGGCGCCCGGGTTGACTCGGTCCGCTGGCTTCTCGCTGGCTTGACTCTATCCGCTTCGTTGGCTTGAGCCCGGGGCGCCCGGAGCATCCGGGGCGCCCAGGAGCACGTGGGCGCCCCCCCCCCCCCAGTGAGCTTCCGAAGCGATTTCTTGCTTAACTTGTTTTTCCTTGACCTTGGGGGCGCCCTGCCCAGCTGCTTGCCCCTCTCTTTTGGGGCGTTCTGAGCTGCAGACACACTTTCCTTCGGTCCTGTATCCAAGGTTAGTCCAAAACAACACAAAGCAATAAAATATTAGGTTTATACAGCCTTAGCTGTCTTGGTTCTGACTTTGGGTCTCCAAAATGGAAACCCAGGTCGAACCGACGCCTACTGTTCCCTCGACGGGGAACGCGTCCTCACCTACTCCTCTCAGGAGAATTTACCTATTGCCAACCGGCTCCTCCGGTTGGACTTTTGTCTAGCAGTCCTTCGCCAGGTGCCCAGCTGTCCTTCGCCAGGTCTTCAGTACCAAGCAGTCCTTCGCCTGGTGCCTAGCAGTCCTTTGCTAGGGCTTCGGTTCCAAGCAGTCCTTTGCCTGGTGCCTAGCAGTCCTTCGCTAGGGCTTTGTATCCTGGCATTCCTTCTCCAGATGCCTAGCAGTCCTTCGCTAGGGCTTTGTATCCTGGCATTCCTTCACCAGGTGCCTAGCAGTCCTTCGCTAGGACTTTGTTTCCTGGCATTCCTTCGCCAAGTGCCTAGCAGTCCTTCGCTAGGACTTTATTTCCTGGCATTCCTTCGCCAAGTGCCTAGCAGCCCTTCGCTAGGACTTTGTTTCCTGCACACTTAATGAGCATGTTAGATAAACATAACATCTTAACTTTTGAATCCTTTGCCATTATCAAAACACAGGTTCGACTTGGGTGCTCTCTGCACCAACAATCTCCCACTTTTTGATTTATGGCAACCCGATTCAAAAAGTTAAGTTAATCAAGACAGTTGATATAACAGTTTAGTTTCCTCCCCCTGGAAGGAATCTCCCCCTAGGTTTTTCAAAGGTTCGTGGGGTTTTGAAAAAATTTCTAAGTTAAAATGATGGATTTAATTTTTCAAAACTTAGAACATTTTTCAAAAGAAGTTTTAGAAAACTTAAACAAAATTTGGTTGGGCACTTTGGAAAATTTTATACTTAGAAAAAAAATTTTCCAGTCAATAATTAAAAGAATTTCTAAAACATTTTCTTAAGTTTTAAGTTCTCAGAAAAAAAATTTCAATCTCTTTAGTACTTTAAAGGCTTTATATTTAGAAACTTTTTTATTAGAGAAGTTTAGAAATAAGTACTTAGAGATTTTTGAACATAGCTTAAGTTTAAGTACTTAGAAAATACTTTTGAAAACTGCTTGGGTCAAGTACTTAGAATCAATTTTGAAAACACTTTAGATCAAGTACTTTTGAACCAGTTTTGAAAAAAATAACTTAAGTATTTTGAAAACAGTTTTGAAAACATAGAGTAAGTACTTTTAAATAGTTTTGAAAAAAAAACTTAGCTTAAGCTTTTTGAAGAAAGGATAAGGTTTTGAATTTTGAAAAAAAAATTTAAAGCTTCTCTCATTTCCTATCTCTCCCCCTTTGCCATATATCAAAAAATAAAGCAATAGTAATAAAAATAAATTGCATGACAAAAGAATAATGTGTTGTACTGAACCAATTCAAGATATAAACTGAACCAAAGTAATTTCAATTATCTCTTTAGGGTCATGTCTAACCCATTTAGCTACTTACTAACTGTTATAAACAGTAGTTTTCGCTAGGGTTAGTCAGGTTAAGTGTTCTGTTCAAGTTAGATTTTCTAAACTTGACACTTAACCTGATTGCTGTTTAATTTGTATTTAGTGTCTCAATTACTGCAGATGCACTGATCTACATCTTGAATTAAGGCAAAGACCTAAGCATCTCAACCTATTCTAGGTTATCAGTCAAAAGTACCCTAAGGTGCTTGTAAGATGCTGACTTCTAAATCTATAGGTGCATGCAGTTCTAGGGTTAGGACCTAGGCTAAGTCCATTTGCGAAAAAGCCCTAGTTCTGAAGGGGATAGTTTTTAAAATAAAACTAAGTCGAAAAATTATTAAAAAGAAAAAGTTAAAAAGATTTTTTAAACTAATTAAAAGCTGATTTGAAATCAAGTAAAGCAGTTTTAAAATTGTTTTAGAAACTGATTTTCAAATCGAGTAAAGCAGTTAAAAAGACAGAAAAATAGAGTAAACCTATTCTACTAAGCATAATCCTAATTGTCTTCTTAGTGAGCTAAACTCAGACTCAGGTAGGGGTTTGGTGAATATGTCAGCTAAGTTAGATTTAGAGTCTACATGCTTAAGGACTATCTCACCCCTGGCTACATGATCTCTTACGAAGTGGTGTTTAACTTCTATGTGTTTAGTTATAGAATGTTGGATTGGGTTCTTAGTTAGATTAATTGAGCTTATATTGTCAATGAAGACTTGAGTTTGGGTGTAATTAAGCTGAAAGTCCTTAAGAGTGTGCATCATCCATAGTAGTTGTGCTACACACTCTCCTAAGGCAACATACTCAACTCCAGTTGTGGATAGAGCTACACAGTGTTGTTTTCTGCTGCACCAACTTACTAGACTATTTCCTAACAGTTGGCAGCTTCCACTTGTGCTCTTTCTATCTAATATACAACCAGCATAGTCAGAATCCGAGTATCCTGACAGGTCAAAGGTTGAGGTCCTAGGATACCAAATCCCTACATTTAGGGTGTCCTTAACATATCTTAATATTCTTTTTAGGGCTGCTAAGTGTGTTTCCTTAGCACAAGTTTGGTATCTTGCACACATTCCTACAACAAAAAGGATATCAGGTCTGCTGGCTGTAAGGTATAGTAGACTTCCAATCATACTTCTATAGAGTTTAAGGTCTACTGGTTTACCATCAGGGTCACTATCTATTTTTATATTAGTGGCCATGGGGGTACTTATGCTTTTAGAGTTATCCATTTTAAATTTCTTTATTAACTCTTTAGCATATTTGGATTGATGGACATAGTTTCCATCCCTAGTTTGTTTAATTTGTAATCCTAGGAAAAAGTTGAGCTCACCAACTAAGCTCATTTCAAATTCATTTTCCATTATTTTAACGAATTCTTTTAAAAAATTTGAGTTGATGGACCCAAAGATTATGTCGTCGACATAGATTTGGGCAATAAAGATTTCTTTTCCTAAGGTTTAAATAAATAGGGTTGAATCGATTTGTCCTTGTTTAAATTCTTTAGAAATTACGTAAGTTAATAAGCGTTCATACCAGGCCCTAGGTGCTTGTTTTAATCCATAAAGTGCTTTAGTGAGTTTGTAAACATGGTTAGGTCTTTCTAAGTCCTCAAACCCAGGGGCTGTCCTACATAGACCTCTTCCTTAATGAATCTATTTAGAAACGCTGACTTTACATCCATTTAGTATAGTTTAAATCCTTTATGGGATGCAAAGGCTAATAACATCCTAATGGACTCAAGTCTAGCTGAGTTGAATTCATTGAGCATGGCCCTAGCGGCTTCCTGTAGGGTTCTATTTTTCCTTTCGACTATGCCATTTTGCTGGGGGGTTCTAGGACACGAAAATTCATGTATATACCCATTTACCTTACAAAATTCCTCGAATCGTTGATTTTCAAATTCTCCCCCGTGGTCACTCCTAAGTCTTTTGATTTTTGTATCGTTTTGATTTTCAATTAACTTACAAAAGTCATTAAATAGGTTTAGGGTTTCATCTTTGGTCTTTAGAAACCTAACCCAGGTAAACCTAGAGTAATCATCAACTATTACTAAGCAGTACCGGTTTCCGCTTGGCTCCATGTGAATCAACTAGGTCAAGGTGCAGGAGCTCAAGTGTGGTTTGAGTTAGATCAGATTGAATTAGTTTGTGATTAGACCTAGTTTATTTACCTTGATTACATGATTCACATATTAAGTTTTCATGATTTTTAATTTTAGGGACACCTTTAATTAGGCCAAGTTGGGTGATTTTTGAAATAATTCTCAGGTTAGTGTGACCTAATCTCCTATGCCAGAGGTTTGATTGTTCTAACTGAGTTAACATGCATTTAGGTACTAGAGGTAGGTTTATAGTGTAAACATTATTTTTCCTAGTGCCCTTAAGCATGATTTCTGAGTCTTGCAAGTTTCTAATCAGGCAGTTAGAATTGTTAAAGGTAACTATATAACCAGAATCACATAATTGACTTATACTAAGCAAGTTAAATTTAAAATTTTCAACCAAAAGAACTTTCTTAATAACAAAGTCAGATTTGAGTTCAATATTACCTAACCCAATCACCTTGAGTGTAGCATTGTTGCCAAATGCCACTGAGCCTAAGTTTTTGAACTTGAGTTTGGTGGATTTCAATTTATCTCCAGTCATGTGTCTGGAGCACCCGCTATCCAACATCCATTGGTCCAAATCTTTATGTTCCTACACATAAAGAGTTTTGTTGATTTGGATCCAATTAGAATCAGGAATAGCCTAAATTGATTTTCACAGCCTAGTCTGTCTCACCCAAATCTAGGGTTATCAATCACGTTAGCCTTATAGGTTTTGTGAGACAGGTTTTAGTAGATAAACTTATTTTGTAAAATCATGATTTATTTTGAAAAAGTTGAATTAATTTTAAAAACAGTTGATTTTGAGTTTATTTAAAAAAATATTTGAATCTATAATTAACTGAAAATTTGTGTTAGATTCAAATTTTACAAAGAATAATTTGAATTTGAATTTCAAAAATTGACTTCCAGGTCTTGGCGAGGCACTATGCCTTCTTTGGCCGTAGCCTTATTGGATCATCAACCCTTTCCTTGACAAAGCCTTTTAATGAAATTTCATTTTCAAAATTATTTTTTGAAAAATTCTGGTCTAACTAGTTTGGGTCTTGGATCGGTAGCATCGGCTAGTTTCACAAGTCTAAAGAGACCAAGTAGAGTATACTTGACCTTATTAGAATTGGCTTCCCTAACGTAATATCATCTCACCGCCACCCAATACTATGTTGTTCAAAATTCAGTTAAGTTGATTCAGTCCTTAAACTAACCATTCCTAAGTCTAAGCATAATAAATTGTAGAAACTAAATAAACAAGCAATCATGCAATTTGAAAACAAGAATTAAAATTTATCTAACTATAAATATTGTTTTTAATTTGGCTCCCCCTGGACTAAAGCCTCGGTAGCGATTAGGCAAGATATGAATCTTGTCCTTGGGGATCCAATACTGATTTGATCCAGTTTGTTTGTTCAGATACAGTTTGGGTACCCATGCCTGAACTTTAGGTTTGGACTGGTTCAGTACAGCATAGTAGGATCTTTGTCTAGATTTGGTTCTATAGCCTAGTCCGGATCGATTTAGAATCGACTTCTGTTTTCCAAGAATCATATCAAGACCCTTGGAACCAGAAGTGAATCGTTCTAAGGCTGATCTAAGGTCCTTGACTTGAGTTTTCAAGGAGGAGTTCTCTTTCTCAAGTTTTTCAACTTGAGTAGAGGTTCCTTCTTGAACCTTCTCAGTTAAGGATCTAGAGTCAGCTTTCTCTTTCAGAAGTTTTACTTCCTGTCGGAGAGATTCGACTCGGAGTTTAGCTTTCGCCAAATCTCGAGAAAGATAGGAAATTAATTCATTTAACTGATAACTTGAAAAACCACTTACAGTTATTTCGCCGTCCTCTGAGAATGTAAGTTTGTCGTCGTCCGGCTCCGACTCTGACTCGGTCTCGATTTCTTCTGAGGTGGTTAGTGCGAGTAGGTTCGACTGTGGGACCTCTTCTTCTTCTTCGGAGGAGGACTCGTCCCACGTTGCCTGAAGTGCCTTCCTCTTTCTCGTCTTCTTTGTTTCCTTCAGGTTGGGGCCTTCAGTCTTGTAGTGGCCCCTCTTCTTGCACTCGTAACAGGTCACGTTGGGTTTGTTCTTTTCATTTGAGGGTTCAGCTTGTTCTTCCTTTCTTCGGCTGGCTTTTCTTCTGTTGGATTGGTTTTTTAGCTCTTTGTAGTAGTCCCGGGCTAGCCGAACCAGCTTAGGCCGATTTCCCTCGTTGTCTTCTGAGTCTGAATCTGAATCAGACTCGGGTGCAGGTTGAGGGTTCTTTTTGGTTGTCTTTCCAGCTTTACCTGCAACAAACGCAATGCCTTTCTCGGCCAGATTACAGTTAGTCTGCTCATGCAATTCTAATTCAAAAAACAGTTCATCTAATTTAATTCTAGAGAGGTCCCTTGAAACCTTGTATGCATCTACCATAGATGCCCACAAGGTGTTTCTCAGGAAAGCATTAAGAGCGTACCTTATCAGGTCACGGTTTTCTACCTTGTGACCGATTGTGTGTAGTCCGTTCATTAACTCCTGAATTTTGGCGTGGAGCTGAGCTGCTGTTTCGTTGTCATTCATCTTGATTGTGTACAGCTTGTTCAGGAGGAGATCTCTCTTGCTGATTCGAGTATCTAAAGTTCCTTCGTGCAGCTCGATTAGCTTACCCCACAACTCCTTTGCACTGTTGAATGGTCCTACCCGATTCAACTCTTCCTTGGTCAGGCCACATTGAAGTGTCTGGGTTGCTTTGGCATCAGCTTCAATTTTTCTCTTCAGAGCGGTATCCCACTCAGCGTAAGACTGTGGCACTCCTTCAGCATTCTTTGGAATCTCCAGTCCGGACTGGATGATTATCCACATGTCCACCTGAGTTTTCAGGTGGACCTCCATCCGACTTTTCCAGTAGGAGAAGTCCTCCCCACTGAAAAGTGGTGGTCTGGCTGTGCTGAATCCTTCTTGCATGGCCATTTATCTGAAAATAAGAGTAAAAAGGAAAGAAATATCCCAAGACTTGGTCTTCGATTAGTAGTGCGGGAAGAAAAAGAAATTTTATAGAGGGGCGTTGCACCATTCTCGATTAACGATAAAAATTCATAAAAGAAAATAAAAATCGAAGAAAATCTGAAAAATTCTCAAATTGGTGGTTGCACGAAATTTGAGCTTCCCCACTCTGATACCACTTGTTGGATCGAGAGAATACGATAGAGGGGGGGTGAATATCGTAAATCGTTTCAGATTGAGAAAAGAGCAAATACGGAGCGGAATAAACAAAACACAACACAAAAACTCAAGTGGTTTTACTTGGTTCGGAGTCGCGGTCGGCTCTTACTCCAAGGCCCACGGTCGTTAACCGTTTACTGCGGGCAATTCTATATGAGCGCAAAAGATTTACAAGAATTGTATAAGTAAATTGCAGTAAATATAACAGTTTTACTCTTCGTGATCAACGCCCGGTATGGATTGTACTTCGGTGCGGAGGGTCGTCGTCGGCGCTTGGAATCTCGAAATGGAAGGTTTCTAGAGCAGCGCGTTTGAGTCGAAGAGCGTAGAAGCGTTGGAATGATTGTTGTGTGAAGCCTTGGGGTCGAGGGGCTATTTATAGCCTTCTGGGGCGCCTTGAACGTTGGGGGCGCCCCCCCCCCCCCCCCCCCACGTGTCAGCCGATCCGAACAAGTCTCAGTCAGCCCTTATCCCACTTGAATAGGGCTGAGAGTTGACTGGGGGCGCCCGGGATGCAGAGGGCACACGGGTTGACTCAGTCCGCTGGCTTCTCGCTGGCTTGACTCTATCCGCTTCGTTGGCTTGAGCCCGGGGCGCCCGGAGCATCCGGGGCGCCTGGGAGCACGGGGGCGCCCCCCAGTGAGCTTCCGAAGCGATTTCTTGCTTAACTTGTTTTGCCTTGACCTTGGGGGCGCCCTGCCCAGCTGCTTGCCCCTCTCCTTTGGGGCGTTCTGAGCTACAGACACACTTTCCTTCGGTCCTGCATCCAAGGTTAGTCCAAAACAACACAAAGCAATAAAATATTAGTTTATACAGCCTTAGTTGTTTTGGTTCTGACTTTGGGTCTCCAAAATGGAACCCTAAGTCGAATCGACGCTTACTGTTCCCTCGATGGAGAACGCGTCCTCACCTACTCCTCTCAGGAGAATTTACCTGTTGCCAACCGGCTCCTCCGGTTGGACTTTTGCCTAGTAGTCCTTCGCTAGGTGCCCAGCTGTCCTTCGCCAGGTCTTCAGTACCAAGCATTCCTTCGCTGGTGCTAGCAGTCCTTCGCTAGGGCTTGGTTCCAAGCAGTCCTTTGCCTGGTGCCTAGCAATCCTTTGCTAGGGCTTTGTATCCTGGCATTCCTTCGCCAGGTGCCTAGCAGTCCTTCGCTAGGACTTTGTTTCCTAGCATTCCTTCGCCAGGTGCCTAGCAGTCCTTCGCTAGGGCTTTGTATCCTTGCATTCCTTCGCCAGGTGCCCAGCAGTCCTTCGCTAGGACTTTGTTTCCTGGCATTCCTTCGCCAGGTGCCTAGCAGCCCTTCGCTAGGACTTTGTTTCCTGCACACTAATGAGCATGTTAGATAAACATAACATCTTAACTTTTGAATCCTTTGCCATTATCAAAACACAGGTTCGACTTGGGTGCTCTCTGCACCAACACTTTTTGTATCATATTCTATCATTAATAAATGCATATTTGGTTATTATACTTACATTGTATTTGTGCCAATAACTAAGTATAATAATGTCCTTGTGTAGTAGGTTCTTATCTACATCATATCGATTGGTTGAATCGATAGTGAGATGATGTAGAGAACACTACACTAAACTATTCATAGTCGAGCATTAATATTCAAGGACAATATTAATGCATGGAGACTAGCATGTAGATCAATTGATGACTTGAGCTCACAAGTCATGGATATGTGATATTAAGTTGGCATATGAGTGTATATTGGAGAATGTGTACTGAATTGACCCTCCATGAGAAAGTTTCATAGATTGTCATATGAGTGTCATAAACATTCTCATGTGACTATTAGTATGAATAGTCCTTTGACTTGAAGTCACTACGGTTCCCTACATAAGGAGTTATGTACTTTGGTATCGTTAAACGTCACCCGTAATAGGGTGGACTATAAAGGCGATCACCAGGTATGTAATGAATTATGCGGAGGGATGTGAGTGATGTAGATGGGATCTATCCCTCTCATATGACGGGAGTGATATGTGTGGGCCCCTTGATCGAGTAGGACTACTGAAACGTATGACCATGCTTAAATGAGTCAATATGAGATGTTGAGCTCATTTGTTTGAGTGAGTCTACTCGGGCATCAAGAAACACAAGATTGATTGAGGATGACACGGTCTATGCCTCATTGGTCAATCTAGATATCAAGGATAGAAGGACAAGGTCATACATTATCATAGTCACAGAGGTTTAGTCGGATCTCGACTTTTCTTATTACTTGGGTAACAATGATGCATTGCTAGATGCCGCTCATTGCTTATGTGTCTAAAGCGTTTAGGCGCATTGTCAACGTCACGAGAACCTATTGGGTCACACACTAAGGACATGATGCTTCGGGAGATCTGATCGGGAGCCCAAGTTCGGAACTCGGGAGATCTGATCGGGAGATTGGATCGGGAGCCCGAGTTGGGAACTCGGGAGATCAGATCGGGAGCCCGAGCTGGGAACTCGGGAGATCTGATCGGGAGACTCGGGTCGGGAGCTAGGGTCAGGAGCTCAGGGACTTGGTCGGGAGCTCAGCGCTCGGCAGACTAGGTCAGGAGCTCAGCGACTTGCTCGGCAGACTTGGTCGGGAGACCTGGCCGAAAGCTCGAGAGGCCCGGTCGGAATTGCAGGGGAAATTCATTAAAGTGTTTAATGAAGGAAAGAGAAAAGTCTCTCTTCATTGGATGAAGAAAAAGGTGAAGAGTCACATGAAAAGATGTGCTCTTTATTGACTTTAATGAAGGGAAGTCAAAGAGACAAAAGACTCTTCATATTCATTGGATAAGTATAAAAGAGAGTCTAGTCATTTTAAATGAGAAGTGTGGGTGTCTTTCCCTTCTTCCCTTCCTCTCTTCTTCCTCTTCTCCCATTTGGCCGAAACCCTTGTTGGGTTCTTGATGGTCTTGTGAACTACCTCAAGTTGCTAGCACAACTAAGGTAGTTCTTCCCGAAGTTAAGAGATCGTGTCCGTGTGGATACGAATAGAGGCACGGACACTTGAACGTGCAAGAGATCCGGCGCATCTGGACGAGCGGGATAAGCGAAGGGCACGCTCCAAAGGTATACAGTTAGATAGATCTATTAGATAGATGAATTTTGTACAAGTTTTCTTTCGTATGGATTGCTCGAGGGATCTTGTTTCCGCTGCGTTTTGTATTTTTGGTGCCGGGAGATCCCAACAATGTTGTCGTATTCATCATCGAATCCGACGAGATTGCAATGCGACGTTTCCGAACGATTCACCGTTCTCCAAGGATATCGTCTTATTCGGGACGACGATCAAAAATTATTAGCGATGTCCGATCGTCGATCGGACGACTCGCAGATGATCACCGGTCAGCGGGACCCCGGACAGGGGCCTGTCCCGGGACAGATGATCTGGCGCCGCATTTAGAATACTCATGGTAGGAGCTCCTGCCACCGTGGCAGTTGGGAGGGGACTCCTTGACTCTGACACAAGAGCATGTCATACCGGCGGAGTTGCTTCTTCGTCAGTTTTATCTCTTTTAAATTTTTTAATTAAAAATATAAATAAGATCAATTAGCCGTTATTTACAATGATAATTAATTTTTATTTTTTAAAAAAATCTATACATACATCTCAATCTTTTTTCATTCAATTTATCATCTCCTCCCTCTCAATTTCTTCTTACTTCCTTTCATTCTCTATTTGCATCCGAGATGGATGAAAAATTATTTCTTTTATAAATCTTTTGAAATTTTCAAATACGAAAAAAATCAATCTTCTCAAAATACTCGCATTCCTCATAATATCCAATATTGTCATTTTTTTCTTTTACAGAAAATACCCTTTAAAATTTCAAAATATTTTACATGCTCCACAATATCTTTCACATTTCTCAAATTCCAAAGTTATCAAAATTTTTCGTTGAATCCAAGTAACGTCATCCCAACTCCATTTGGTATGTATCCATCCCAAGATTGGTCAACCATGCACAACCAATTTGAGATACCTTCTCTGCTTTATGTATTTTCTCCTCCTCAACCATCATTCATGTTTTCAAATTAATCAAAAAGGGCTACTATCGACCTATCTATCAGCGACAAAGAATCTCTGACGTTATTATCCGTTCCAGCAACTCATTTGTCATTGCACTCATCACAAGAAGAGCGTGAAGTTGAACAAGAGATAGATGATCCAAAACGAAGATTTTAGTCTCTCGATGAAGACATGATCCTTGCGAAGTCATGGGCAACTATGAGCGCCAATGCAATTATCGATAATGACTAAAAGGATCAAGCTTTTTGGAAAACGTATAGCTGATTACTACAACAAGCATCGTCCTACTGGAACTTTGATGAGAAGTTATCAGCGGTTAAAATCGCATTACTATTATTTTGTGCCAATGGTAAATAAATTTTCTACAATATATAATAATTTTTATACTCATCGTCAAAGCGGTTGGTGTGATAAGAATGTGTTGGGGAACACACTAAATATGTGAAAAGCCAACAACAAAAATAAGAAATTCAGGTATATACATGTATGGAGGGTTCTCAGTGAATATGAGAAATATGTTCCACAATTAGTTATTCGTTACTCTAATAAGAAGGCAAGAACATCCGATTCAAGGGGGAACACTTCACCATCAAATCTAGATTCGAGTATTGATGTGAATAACTCTAAGGTCGCATTTGTCCGATATAGCAAGGATGAAGGACAAATTCAAAGTCAGAGAGGGTGATACAATGGAACAAAATATCGATAAAGAATGATAAAATATTAAAGCATATCAGATGAAAAAATAGCTATGCAGGAAGCCGATATCTTTCATAAGGATTATGAAATTCTCATGAAGGATACTAGTGAGATGATGCTTATATACATGAGAAAATAATTGAAAAAATTAAAGAGAAACGCGACATGGTGTAGATATGTTTAATTTATATTTTTTTATTTTATGTACTGTAATATTTATGTAATGTTTTTAATTTTTAATATTATTCAAATTATAGTAATTTATGAAGTTAAATTTTATAAAATTTTAATTATATATAATGTAAAATATGAAAAAAAATAAAAAATATATATAATGAAAAATAATATGATCGATGAAGGTATCGTAAGAGATTTTTTAATAATGGAAAGATATATAAAATTTTTTACTTTTTAATCTGATGTATATGTAACAGGGAAAGAGCTCTCGAAGTGCTCCAATCACTATGGATCTCCCTAAAATTATCGACGAGCCTGACAGAAAAAGAAAACCCGACGGAGAGGTTGATGGGGTCGGTCGAGGATGATCTTCCTTCCCAACCGCGTCGGTGATGCGGTAAACAGTAACATTTTTGCGCCTCAGTTTCCTCTCGTTCTCGATAAGAATAGAGGCGAGGCGAAGCGAAGCGGAGGCGCTAGATCCAGCGGCCGAGGCCTCGCATTCGCCCCCCTGCAGGTACCTCTCCCTTCTCCTTCCCCATGCCTCCTACCCGTATGCATATCTCTCGTCTCTCCGTCTCGTGCCGACGATTTTAGATCGATTTCGTGTGTTTTTTTTCGCCGTTTCGGATCCGCCTTGGCATTGCGGAAGCTTTGGATCCTTGTTTGTCGACGAAATCATTCTTCTTTTACAATGGGGATTCTTGGATCTGAAGGTCTGTGTGGTGTGAGGTTGATCTAACGATTTTTTTCCGTTGTTATTTCGTTCTTAGGGCTCGCGGTCCTAGTGGATTTAAGGAACTGGAGTTATGGCGTCAAGACGAGCGATTAATCCATCTCGACGCGTGGCCGAAAGCGGTAGCATCCCAGTCTCCAGTTCACTGCATCCGAAGTCACGGACTTCGCCTCTTCTACCCATTGGGTTGGTTGTTGTGGTATGTTTATTAGATTATTATGGACATATTGCTCCTAAGAGTTGTTAATGCCATTTACGATTTCAGATTCTACATAGTGTTTGATGCATTCTCCTTTTTTGGTAGGCTGCTTTTGTTCTCATTGGTTACTCATTAAGAGGTTCAGGTACGTAGGAATCTCTCTTACTTATCTTTGGATAGAACCAGATACTCGATCCTCAGTGAAAATTTTTCTATTTACTTTGAATATCAAATCCTTGGGAGTTTTCTATTCTTATTAGTTGGTTAGTTAAGTTATTGTGATTGTTCAGGTGGCTTTGCTGGTCAGAAGGAAGCCATAAGCATTGGGCAAGGTAGATATCATATTTTAGACTAAAGTGTTTTTTTTATACCATTGTGACTTGACTTTATATGCCATTGGATCGTTGAAATTTTCATCAAAGCCTTTACCATAGATATAATGATATATGACAGTCTATTTGATGTTACTATCCCATAAATGCAATCCTTGAATATTTCAATGAACTCTCTCTGTTTGTTTGACTAATTCTAAGTATAATTTTATGTATGCAAAGCATGATCAATTGAATTGAATATGAAATATTTACTAAGCTCTTGTATGATGGTCAAGTCTCTTCCTCCTTTAATTTCATTCTCAAGACCATGGTTGTTAGAATCAATATCGGTATGATGATGGGATGGTGAAAATATCTAAGTATTAGGATGGTGAAAAATTCTATCAGTTGTATTTGATTCATAGAATCAGTGAAATTGGTAATGGCAAGAAGAAAAAAAAAATCAAAAAGTGAAAAATAATAAAAAAATTCAATATATGAGATATGAAGCCGACCCCACCTAGTGGGACAAGGGTTGGTTGTTGTTGTATATGAGATATAAAAGATATTAAAATTTTAAGAAGAAAGCATAACTTCTCAGTATATTAAATTATTAATATAATTTTAATAAGATCCCATTATTGTTTGATATTTTCTCATAGTTTTTGTTACAGATGTTGGCACCCAAACCCTTGCATTCTAGCCAATAATCCGAAAATTGCATTAGAAACCTTGGTTGTTGAATTAACAATTGGAGGCAAGGTTAAATGAAGCATGATCACGTGCATGGAAAATCTTGTGTTGAGGCAAACTTGAGTAACTGAAGGTGGGATTTAAGTGAGGGTGAATGATACTTTCTCTTCCCCCCTTGTGAATCCACTAGGATTCAAGGTTGGAGAGTCAGCTATATCAATAAAGGTTTCCAAGATCACCTTGTTTTGACCAAATTTTAGACAATCCCTCCATTTTCAGCCCTAATTCTACCAAATTTGGATTGATTTAGTCCATTGTCAGGTGATATTTAACTTATTTCAAGCTAAAGTCTCTGGATCTTTATTTTTTTATTAACTTCTCCATTAACTCTTCTATATTGGTCTGGGCTGAATCAACATTCATGCTCAATTCTCCTTCAAGGATAAGGTTATTGTCTTATGGTCATCCTTCTCTTCTACCTCCATATTAAAAATGCTTTCTTTATGTCACTGCTAGAAGACCTTGGCCTGCTTATGTTGTTAAATTTCCCCATCTCAGTCAATTAGAACACCACCTCACCAAAATTCTAGATCTGATATCCTAGTGGAAGTTTTCTACATCCATCAACATCCTCAATTTATCAAAACTCTAATATTCCGTTTCACATCCTAAGCTTTCTCTGGCTTTGCGAGTGTCTAGACATGCAGAACCCATCCATTGCATTATGTTATAGCACATCCTTCAAGTTTTCATAATCCATCAGCCTTCAATTATTTCAAGCAACCTATCATCTTGTTGTAATAGAAATATTCCGGAAGGTTAGGTGGGTCGTCCAAGCTGGCATTGGTTGGTAATCAAGTAGTTTTACTTCGGAAAACATTATAGAATCCATAATTTTATACAGAAGTTCATCCTTTGATGTAGATGAATAATCCAATCTAGCATTAAGCACTTGGAATTGGGGGCAAGCTGTAATCCCACAACAAGATTCTGATTGACAAATGAGCCATCCAATCTAGCATTATGCATTAATCCTGATACCTTTATGGAAATTACATCAGTTGGCCGTCATGTATCTTCTTACCTTGTTTTTTGTGGAAACTTTAGATACATGTGACATTTTTAGTTTGAAGAGGTGTTGGTGTTATGGTCCAATAATTGTGGATCCTTATTTCTATCTATAATTCTACGTAGTAAGCATGTGGAGTTGAATTGAGAATGAACAAACGGCTGACCAATGACTGCAAAAGATAGAGAGCTTCCTTTGAAGAAAATTTTAATTGCAATTAAAGATAAATGGACCTGACATCAACACACTAAAGTATCTAATAAAGATGGATTGGATAAAAACTATTTATAGAAGGCCGCTCAAGCAACCAAAGGGAAACATTCTAGTTCTCTCATAACTTTGTATAGATGTGACATGTGCTATTACTGGACTAATTAAAATGGAATAAGTAAGCCAATGAAAACCATTGTTGTAAAAGTCGGCGCCTAGGCCCGGCTAGGCGGCACCCCACCGTGGTGCCGCCTAATGCCGCCTAGCGCCACCTAGCACCGCCTAGGCGCCGATTAGGCGCCGACTAGGCGCTAGGCGGTAGTCTCCGCCCGACTACCGCCTAGCGATTTTTACAACCTTGATGAAAACCATTAAGTTCTAATATCATTCTGGAAAGCATTAGTGAAACATTATTCGTGAATTAAGATGACTTTCTCTAGTTATTAATCATCATATCTAATTGAAGTATTGTTGGACTGTTTTATGTAAATAATATTGTATACTATAGCAATTAATCCTTTCAGAATTTGTTAGCCCATGTTGTGATAGTATACAAGTGTTTGCCATATAATTATCAGTTATAGAAGCATTCAGATCTATCTGAATACTGATTCTGTTGTTAATATTTTTTGTTTTCATTTTGACAGGTGTTTCCTGCTCAGCAGATGCAATACGAGCTATACCTATTTTAAAGAAAGCTTACGGTGATAGCATGAGGAAGGTTTTGCATGTAGGTCTTGACTCTTGTGCAGTTGTTTCAAATTTGTTAAAAGAGAAAGATACTGAAGCTTGGGGTGTGGAACCATATGACTTGGAAGATGCTGATAGTAGTTGCAAAAGCCTTGTGCGCAAAGGTTTTGTCCGCTCAGCTGACATCAAGTTTCCCTTACCATATAGACCTAAATCGTTTTCCCTTGTCATTGTCTCTGATTCATTGGATTACTTGTCTTCCAAGTACCTTAACAAGACCCTAGCAGATATTGCAAGAGTGTCATCAGGTGGTCTTGTTATATTTGCTGGTAATAATTCTTGTTCACTGCTTCCTATCCTCTAGAAATATGACTTTCATATTGCTTTACTATAGAAGCAAACTACCAATGGCTTATTTTGGGCATCGAACTACAAGAGTAATAAACAAAAATTCTAACTATTAGTAATAAGAAGAGAGTGCATTGAAAAGCTGCAAGCCTGCAAGGTTACCTAGAATGTATCCATTTTGTAGATTCACATTAACTAGCTGTAGGACAACCTGGTGGTTATGCATATACGTGAGCTTTAATCATATTCAGATCGGTAGCTTCTACAGTGTGTAAGTTTCTTTTGGCATTTTTTACATTATTTTTCAAGCAGTAGTCATGTTACTAGTTTTTTCAGTGACTTAGTTTTCTTTTCTTTTTCCCATACAAAAAATAGATGCAATTTTCAGGAAGAATCTGGCTTATTGTCTTTAATGGTTAATTCTGACTTGAAAGATGAAACTATCATAGATCAGTTCATTTTTGTGCTAAATATGTAAGCATCATGTCATTGCTTGTTTTTTTTTATCTTCTTTCATATACGACAATGATTGTACCCATGACTTTGTAACTCTTCTACGATAGAATGAGATGCCCTACTGCTAAAGTAGACAGATAACTGACATGATTTAGTAATTATCAGTTTTTATGTATAGATCTCAGATACTAAAGAAAACTCTTAATAAATTTTTGTCTTGAATACTTTGTTTTTGTTACACCAAAAGTTTATACAACTCTTTAATCGTCTGCATACAGACTAAGCCAACAAGCCTTTTAATGTATATATGCTTCTTTAACATTCAAAATTATCTTCGTTTCCTCATTTGAGGTAATAATTTCTGTAGGTTCCCCTGGTCAGCAGAGAGCCAAGATTTTGGAGCCAGCAAAAATTGGAAGACCAGTATGTTTTGCAATTAATTATGCAATTTTGTCGCTATTTGTTCTCTGTGGGATGTTACACACACACACACACTTCAGTTCTGTTTGATGGATCGAAGTTGATAACAGAGTATTAATAAGAGTGAACTATGATTCTGGTGTTGTTGGTTTTTTATTGTTTATCTGAATGATCACATCTCAGATTTGTTTTTGTAGTTAAAGTTTTTTGATTCTCATGAATTACTGAATGCTTTCCCTTCTTTTCTTATCATATAGAAATGGTTCCCTATGGTGTTAGAAAGAGGATTTTCATAAAGCGACTCATTCTATATTTTTCCCTCAGAAGAGTGAGATGCTAACATTGTGTTATAATTTATCTGAATTATTCTTTCGGCAAATCATGTCAGGCATTCAAATCTCAGATTTGTTTTCTGATTAAACAGTCTTCGCTCAGGCATCATTCACTGCTTTGCTCCTCATTTCTACTTATATTGGTTAAGAAAATGCTCTAATCATTCTGACAGTCTGCCAATTTATTCAATTAGCTTAAAAGTCAGTCGTAGCCGTTATTCCGTTTCAGCTTCTAGTTTATCTCTTCTGACGTTTTCACTTTTTGTGCAGGCTAAACTAAGGAGTTCATCATCGTGGGTACGATATTTTATCCAGACTGGTTTAGTAGAAAATGAAATGGCTATAAAGAAGTTTGAGCAAGCCTCGAGCAAGGGTTCTTACGAACCAAGCTGCCAAATTTTCCACCTCAGCTCGTAGAACGATTGGGCTCTCCAATCTCCTATATAGAGAGACTATTTTGTAAGATCATCAAATTGTGACGAGATTATATAGGTCATCAATTTTTTTTTTCCGAGAATGATCAATTGATCTATGGTTTCTAATATGTCTGGTGTCGTCGAACGTACGAAATCATTCTGTAAGAGACTTTGTTTCATGGAATTGATTTCACCTTTATATTCTGCTTAGACATTTAAATATGACTATAAAATATTTATACTTTGCAAAATATTTTAATTTAATGGTCTACTCGAGATAACAATAGAAATTATATATGTTGATCACAAAAAATATCTACTTGATTATTTTTATAGGCAAATGTTTTAAATTAAATACAGAATAATAGAAATTATAAATATTTTTTATTCATTACCAAAATAAGAATGTTAATTATTGAATGATAAATCAAATTTTTTATTATTGTAAATTAATATTGAATACTTTTAATTTTTTTAATAATTGATAGATGCCATAATTTAGAATTTATCTTTAACTTAATTTTTAATTTTTTGAAATATTTATTTCCTTGTCTATGGTAGCATGGATCTAAGAATTAGTATTTGGGTGAATTGAATTTAATATAATAAATTATATATCTTATTATTTAATTAAAAATCTAGATCTTTTACTAACTAATAAAATTATATCAATGTCTTTTTTTCTTTTCATACGGAAAATAATTTCAAATTTATTAGTAATTTAAATTTCTTATTATTCAAATTCTAAAATTTAGAAAATAAAATAATAAATTTTAAAAATAAAAATTTTAAAAATAAAAATTTTAAAAATAAATCTATAATTATAAATCTTAAAAAGAAAAATTCAAATTTAATCTAAAATTAAAATTTTAAAAAATAATTTATCAAATTCAAAAAAAATAATTTTAAATTTTAATTTTAAATTATATTTTAAAAATTTCAAAATTAAAATTTCATTACAGTAATGTATCATAAAAACATAATTAATTTATGAAATTTGGCCTTTTAGGTTCCTTAAGTTGAAGTAAATAGAATATTATATTTAATAATTTCATGTCGGAAACTTTGAACCAACTTGAACAAAGAGCAATTATAAAATAGGATAAAGTTCGATGTGACATCTTATACCATTCTCGATCTTTTGGTTAAAATCAAGTGTAGTATATATTCTTATGAGTTTAATATCTAATATATGGGCTATTCGTTCACTATGATATTAAATTAATTTTTAAGTGGGGAAGGGTCATTACAATTGCTTGCTGCTGGATTCTAAGGAGGCGTTTGGTAAGCGGGTTTAGAAGACGGGAATGAGAATTCTCATTTACGATGTTTGGTATACGGGAATCGGAATCAAAATATAGATATAATACCCTTGATTTTATAACCCAACCCCCACTAGGTTATCACTAAACCTATAAACCCCTCAATCAAAACTTATTACTATTTCCATTGCCGAATATATACCAAATACCCCCTAAGTTGATGAAAGCCAAAGAGGGGTTTCAAGCTTACAAGATAAAGACGAGGATGAAGAGGCTATTGAAGGGAATTGGAGGACCCATGACAAGGTCCAAGACTAAAAAAAAGAAGCAAGCCTTGGAAGGCTTAATAATGGAGCTTAAAGAAAAGGAGGATCAATGCACAATGGAGGCAACAACTAAATGGATCACATTTCTTCAACTAAAATGAAATTGAGCCAACATGAGGACCATTTTTGTATGTATTTTTGGGGGATTTTTCTAGAGTGACTTTTGAAGTCCTTTGGTGGGCTTTAATGCCTTTTTGAGAGTTCCTAAGCTATTATTAGGGATTAGTGGTTGCATTAGTGGAAAATAAATGTCATGCATTCATGAATGCATGATAATGGTGCATAATTAGTACTTAGTGGGAAGTGTAGTAGAGGTTGATGTTTCAACTTCCACTAAGTCTATATATAGAAAAACTCTTGTATGACTATGTAGTTTTTGGAATTGGAATGAAATCTGAGTTTTCTCTATTGTGAGAGCTTCCTTCGAGTTCTTTGGCTAAGAACTAAATCTGATCTTATCAAGGCAACTTGTGGCGATCAAAACACCCATGACTTATCACTCATCTTCTTATCTTTCTTGAGTGTGGCGTCACTATCCTTTCCCAAACTGAAATTCAAGGCGATTCAATTCAAGGCGATCTTATCATTTGGTATCAGAGCCTAGTTCCTTGATTTTCAGGTTTGTTTTTTGTTTGTCAATTCAAAAAAAAAAATCTTTTTGTTCTTGTTCATCTTCGTTGGTCTCTCATCTATAGTATTCCATTGTATCTTTTCATTTTCCATCTCTATTTGTCCTCAATTTTTGTTCTCTATTTGGATCCTAAACTTAAAAAAAAAAAACTACTACTAGAGCCATTGTGTTTCTAGTTGAAAAAAAAAGAAAAAAAAATTCGGAAAAAATTCTAGGCAGCACCAAAGAAAAAAAAACAAAAAAAAAGGGATTTGTGAATTAAAAGGACTCAATATTCCTCTCATTGCTCTTGATCGTTGTTGAATTTCTTGTTCTATCCGTTTATTTCTCTTATTCTACTCATATTTTCTTGGTGGTTTTTTGCTCACTCGATAGTCCACTTGCTGTCTTGAAAAAAAAATCATTGATAAGGTTCTTTTCTTAAGAGCTTATAAAGGAAGCTGAGTGGCTAAATTTGAGTGCAAACACGTGAGTAGAGTAGTGAGGTACTTCTAACATTTCTTTGGTAATTGTCTTTGTCATCTTCTTTTTGTTGCAAGCATGAGTGGGGAAAGAACACCTAATTCCCCTAGGCGAGATCCTACTAGGCTTCAAATGGAGGCACTTACGCAACACTTTGAGAGGATGCTTCAAAGACAACTTGAAGGATTACACGAAAGGATGGACCGACTTGAAGAAGGAAGAGTTTCCAACCATGGGGGCAATTCTAATCATGAAGAAGCTTATCAAGCAAGTGACATATTCTATGGTTCTCCAAGAGAAGGAAGGAGGCGTGACGGGGGAAGAAGGTGTGAAAGAGGAGGAAGAGACCAAAGACGTGAAGATGATCTAAGAGGTGTGAAAGTCAAGGTACCTTCCTTCCAAGGGAGGAATAACCCCGAAACATATCTTGAGTGGGAGATGAAAATAGAATAAATCTTCTCATGCCACAATTACAATGATGCAAAGAAAGTGAAGGTGGCTGCCCTTGAGTTCACTAATTAATTTGGTGGGATCAAGTACAAAAGGAAAGAAGAAGGTATGAAGATCATCCTATAGACACTTGGGATGAAATGAAGACTTTGATGAAAAGGAGATTTATGTCTTCCCACTACCATAGGGATTTGTACAACAAATTGCAAAGACTCACCCAAGGAAGTAGGAGTGTGGATGAGTATTACAAGGAGATGGAGGTGGCTTTGATTAGGGCCAATATTATGGAGGATAGGGAAGCAACCATAGCTCGATTTCTCCATGGTCTAAATCGAGATATTGGAGACATTATGGAGTTACAACATTATGTGGAGCTTGAAGACTTAGTTCATCAAGCAATGAAAGTGGAGCAACAATTAAAGAGAAAGGGGATTATGAAGAAATCATCTTCTTCAAACTACTCTTCAAGTTGGAAGGACAAGCCAAAGAAGGAGGGTTCTTCTTTTAATTCTAAGGAGGTAACAAGTACTAAGAAGCCTATTCCTACTAATTCTACTTCTACTTCTAAGAGTAGGGATATCAAGTGCTTTAGGTGTTTGGGAAAAGGATATATTGCATCCGAATGCCCGAATAAGAAGACTATGGTGGCGAGGGATAATGGGATTATCTCTAGTGAAGAAATTTCTTCTCATTCCTCTTCCTCAAGCGACGAGAAAAATGATGGAGCAGCCTATGCACAAGATGGAGATCTCTTGGTGGTTAGGAGGTTATTGGGGAGTCAAGCCAAGGAGCATGAGGAGGACCAAAGAGAAAATATTTTTCATACCCGCTGCCTTATTCAAGGTAAAACATGCTCTATGATCATTGATGGTGGGAGTTGCACCAATGTGGCAAGCACTAAGTTGGTCACCAAACTCAACCTAAAGACTACACCACATGCAAGGCCATATAAACTCCAATGACTGAGTAATAGTGGTGAATTGGTAGTAAATCAGCAAGTGTTGATTAATTTCTCCATTGGCAAATATGAAGATCAAGTTCTATGTGATATTGTACCTATGGAGGCAAGCCACATTCTTCTTGGAAGACCTTGACAGTTTGATAGGCGAGTTCACCATGATGGATTCTCCAACAAATTTCTCTCTTGTTCACAATTCTCGCAAAGTCACACTTGTACCATTATCACCTAGGGAGGTTTGTGAGGATCAAATAAAAATGAGAGAGAAAAGAGAAAAAGAAGAGTGAGAGCTTAAGAAAAGAGAAAAAGAAGAGCGAAAGCTTAAGAAAGAGAAAGAGTGTGTGAAAAAGAAAATAATTGATTTTGAGGACAAAATTCAAAAGAAAAGAGAGAATGAGGAAAAGAAAGAGAAAAAATAGAAAATTTGTTTACAAGAGGAAGTGAGGTGAAGAGAGCTTATTTGACAAGACAACCTATATTTCTTCTTTTGTGCAAGGAAACTTACTTGGAATCTAATACTAACTCTTTGCCTAGTGATGTTGTTGTTATTTTGTAGGATTTTGAGGATGTCTTTCCCAAGGAAGTACCTCACGGTTTGCCACCAATGAGGGGGATAGAACACCAAATAGACCTTATTCCTAGTGTTTCTCTACCCAATAGACCAACTTATAGGAGCAACCCTCAAGAAACAAAGGAGATACGAAATTAAGTGGAGGAGTTATTGCAAAAAGGATGAGTTAGGGAGAGCTTAAGTCCTTGTGTTGTACCCGTAATTTTGGTACCTAAAAAGGATGGATCATGGAGGATGTGCACTGACTGTAGAGCAATCAACAACATCACAATTCGGTATAGACATCTTATCCCTAGACTTGATGATTTGCTTGATGAATTGCATAGTCCTTGTTTCTTTTCTAAAATCGATTTGAAAAGTGGGTACCATCAAATTAGGATAAGGGAAGGGGATGAATGGAAAACTGCTTTCAAAACTAAATATGGATTGCATGAATGGTTGGTAATGTCTTTTGGGTTAACTAATGCGCCAAGCACATTTATGAGGCTTATGAACCGTGTTTTACGAGAATTTCTTGGAAAATTTGTGGTAGTATACTTTGATGATATTTTGGTATATTCCAAGAGTTTTGTTGAGCATATTGCACATCTCCAATCTGTCTTACATATCCTTAGAAAGGAGAAACTATATGCTAACTTAGAAAAGTGTTCTTTTTGCACTGATCATGTGGGTTTTCTTGGTTTTGTCATAAGTTCTAAAGGAGTGCAGGTTGATGAAGGGAAAGTTAAGGCCATTAGAGATTGGCCAACTCCTAAAACTGTGAGTGAGGTTAGGAGCTTCCATGGGTTGGCAAGTTTCTATCGAAGGTTTGTGAAAGATTTTAGCACATTGGCAGCACCCCTAAATGAAATTCTTAGGAAAAATATGGGTTTTAAATGGGGGAAAATCAAGAAAATGCATTTCAAGCACTTAAGGACAAACTCACACACGCACCCATTCTTGCTTTGCCTGATTTTTCTAAATCATTTGAAATTGAATGTGATGCATCTCATGTGGGTATTGGGGCTGTTTTACTTCAAGATGGTCATCCCATTGCATATTTTAGTGAGAAGTTAGGTGGAACCACTCTCAACTATTCCATTTATGATATAGAATTGTATGCACTTGTTAGAGCTTTGCAAACATGGCAGCATTATCTTTTGCCTAAAGAATTTGTCATTCATAGTGATCGTGAATCTTTGAAGTATTTGAAAGGGCAGGGGAAGCTCAACAAAAGGCATGTCAAGTGGGTTGAATTTCTTGAACAATTTCCTTATGTGATTAAGCACAAGCAAGGAAGGGCAAATGTTGTAGTAGATGCACTTTCAAGAAGATATAATTTACTTGCTACACTCGAAACTAAATTGCTTGACTTTGAACATATTATAGAATTATATGTACATGATAATGAATTCTCCTAATTATATGCTATGTGTGAAAAGAAATCACAAATTGGGTTTGTTAGACATGATAACTACTTGTTTAAGAATAATAGACTTTGTGTGCCTAGAGGATCCATGCGTGAATTGCTAGTTAGGGAAGCACATGAGGGGGGTTTAATGGGACATTTTTGGGTTCAAATGACCTTAGAAATGTTGCATGAACATTTTCATTGGCCACACATGAAGCATGATGTGCAGAAATTTTGTGAAAGGTGCATTGTATGTAGAAATCCAAAATCCAAGGTATCACCTCATGGTCTTTACACTCCTTTGCCTATTCCTGATTTCCCGTGGACTGACTTGTCTATGGATTTTTGTTTTAGGGCTACCATGCACTCAAAAAGGTAAGGACTCCATTTTTGTGGTAGTTGATGTTGGATCGAGAGAAACGATAGAGGGGGGGTGAATATCGTAAAACGTTCGGATTAATAAGTTAGATAAATTACGCAACGGAAATTTAAATCAAACATGCAAACACCAAGTTTTTTACTTGGTTCGGAGTCGCGGTCAGCTCCTACTCCAAGGCCCACGGTCGTTGACCGTTTTCTGCGGGCAATTCTATATTTTCGCAAAACCAGTTTACAAGATTGAATTACAAGTATAGTAAAGTAAACTTTAAAGGAAGTTCTTTGTTACCGACGTCCGGTGTAGATTGTCTTTTTGGAGCAGGAGGACGTCGTCGGCGCTTGTATCTTGAGTCAGGAGGTTTCCGGAGCAGAGCGCAGGAGCAGAAGAGCGTGAATGCGTTGGAAGAATTCGTTGTTGGAAGCCTTGGGGTCGAGGGCCTATTTATAGCCCCTGGGGGCGCCCGGAACGTTGGGGGGCGCCCCCCCCACGTGTCAGCCGATCCGATTCCCTCTCGGTCAGCTCTGATCCCTTAAAACTCGAGATCAGGCTTTGACGGGGGCGCTCGGAACGCTGGGGGCGCCAGGGTTGACCGGGTCTCCTCTTATCCGTTGGCTTCGCTTGGTTCTGCTTCGTTAGCTTCAACTGGGGGCGCCCAGACCATCCGGGGCGCCCGGGAGCGGGGGGGGGGGGGGGGGGGGGGGGGGGCGCCCGGGAGCACGGGGGCGCCCTGCCCATGAGCTGCAGAAGCAGTTCCTTTGCTTTAGCTGTTTGTGTTCACCTTGGGGGCACCCGGGACACTCCGGGCGCCCTACTCAGCTTCCGCCTCACTCCTTTGAGGCTCTCTGAGCTACAGATACTCGTTCCTTCGGTCCTGCATCCAGGGTTAGTCCAAAACAACACAGAGCAATATTATATTAATTTTATACAGCCTTAGCTGTCTTGGTTTTGACTTTGGGCCTCCAAAATGGAGCCCTAGGTCGAACCGACGCCTACTGTTCCCTCGACGGGGAACGCGTCCTCACCTACTCCTCTCAGGAGAATTTACCTGATGCCAACCAGCTCCTCTGGTTGGACTTTTGCCTAGCGGTCCTTGGCCAGGTCTTGGATACCAAGCTGTCCTTCTCCCGGTGTCTAGCAGTCCTTCGCCAGGTCTTCAGTACCAAGCTGTCCTTTGCCTGGTGCCTAGCGGTCCTTCGCTAGGTCTTTGTATCCTGGCATTCCTTCGCCAGGTGCCTAGTAGTCCTTCGCTAGGGCTTTGTTTCCTGGCATTCCTTCGCCAGGTGCCTAGTAGTCCTTCGCTAGGACTTTGTACCCTAGCATTCCTTCGCCAGGTGCCTAGCAGTCCTTCGCTAGGGCTTTTCCTGCACACTTGAGTAACATTTTAGAAAATATTATGCTTAATTTTGAACCCTGTAGCCATTATCAAAACACAGGTTTGACTTGGGTGCTTTTTGCACCAACAATCTCCCCCTTTTTGATTTATGACAACCCTGGTTCAAAAAGTTAAGATAATTAGACTAAGTATAATGAAATTTTGTTTCCTCCCCCTGGAAGGAATCTCCCCTAGATTTTTCAAAAGTTCGTGAGGTTTTTGAAAATAAATTCTAAGTCTAAAGATGGATTTAATTTTACTTAGAAAATTTTCAATTTAAGCTTTAAGGATATATTTTCCAAAATAAATGATTTTCGTTGTGTACTTTGGAAAATTTATACTTGTAAAAGATTTAAGTTTTAAGTACTTAGACAAATTTGAAAACTTAAGAAGGATTTTGAAAACTTAAGTTTTGAGTACTAAGGAAATATCTTGAAGCCTTAAGTTTAACGTACTCAAAAGAAGTTTTGAAACCTTTAAGTTTGAAATCCTTAGTAAAATTTGAAAAACTTTAGTTTGAAGTACTTTTAGGAAAAAAATTTTAGTTTTAAGTACTTAGGAAAAATTAAAACAAGTTTTTATTTTAAGTACTTAGGAAAATTTAAAACAAATTTTTATTTTAAGTACTTAGGAAAATTTTAAAGAACTTTCAAAAACTTAGTACTTTTGAAAATGAATTAAGTACTTTTTGAATAAAGGATAGAGTTTTAACAAAAAAATTTAAAAACTCTTTCTTTTCCTATCTCTCCCCCTTTGCCATATATCAAAAACAAATAAATATAGCAAGAACCAGATAATTAAATTGCATAAAAGATAATAATAACTGCAAAGTTTGCTGTACTGAACCAATTCATGATAAGAATTAAATCAAATCAGTTTCAATTTTCTCTTTTAGGGTCCTGTCTAACCCAATTAGCTACTTACTAACTGTTATAAACAGTAGTTTTTGCTAGGGTTAGTCAAGTTAAGTGTTCTGTTCAAGTTAGATTTTCTAAACTTGACACTTAACTTGATTACTGTGTAAGTTGTATTTAGTGACCCAATTATTGCAGATGCACTGATCTACATCTTGAATTAAGGCAAACACCTAAGCATCTCAACCCTTTCTAGGTTATCAATCAAAAGTACCCTAAGGTGCTTGTGAGATGTTGGCTTCTAAATTTATAGGTGCATGCAGTTCTAAGGTTAGGGCCTAGGCTAAGTCCATTTGCGAAAAAGCCCTAGTTTTGAAGGGGGTAGTTTTGAAAATAAAACTAAGTCAAAAATTTATTTTAAACTTTTCAAAACTGAATAAAAGCTGATTGAGAGCATTTAAAAATTTCTTTAAAACTGATTTGAGTAAGAAAACCAATAGCAGACTAAACCTATTCTACCAAGCATAATCCTAACTGCCTTCTCAGTGAGCTGAACTCAGACTCAGGTAGGGGTTTTGTGAATATGTCAGCTAAGTTAGATTTAGAGTCTATGTGCTTAAGTACTATTTCACCCCTGGCTACATGGTCTCTTACAAAGTGATGTTTAACTTCTATGTGTTTAGTTCTGGAATGTTAGATTGGGTTCTTAGTTAGATTAATTGAGCTTATATTGTCAATGAATACTTGAGTTTGGGTGTAGTTGAGCTGGAAGTCCTTAAGAGTGTGCATCATCCATAATAGTTGTGCTACACATTCTCCTAAGGCAACATATTCAGCTTCTGTTGTGGATAGAGCTACACAGTGTTGTTTTCTGCTGCACCAACTTACTAGACTCTGTCCTAACAGTTGGCAGCTTCCACTTGTGCTCTTTCTATCTAATTTGCAACCAGCATATTCAGAATCCGAGTATCCTGACAAATCAAAGGTTGAGGTTCTAGGATACCAAATCCCTACATTTAGGGTGCCCTTTATATATCTTAGTATTCTTTTTAGGGCTGCTAAGTGCGTTTCCTTAGCACAGATTTGGTATCTAGCACACATCCCTACAGCAAAAAGAATATCAGGTCTACTGGCTGTAAGGTACAGTAGACTACCTATCATACTTCTATAGAGTTTAAGGTCTACTGGCTTACCATCAGGGTCACTATCTATTTTTATATTAGTAGCCATGGGGGTACTTATGCTTTTAGAGTTATCTATTTTAAATTTCTTTATTAACTCTTTAGCATATTTGGATTGATGGACATAGTTTCCATCCCTAGTTTGTTTAATTTGTAAGCCTAGGAAAAAGTTAAGCTCACCAACTAAGCTCATTTCAAATTCATTTTCCATTATTTTAACAAATTCTTTTAGAAAGTTTGAGTTGGTGGACCCAAAGATTATGTCATCTACGTAGATTTGGGCAATGAATATATCTTTTCCTAGGGTTTTAATAAATAAGGTTGAGTTAATTTGTCCTTGTTTAAATTCTTTAGAAATTAAGTAAGTTGATAAGCGTTCATACCAGGCCCTAGGTGCTTGTTTTAGTCCATATAGTGCTTTAGTGAGTTTGTAAACGTGGTCAGGTCTTTCTAAGTCCTCAAACCCAGGGGTTGTCCTACATAAACTTCTTCTTTAATAAATCCATTTAGAAAGACTGACTTTACATCCATTTGGTATAGCTTAAATCCTTTATGAGATGCAAAGGCTAGTAACATCCTAATGGATCCAAGTCTAGCTACTGGGGCATATGTTTCGTCGTAATCTAATCCTTCTACTTGGCTGAATCCCTTCGCTACTAAGCGGGCTTTATTTCTGACTATTTCTCCTTGATCATTTAGCTTATTCCTAAAAACCCACTTAGTGTCAATGATGGATTTGCCTTCAGGTTTAGGCACTAGTTCCCAGACTTGGTTCCTCTCAAATTGGGCTAATTCTTCTTGCATAGCTATGATCCAATCAGGATCAGGTAGGGCTTCATCTATAGTCTTAGGTTCTATTTTTGAAATCATTGCTATTTGACTAAGGTTTCTATAGGAGGATCTAGTCCTGACTCCTAGAGTTGGATCACCCACAATTTGATCGGATGGGTGACTGAGTCTGGGTTTCTTAGTTTTTCTAGAACTTGGTTCAGCCTCAGGTCTGGCTGGTCGGTTTGGTTCACTATTTGATTCAACTCTTTGAGCTGGTTCAATTATTGGTTCAACACTTGGTTCATTTGACTCACTAGTTGGTTCAATAGTTAGTTCGTTTATGGGTTCAATTAGGGATTGACCAATTTGTTGATTATCTTCTTGATCAGTGTTTGATGAAGTTAGATTTGGATTTGAGTTAATTTCTTCATCAAATATTAGGTTGGTTGTTTCTTCGATTTTCTTGGTTTGGTTGTTGTAAACCCTATAGGCTCTACTTATTGTTGAATATCCTAGGAAGATGCCTGGGGTTGACTTGGACTGGAATTTTCCTAAGTAGTCTTTGGTGTTTAGGATATGGACTTTGCATCCAAAGACCCTTAGGTAGTGTAGATTTGGAAGTCTATGGTAATATAGTTCATAGGGTGTTTTGTTGTGTCGCTTGTTAATCAGGACCCTATTTTGGATGTAGCAAGCCGTACTAAGTGCTTCTGCCCAATATTGGTTGACTAAGTTAAATTCATTGAACATAGCCCTAGCGGCTTCCTGTAGAGTTCTATTTTTTCTTTCGACTATCCCATTTTGTTGGGGGGTTCTAGGACACGAAAATTCATATATGTATCCATTTACCTTACAGAATTCCTCAAACCGTTGATTTTCAAATTCTCCCCCGTGGTCACTCCTAAGTCTTTTGATTTTAGTATCGTTTTGATTTTCAATTAACTTACAGAATTCATTAAAAGGTTTAGGGTTTCATCTTTAGTCTTTAGAATTCATTAACTTACCTTTAATTAGGCCAAGTTGGGTAATTTTTGAGATAATTCTTAGGTTAGTGTGACCTAGTCTCCTATGCCAGAGATTTGATTGTTCTAACTGAGTTAACATGCATTTGGGTACTAGGGGAAGGTTTATAGTGTAAACATTATTTTTCCTAGTGCCCTTAAGCATGATTTCTGAGTCTTGTACGTTTCTAATCAGGCAGTTAGAATTATTGAAGGTGACTATATACCCAGAATCACATAACTGACTTATGCTAAGCAAGTTAAAATTGAAGTTTTCAACCAAAAGAACTTCCTTAATAACAAAGTCAGATTTAAGTTCAATATTACCTGACCCAATTACCTTTAGTGTAGCATTGTTGCCAAATGCCACTGAGCCTAGGTTCTTGAACTTGAGTTTGGTGAATTTCAATTTATCTCCAGTCATGTGTCTGGAGCAGCCGCTATCCAACATCCATTGGTCCAAATCTTTATGTTCCTACACATAAAGAGTTATGTTGATTTGGATCCAATTAGCTTAAATTGATTTTCACTGCCTAGTCTGTCTCACCCAAATCTAGGGTTTTCAATCACGTTAGCCTTACAAGTTTTGTGAGACAGGTTTTGATAAGTAAAATTATTTTGAAAAAGTATTATTTATTTTGAAAAACATAAATAATTTTGAAAACAATTGAATTTATTTTGAAACGAATGTTTAAATCTACAAGTAACTGAAAATTTGTGTTAGATTTGAATTTGACAAAGAATAATTTGAATTTGAATTTCAAAAATTGGCTTCCAGGTCTTGGCGAGGCACTAGGCCTTCTTTGGCCGTAGCCTTATTGGATCATCAACCCTTTCCTTGACAAAGCCTTTTAATGAAATTTCATTTTCAAAATTAATCTTTGAAAAATTCTGGTCTAACTAGTTTGGGTCT
Source organism: Boesenbergia rotunda (assembly GCA_024364735.1). Taxonomy (NCBI): domain Eukaryota; kingdom Viridiplantae; phylum Streptophyta; class Magnoliopsida; order Zingiberales; family Zingiberaceae; genus Boesenbergia; species Boesenbergia rotunda. The sequence goes on from JAGFNQ010010595.1 coordinate 224,766, forward strand.
TGGATTGGTAGCTTCGGCTAGTTTCACCAGTCTAAAGAGACCAAGTATACTTGACCTTATTAGAATTGGTTTCCCTAACGTACTATCATCTCACCGCCACCCAATACTATGTTGTTCAAATTTCAGTTAAGTTTGTTCAGTCCTTACATTAACCATTCCTAAGTCTAAGCATGGTAAATTGCAGAAATTAAATAAACAATCAACCAAGCAATTTGCAATCGAGAATTAAATTCTATCTAACAATAAATATAGTTTTTAATTTGGCTCCCCCTGGACTAAAGCCACGGTAATGGTTAGGCAAAATGTGAATCTTGTCCTTAGGGATCCAATACTGATTTGATCCAGTTTGTTTGTTCAGGTACAGTTTAGGTACCCATGCCTGAACTTTATTTCTGGACTGATTCAGTACAGCAAAATAGGATCTTTGTCTAGATTTGGTTTTATAGCCTAGTCCGGATCGATTTAGAACGAACTTCTGTTTTCCAAGAATCATGTCAAGACCCTTGGAACTAGAAGTGAATCGTTTTAAAGCTGATCTAAGATCCTTAACCTGAGTTTCAGGGAGGAATTCTCTTTCTCAAGTTTTTCAATTTGATTAGAGGTTCCTTCTTGAACCTTCTCAGTTAAGGGTTTAGAGTCAGTTCCCTCTTTCAGGAGTTTTACTTTCTGTCGGAGGGATTCGACTCGGAGTTTAGCTTTTGCCAAATCTCGAGAAAGATAAGCTATTAATTCATTTAATTGACTTCTAGTAAATCCACTTACCTTGATTTCGCCGTCCTCTGAAAATGTCAGTCTACCGTCGTCCTGTTCTGATTCTGACTCGGTCTCGACTTCTTCTGAGGCGGTTAGTGCGAGTAGGTTCGATTGTGGGACATCTTCTTCTTCTTTGGAGGAGGACTCGTCCTACGTTGCTTGAAGTGCTTTCTTCTTCCTTGTCTTCTTTGCTTCCTTCAAGTTAGGGCATTCGGTCTTGTAGTGGCCCTTCTTCTTGCACTCGTAACAGGTTACGTTGGGCTTGCTCTTTTCATTTACGGGTTCAGCTGGTTCATCCTTTCTTCGGCTGGCTTTCCTTCTGTTGGTTTGGTTCTTCAATTCTTTGTAGTAGTTTCTTGCCAGTCGGACCAGCTTTGGTCGATCTCCTTCGTCTTCTGAGTCTGAGTCTGATTCAGACTCAGGTGTTGGTTGAGTTTTCTTCTTGGATTTCTTTTCAGATTTACCTGCAATAAAGGTCGGCCAAGGTGCAGTTAGTCTGCTCATGTAATTCTAATTCAGAGAACAATTCATCTAATTTAATTTTTGAGAGGTCCCTTAAAACCTTGTATGCATCTACCATAGATGCCCGCAAGGTGTTTCTTGGGAAAGCATTTAAAGCGTACCTTATTAGGTCATGGTTTTCTACCTTGTGACCGATGGTGTGCAGTCCATTCATTAGTTCCTGGATTCGGGCGTGAAGCTGAGATGCTGTTTCATTGTCGGTCATTTTGATTGTATACAGCTTGTTCAGGAGCAGGTCTCTTTTGCTGATCCGAGTGTTTAAAGTTCCTTCGTATAGCTCGATCAGTTTCCCCCACAGCTCCTTGGCACTGTTGAAAGGACCTACCCGATTCAGCTCTTCTTTTGTTAAACCGCATTGGAGGGTTTGGGTCGCCTTTGCATCAGCTTCAATCTTCCGTTTCAGAGCGGTGTACCATTCTGTGTAGGTCTGAGGTACTCCTTCAGCATTCTTCGGAATCTCCAGTCCGAACTGGATGATTATCCACATGTCCACCTGAGTTTTCAGGTGGACCTCTATTCTGCTCTTCCAGTAGGAGAAGTCTTCCCCACTGAAGAGAGGTGGTCTTACAGTGCTGAAGCCTTCTTGCATGGCCATTTTATCTAAAAAATAAACTAACAAAAAAAATATCCTAAGACTTAGTCTTGGATTAGTAGTGCGGGATAAAGAGAAAATATTTATCGAGGGGTGTTGCACCAACCTCGATTAACGAGAAAAATTTCGAACAAAACAAAAAATATAAAAAATTTCGTAAAAATCTGAAAAATTCTCAAATTGGTGGTTGCACCAAATTTGAGCTTCCCCGCTCTGATACCACTTGTTGGATCGAGAGAAACGATAGAGGGGGGGTGAATATCGTAAAACGTTCGGATTAATAAGTTAGAGAAATTACACAGCGGAAATTTAAATCAAACACGCAAACACCAAGTTTTTTACTTGGTTCAGAGTCGCGGTCGGCTCCTACTCCAAGGCCCACGGTCGTTGACCGTTTTCTGCGGGCAATTCTATATTTTTGCAAAACCAGTTTACAAGATTGAATTACAAGTATAGTAAAGTAAACTTTAAAGGAAGCTCTTCGTTACCGACGTCCGGTGTAGATTGTCTTTTTGGAGCAGGAGGACATCGTCGGCGCTTGTATCTCGAGTCGGGAGGTTTCCGGAGCAGAGCGCGGGAGCAGAAGAGCGTGAATGCGTTGGAAGAATTCGTTGTTGGAAGCCTTGGGGTCGAGGGCCTATTTATAGCCCCTGGGGGCGCCTGGAACGTCGGGGGCGCCCCCCCCCCCGCGTGTCAGCCGATCCGATTCCCTCTCGGTCAGCTCTGATCCCTTAAAACTCGGGATCAGGCTTTGACGGGGGCGCTCGGAACGCTGGGGGCGCCCGGGTTGACCGGGTCTCCTCTTATCCGTTGGCTTCGTTGGGTTCTGCTTCGTTAGCTTCAACTGGGGGCGCCCGGGAGCAGGGGGCGCCCGGGAGCACGGGGGCGCCCTGCCCATGAGCTGCAGAAGCAGTTCCTTTGCTTTAGCTGTTTGTGTTCACCTTGGGGGCGCCCGGGACACTCCGGGCGCCCTACTCAGCTTCCGCCTCACTCCTTTGAGGCTCTCTGAGCTGCAGACACTCGTTCCTTCGGTCCTGCATCCAGGGTTAGTCCAAAACAACACAGAGCAATATTATATTAATTTTATACAGCCTTAGCTGTCTTGGTTCTGACTTTGGGCCTCCAAAATGGAGCCCTAGGTCGAACCGACGCCTACTGTTCCCTCGACGGGGAACGCGTCCTCACCTACTCCTCTCAGGAGAATTTACCTGATGCCAACCGGCTCCTCTGGTTGGACTTTTGCCTAGCGGTCCTTGGCCAGGTCTTGGATACCAAGCTGTCCTTCGCCCGGTGCCTAGCAGTCCTTTGCCAGGTCTTCAGTACCAAGCTGTCCTTCGCCTGGTGCCTAGCGGTCCTTCGCTAGGTCTTTGTATCCTGGCATTCCTTCGCCAGGTGCCTAGCAGTCCTTCGCTAGGGCTTTGTTTCCTAACATTCCTTTGCCAGGTGCCTAGTAGTCCTTCGCTAGGACTTTGTACCCTGGCATTCCTTCGCCAGGTGCCTAGCAGTCCTTCGCTAGGACTTTTCCTGCACACTTGAGTAACATTTTAGAAAACATTATGCCTTAACTTTTGAACCCTGTAGCCATTATCAAAACACAGGTTTGACTTGGGTGCTTTTTCCACCAACAGTTGATAGATTTTCCAAGATGACACACTTCATACCTTGCCACAAAGTGGATGATGCAACTCATGTGGCAGATTTGTTTTTCAAAGAGGTGGTAAGACTTCATGGCATGCCTAGGAGCATTGTTTCAGATCGTGACACCAAATTTTTAAGCCATTTTTGGAGGACCTTATGGAACAAGCTGGGACAAAGCTTCTTTTCTCCACCACATGCCACCCTCAAACTGACGGCCAAATTGAGGTGGTAAATAGGACTCTTTCTACTCTTCTTAGAGCAATTATTAAGAAGAACATTAAGTCTTGGGAAGTATGTTTACCCCATGTTGAATTTGCTTACAATAGGGATGTCCATTCTACTACTCAATTTTCTCCTTTTGAGGTTGTTTATAGGTTCAATCCACTAACACCTCTTGATTTGCTTCCTTTACCTAATACTTCTTCTTTAGTTCACAAGGATGGCAAAACAAAGGCGGAATATGTGAAGAAGCTTCATGAGTAAGTTAAAGCTCAAATTGAGAAGAAAATGGAGCAATATGCAAATAGAGCCAATAAAGAGAGAAAAAGAGTTGTCCTTGAACCCGGTGATTGGGTGTGGGTTCATATGAGGAAGGAAAGGATTCCTGCCCAAAGGAAATCAAAACTTCAGCCAAGAGGAGATGGACCATTCCAAGTATTGGAAAGAATTAATGACAATGCTTACAAGATTGATTTGCTTGGTGAGTATGGTGTTAGTGCAACATTTAATGTGGCTAATTTGTGTCATGTTGATGTAGGTGATAAGGACCTAAATTCGAGGACGAATTCACCTAAAGAAGGAGGGAATGATGAAAACCAAGGAGGGGTTTCAAGCTTACAAGACAAAGCCAAGGATGAAAAGGCATTGAAGGGAATTGGAAGAACCATGATAAGGTCCAAGACTAAAAAAATGAAGCAAGCCTTGGAAGGCTTAATAATGGAGCTCAAGGAAAAGGAGGATCAATGCACAATGGTGGCAACAACTAAATGTATCACATTTCTTCAACTAAAATGAAATTGAGCCAATATGAGAACCGTTTTCGTATGTATTTTTGGGGGATTTTTCTAGAGTGACTTTTGAAGTCCTTTAGTAGGTTTTAATGCCTTTTTGAGAGTTCCTAAGCTATTATTAGGGATTAGTGGTTGCATTAGTGGAAAATAAATGTCATGCATTCATGCATGCATGATAATGGTGCATAATTAGTACTTAGTGGGAAGTGTAGTAGAGGTTGATATTTCAACTTCCATTAAGTCTTGGGATTGGAATGAAATCTGAGTTTTCTCTATTGTGAGAGCTTCCTTCGAGTTCTTAGGTTAAGAGCTAAATCTGATCTTATCAAGGTAACTTGTGGCGATCAAAATACCCATGACTTATCACTCACCTTCTTATCTTTCTTGAGTATGGCGTTACTATCCTTCCCTAAACTGAATTTCAAGATGATTCAATTCAAGGCGATCTTATCATAAGTGTACCTTGTGTGTTGTTTTGCAAAATAGGCCTGGTGCACTTCTATAAAATTAAATTTTTAAATGTTAGTTTGAAGGACTTATTCTAAATATAAATTATTTTAATTCATGAAGATCATTTGTTTTCTTCTATATATTTACTAAATCCAACGACTTAATTAAGTAATTTGTGTAAACAATATATCAAAAAACGAATAGAAATTTAGATTTAAAAAAAGAACGTGAATAATTAAATCAAATTAAAGTGAATAAAGTTCAAATTAACTTTGACATAAATTATAATTTAAAAAAATAATAATAAATTAAATAATAACTTATTGTTATTACTTTTAAACTTAAGTCATTTTGTTTTACAAAATTTTTTGATATATGATAAAATAGAATATTATAATGAATAAAAATAGTAAAACTCTTTTATTTATGTATTTAAAAAATAAATTTATTTAAAAATAAAAATCATTTTCTACCATTTATATGCCTTCATTTTACTAATAAATCTTTTCTGATTCTTCACTAATTGTTCGCTACACTTAAAATAGCAAAAGAGAATAAATAAAACTAATTTTTAACGTACATATATTACTATTTAATTAAGAATTTAGATTTTTTTTACTAACTAACTCTTAATTAATTTGAAAAAGTCCAAAATTAAAATACATTAAGTGAAGTCCAAAATTAAAGTACATTAATGCCCTTGTTTTTCTTTTATACCCAAAAAGTTTCAATAATTTCAATTTTTTATCATTCAAATTCTAAAAATTCAAAACATAAAATTATAAATATTAAAAGTACAAATTTAAAAGTTAAATTTATAATTATAAATCTTAAATAGAAATATTTAAATGTTAATCTAAAATTAAAACTTTAAAAAATCATTTATCAAATTAAAAAATGTTAATTTGAAATTATATTTTAAAATTCCAAAATCGTATTTATAATGATTATAGTAAAGTACCTTAAAAATATATTTAATTTAATTTTAATAAAATATAAGTTTTTAGTTTCCTTGAGTTAAAATAAGAAAGATGATAGACCCACATCCGAGACTACAAAGTTGAATTACTCACAAAGTAATTATAAAAATGGACAAAGATCACTGAAGCAAGTCATACCTTTCTCAACCTTTTGACTCAGATCAAGTGTAGTAGTTCTTATCAGTTTAATATTTGAAACGTGGGCTATTGACCCATTTTAATATTAAATTAATTTTTATATGGGGGAGAGCCATCAGAGTAACGTGCTATTGGGGAGAGCCATCAGAGTAATGTGCTATTGGGGTTTTCAGGCGTCGCCTATGTATTGCACTGTAGCACAAGCCTCCTATCAAAATAATATATCAAGTGTTAGTTTGATGGGTAGGCTAAGATCTTAAATGCAGATTTGCCGGAGAACGAATTGATGATAAAATATTTTTACATTTTAGAATAAAAATATAGATATCATTGTTATTTTTACGAACTAAGGTGTCCATATTTTTAATTTATTTATTTAAAAAATATTATTTTTTTCATTATTATTTTCTCCAATTAGATTCCCGAAGGATACATATTTATATAATATAACAAACAAAAAACCTATAAAACTAAAATTTCTTAATTTTAATTTAATATATTTAGTTTAAAAACTGAAAAAAAAATCCATTATTAATCAAATAACTCGTCCAATCCAAAGCAAAGGTCATACATTTCTAGAAACTATTAATTTATAATAGTTTTTCAATACCAGCTGAGAGTTCATAAAAAATATATTAAATATTATTAAATAAAAAATATTTGTTCGGGAAGGAATTAACGTTGATGACTAATCACCGAGGTTCAACCCACATAGATGCTGACGGGAAGGGAAAAGCTTCGTGCTCTGTGAGATCAATACGAGTGTTAGGGGAACATGCCGGAGGTTGTCCGACGGAGCCCACTCCGATGATGAAGTCAGTGCCTCGATGGAGAGGAGAAGTATTAAGCAGAATAAATGTATAAGTAGCAGAGAATGAATAACCCCCTTACCAGAGGGGTTGGACTTCCTTTTATACCTGTAGCGGCCGCCTTGGCGCGTCTCATGATCTATGCCACGTCCCCCCTTCGTCGGTTACAGGATAGTCTTTGAAACAATCCACGCTGCCATTAAGTGAGACCCGTTGCGATATTTAAGGGTCATGATGACTCCGTGCTAATAGGGATACTTATCCATATATTTGAGAAAAAAAGGGGGAGGATTGTTACTTGAGGTCGAATATTGCTTGGGCTCCGCTTCCCCGAGGTGGTCTCGGGACTCGACTTCCCGGGGTGATCCCGGGAGGGGTTTTGCTGATTTGATCTTCCAGGGCGTGTTTACCACGAGGGGGGCCCTGGAGGCTCCTCATCCCGAGAGTGTCTCGAGAGCTCTAAAACGGAGAGTCACTCAGACTCGTCACATCTTGCCACACAGCTTCTTCATCCCACGTGCCCGCCACGGGCTATTCAACCCCATCATAAGTCCCTTCCTTCAAGTCTGATCGAAAGAAGTGTGTCTGACTGATTGGACTAGTATGGTGGTGAAGAAGCTGTATCCCAGTGGGTCCTTGCACCCGTTACTGCTCCCTTAGTAGTTATACGGGGTCCTAGGATTGTAGAGGATGCCCCGGGTCCCTAGGAAATCCTTTTTTGGGTTTGTCCTTCCCGAAAGACTTCTATGACTTTCGAGGTACTATAATAATACCTGTCTCTCCGTTATAAAGGCACATGTGCTCTTTGATGGCGACAAGGTTCTTCCACGAATGCCCCATCGCCACGTGCTTCAACGACCCTCTTACTGACGTGCGCCGTTGTAGCTGGCTCGCGTCAGATGACTGTCTTTGGCGCTACCCCGATGTGGCAGTTTTTGGCTTTCCACGTGCTTTGTCCCTATTGCATTCATGCAGACGGCTTCCTCGGTATAAGAAGGGAAGGCGAGGGCGTTCGGCCAACTTCTGACTTCGTGGCTGGGTGCACCTCATCTTCCTCTTCTTCTCTATGGACTATTTTGAACGTAAGTAGTTTGCCTCCTCCTGTCTTTTCCCTTAGGAATTATGGAAGGTTACCGGGCGAAGTGGTACGAGTCTGCCTCTTCGAGAGTGAAACCAGAGGCTCTGTAGGCGGCCATTGAGGCCTACAACATCCCGGCTGAGATGACGATGGTTATCCCCAGGGTAGACAAGACGCCAGTGGAGCCTCCCGCAGGCTTTTCTGCCTTCTTCATGGGGCAGGTAGAGTCAGGGCTCCGTTTCTCCATTCCCCCTTTGTTCATGAATATAGCCTCCTATTTCAATATTCCCCTTCACCATATGGCTCCCAATGTCTTTGCTCAGTTGGGGGGGGGGCATAAATAATCTTCAAGCTCTTCGACCTCCCCCTGACCTCTCGTCTTTTTCATTCTTTCTTCGTTCCGATTGGCTACAAAGGGGTCTTTAGCTTTTCGACGCGTCCGGGCCATAGGTTCGTAGGAGGGTTTCCTTCCTCGCACAAAGGATGGAAGGAGAAGTTTTTCTTCATTCGACTTCCTGTGTTGCCCTTCAGTCCTCTTCGTTGGATAGAGGCTCTACCAACTCCTCCCTTTCTAGGGGAGTTTCTCTAGAGTCCTGCGTACCAGCACGCTAGGAACGTACTCTCTGGCATGGAGAGTTCAGTGGCCATGGATTGGTGCAGAGTGAGGAGCTCATGTACCGGGCGGGCATTAGCTCCAAAGTGACTCAAATCAGTCCCAGCCTCAGTATGATCGTTTTTTTCATCAATGCCCGTTAGTTCTAACTGATGTTTCCTTATCTGGCTATTGCAAAGGCAGTCATGTTCTCTAGGGTGATGGGCCGACTTATCAGGTGGGAGGAGGCCAACCAGGAGGCGTTGACTCCTCCCCCGGCAGCTCCCGATGCACCCCCTGTGCCTGCCGAGTCCTCGGAGGGGACCGTTGAATAGTCCCGTGGGCCTGCTTCGCCCGGGAGGGCAGAGACTACTGTCGCGCCTCCTCCTGTTGCGGGCCAAGGGCCTTTCGGTCTGTCGGTTGACCCTACGGCGGATCTCCCTTTAGGTGGTGGCTCTCCCCCGGCTGCTGTTCATTCGGAGGGGGTCAACGAGGGGTCCTCCCCCCTACCGTCCCCTCAACAGTCCAATTCGCTGGTCGGCAGAAAAGACGGATTTCGGAGGGTTCGGGCCCCGATGAAAAGGTTGCGCTCCGGTGGCCCCAGCCCTCTTCCCTCTGTCCCTGAGGAGGTTGTTTCTCCTTCCGAGGGTGGGGCATCTGTTCTCGTATCTTCCCCCGTTCCGCCGGCTGTTGTTCCGGAAGCGGGCGTCCCGTCCACCGACTCTCCCTTAATTGACCCGACCGAGGCTCCGAAGGGTAAGGAGGTATTACGCACCCAATACCGGATGAAACTCAACCGCCTTCAAAAGAGGCTGGATGCAGCATTGGAGGCTTCAATGCATTCATTCCCCCCAGTACAGTTGAAGGAGGTCCCTGCCGAGGGGCTCTTATCCGAGGGGACTTCCATCTCGGAGGAGGATGATTATGGTCCCTCTACACTGCCCTCTGGAGCTCCAGCTGTCCAGCTACTCCCTCCGAGCAGGGGCACATTGACTTCTGAGGACCGGGCCGATACCTCAAGGTCCCACGGAGGAGCAGCCGTACGAGTCTCTGCGGGACCTCTAACCACTCTCCATGAGACCCTTCTGAAGGTGTAGGTTACTGTTACATATGGTGTTTTCTTTGTACGTTCTATAATCTCCGGGTGTGATGACAGGCGGCTGAAGATTGTCTGACATTCAGCCGTAGATTGTACGCCTGGCCCCAGATTGAAACCCTGATCCGTCGAGCCCTGAGAGCAGAGGCCGCAACTGACCACGAGCACTGGGCGGGTCTTATACAAGTGGGGGTCAGCCGAGATCTACGGGTGAAGGTGGAGCATCAGCTGAATGCCCTGATGGCCAAGGAGTCCGCCCTACATGGCTCCCGGCATCGGGAATGGTTGGTCTCCGAGCGGGTGGTGGCCCTTACCAAGGACTTGCTCCAGGTGACGCAGGAGCAGGATCAACTTCAGATGAGAGAGAAAAAGTTGTCGGGCGATATCAGACTTATGGCGGCCTCGACGGAGAGGTTGAACGCGCGCGTTCAGAATCAAGCGTAGGAGCTCAGCCAAAATGAGTCCGACCTCATGATGACGACTGATCGTTTGTCTGTCTTCGAGGATAACCTGGCCCAGTCTTGATCGGAGTTATGGGACGCGTCAGACAGACTCAGGGAGGCCCTGGCAGAGCAAGATAGAATGTCTGCTGAAATGGAGCAGCTGAAGCACGCCAAGGAGCTTGTCGAGGCTGAGCTGTACGCCCTTCGGGCGGCTGATACTTCAAGCAATAGATAGGCTGAGGCAGACTTCAAAGCCAAGTTTCTGGAGTCGGATGAATTTGGCAATATCCTTGTTGGCCAGGTAATGAAGCACTTGAAGCAAGGCTTCCATGGGGCCATTGACCAGTTGAAGAAGGCTCAATTCTTACCTCCAGATGCGGACCCAAGTTTATGAGTGTCGGTCGAGTCTGGAAGGAACTCCCTCCCGAGGACCGAGAGTTGTAGGATTATGTGTTCATCAGGGGGCTTGGCCTTGCTGTACCCATTTTGATTAAAATGACCACATTTCTTTACCTTACTATCTCGTGCATGCTTTGGCGCCCATTTGTCTACGCGTCAAGGGCTCAGAGAGTAACGAGATCGGGGTGTTTCGGGTTTAATCCTGGGTACAGATCTCCCAAGATAACCCCACACGCCCAAGTACTAGGCCTGCATTTATTCCCCTGTGGGGGCCCCCGTCGACTCTTCTCTTTCGGAGAGTGTTGGTGGCCTCTGAACCGTCGCCTCCGCATCCCATGCAATCTCTTGAATTGACCCATAAAGAGTCGCGGGTCCCCAGGTGCGGCGGAGACATACCAACCGAAGCGACGCTTCAGGGTTGGCGTCCATTGTGATGCCCGCGCGATGCCTAAATTAAATGGAAAGGGAGGCGGTGGTCACTATAAGGAGGGGGAGAAGGGTGAACCATCCTTCCCCATTCATTTTGCTTTATTTCTCCTTGTAGACTCCTTGCGGCGAGATGCCAGTGTATTTTCCTCCGCCCCTGTTTACGGCAGGAGTTGTCGCCACCACCGAGAATGATAGCGGAGACGTAGTAGTGTTTCTTGCCGAAGGGCCTAGCGGAGCTGGAATCACCTGCCTCGTCTTGTTTGCCATGAAGCATAGTGGAGATGATGTCCGGGGTCTCGCTGAAGATCCTGGCAGAAGTGGGACTCCAGGATTAGTCGAGGAGTCCAGAAGAGACACCATGTGCTCCGCTGAGGAGCATAGCAGAGATGACATCTCCTGATAGTTCATCTCCTGCCCCTCCCCGGGCAGTTTGTCCCCTGTCTGCCTCAAACGCCATCCCCTTCCGAACTGCTCGTTTCTCCGAGTTTTGGGCGTCCGATGGCGTTTACCGGGGATGGTGCAGTACCATCACCCAGAGTGGAGTTGTATCTGCTGCCCCCCTCCACTTCCTTTTCAATGTTGTATTCATCCTTGTTGGTGGATGCATCTTTGCGGGAAGAGGTAGTCGGGGTCTTCAGATGGAATTGTTACACCCATGTGTTACCTCAGACGTCCTCATCTGTTAATGGTTACGCGAATGAAGGACCGAGGGGTCTCCACTATGGCCGAGGATTCAAGGATTTCGAACATAACGCGCGTGGATCCCCGCTCACCGGCTATTGGAAGACGGTTTCGAGCCAAGCGACTCTGCGGGAATGATGCAGTGGTGAAGAAAAGCCCGAGTAGAGGAGTGATTCCCTTTACCGGATCTTTTGATTGTATCTTGGTATTTCTTTGAGATGTTGGCATCAATGTATTTCCCATATAAATGAAGGAAAATATTTGTTACCTTTGGTGGTTGCATGCCTGTATGAATGTTTTGATGTCTCGCTTGCTCCCTTTTGTCTCGTAGATTGTGTTAACCTCTTTTACGTAGCGCCTAAGTATTTCAGGCACCTTAAACACCATGAGTCATCAGGGTCTCGGCCCCTTGGTCGGGAGCCCGTAGCATCCCGATCAAGCCTAAGTACCTCGGGTATCCGCCGCACAATGAGGTATTAGAGTTTTGGCTACTTGGTCGGGCGTCCATAGCACCCAGACCAAGCCTAAGTACCTTGAGCATCCGTAGCACCGCGAGGCATTAGGGTTTTTATTCTCGAATGGGAGTCCGTAGCACCCAAACCAAGCCTAAGTACCGCGGGCATCCGTAGCACCGCGAGGTATTAGGATTTTGGTTACTTAGTCGGGCATCCATAGCACACAGACCAAGCCTAAGTACCCCGGGCATCCACAACATAGCGAGGTGTTAGAGTTTTTATTCTTGGTTGGGAGTCCGTAACACCCAGACCAAGCCTATGTACCTCGGGCATCAGCAACACCACGAGGCATTAGTGTTTTTGTTCTTAGTTGGGAGTCCATAGCACCCAGATCAAGCCTAAGTACCCCGGACATCCGTAGCACCGCGAGATATTAGGGTTTTGGTTACTTGGTCGACATCTATAGCACCCAGACCAAGCATAAATACCCTAGGCGTCCGCAACACCGCAATGTATTAGGGTTTTTATTCTTGGTTGGGAGTCCGTAGCACCCAGACCAAGCCTAAGTACCTCGGGCATCCGCAGCACCATGAGGCATTAGGGTTATTGTTCTTGGTTGGGAGTCCGTAGCACCCAGACAACCAAGTCTAAGTACCTCGAGCATCCGCAGCACCATGAGGCAATAGGGTTTTTGCTCTTGGATGGGAGTCCGTAGCACCCAGACCAAGCCTAAGTACCCTAGGCATCCGTAGCACCACGAGGTATTAGGGTTTTGGTTACATGACCGGGCATCCGTAGCACCCAGACCAAGCCTAAGTACCCCGAGTATCAGTAGCACCTCGAGGTATCAGGGTTTTGGTTACTTGGTCGGGCATCCATAGCACCCAGACCAAGCCTAAGTACCTGGGCGTCCGCAGCATCGCGAGGTATTTGAGTTTTTATTCTTGGTTGGGGGTCCGTAGCACCCAGACCAAGCCTAAGTACCTCAGGCATCCGCAGCACCACAAGACATTAGGGTTTTTATTCTTGGTTGGGAGTCTGTAGCACCCAGAACATGCCTACGTACCTCGGGTATCCGCAGCACCACGAGGCATTAGGAAAAAAAATGATTAACGAGGTTTTTCCAACCACGGGCGAATGACCAGGCCCCACGGAAGTTTCCCACCGGCGGCTACGGTAAATCGGGAAATGCTCGCAGTGGCGATCTAGAAGCCCAGCGTCCCAGGGTTTGCGCCCTATATAGAGAATAAATTTCTGCAAATACGTCTTAGCTGCGGATCGAACCGCGGATGTCTGGGATATCAACTAGTCGCTCTGCCGCTGCACCATAGCCCTGGAGGCACTCATGATTAACTAGATTTTTCCAACTTCGGACGACCAGCCCGGCCTTTGGAAGATTCTCATCAGCCGCCAGGGTAAATCGGTAAGCGCTCGCAGTGGGCGGTCTAGAGGCCTAGCATCCCAGGGTTCGCGCCCCATTTGGAGGAAAAATTCCTGCAAATACGCCGTAGCTGGGGATCGAACCCGGATGCCTGGGATAGTGACTAGTCGCCCTACCGCTGCACCATAGGCCCGGAGGCACACCACGAGGCATTAGGATTTTTTTCTTGGTTGGGAGTCCATAGCACCCAGACCAAGTCTAAGTTCTTCGGGCATCAGCAGCACCACGAGGTATTAGGGTTTTTATTCTTGGTAGGGAGTTTGTAGCACCCAGACCAAGCCTAAGTACCTTGGGCATTCGCAGCACCACGAGACATTAGGGTTTTTGCTACTTCGGTGGGACATTGGTATTTTGGAGAGGGCGCCTTCCTTTATTACTTGAATTTGCTGCAAGGCAGCAAAAATACACAGGTGGGTACACAATATGCAAGGTAAATCTTACCGGGACTTGAAGGGTCAGAGATGGTTGGCCTGCCCGGGCCTTTCGAGCCTTTTGTCCCTCTCCCCTGTGCATGACCGCTTCCTCCAGCTAGCCTTCTAAAGCCCTTGGGTTCTTCCGGGACTTTGACCTGACTTCCCCGCTGTAGCATCGCCGAGACACCAGCTGGTCGCCTTTGACTTCAACCACTCGGTCGCCTACGCCTGGAAGACACTGAGCGTCGGTCGCCCCAGGATAGCGTTGTAAGAGGAAGGAGCGCCACAATCAAGAAAGACATCCTCCTGGTCCTCTCCAACACATCGCTACCCAAAGAGAGCGATAGGGTGAGTTGCCCTATCGGCTGTACTCGATACCCCGTAAAGCCGAACAGTGGGGTCGAGACCGGGAGTAGCTCATCCTCGTCGATCTGCATCTGGTCCAGAGCCACCTTATACAGGATGTTCACGGAATTTCCTCTTCCAGGTCTGCTGGAACGAAGGAAATTGTAGGGTCGTGCTCCTGGCTCCGGCTCACCCCAGTGGAGTAGTTTTCCAACTGCGCATAGGGGCCTTGCCTTTCTGGGAATCTCTTTCTAAGGAGAGAGATCTTCGGGGTGTATGCCCCGACTCCTTCCTCGTGACCGTGACCGAGACCGATGTCGGGTCTCGTTCTCCCCGTCCTGCTGCCGTCGAGGAGAAAGGCTTCGACATAGAGACCTTCGGCGATACCCTACTTTATTCCACTTTCTCCGAGGTTTGGTGTCTGCCTCCTCACGAATTTCTTCTTCAAGATGTGACACTCCTCGGTGGAGTGTGTTGTGCTGCCATGAAAACCGCAGTACTTCGGCAATGGCTTCGGCTGCTCGGTATCGACCGTCACAACCAGCCTTCGCCTACCCGCCCACTGGTCCTTCCCGAGGTGAAGGTCTTTTCCTCGAGTTGGAGCTGGGGGCTCCCTCCTTTTCGACCGGGGAACAGCTAGAGGGAGGACTTCGGCTGGTTACTTGCGACGGGCGTACTGTACCTCCTCCACGTTAACGTGCTTGACAGAACGCCCCAGCAGGTCATCGAAGCTGACGCGGGGCTTCTTCACCAGGGATCGGAAGAAATCCCGTTCCGCGAGCCAGGCACAGACGAGGATTTCCGACATTGCACTGGGCACGTCTTGTGCAACCCTGTTGAACCACTGGACGTACTCCTTGAGCAACTCTTTCAGTTTCTACTTGAGGGCGAACAGATTGAGCGTCGTCTTCTGTTAGCGACGACTACTGGCGAAGTGGTGGAGGAAGGCGGTTCTAAATTGTTGGGACCTTGTCATTTAGCTAGAGGGCGGGAGGTGAATAGCTTCTTTTCGATTTTCTTCCCCTACACGTGTTAGCAAGCGCAAGTGGAAAAACTACACAATACTCTAAAACAATGCAACACAAACCGTTTACGTGGTTCGGAGATAAAGCTCCTACTCCACGGCTGCCCGTAAGGTGGACGATCCTGATCCGTCAGTGGATGACTCCCAGGAAGACCTCTGGTTAGCTCGTGTAGCTCCTTGTAGGTGGAGAAACCTCGTCACAACCCGCAACACTCTTCTGAGTACTTAGACTACTAATTAGCCTTTAACCAAAGCCAATTACGTCAAGAAATCTTAGCCAAAACCGATCTCTCTTAAATAGAGCTCTTTGCTGAGAAGACCGTTACTAGTCGACTGGTCAAGCACCAGTCGACTGGTCCCACTTAGATTCTAACGTTATAGCCCAACGTTCGAATTCCAACTGCCATTTGTCGACTGGTTAGGATCAGTCGACTAATCTATCTGTGGACTTCATTAGTTGACTGATCCAAGCATCAGTCGACTGGTCCACTTCCAAACCTAAGGTTTTCCTTCCCGTGTATATTTCTCTCAACACTCGAACCCTAGGATTTCCTTCCTGAGTACAATTCCCTCAGCACTCGACCCCTCACGACTTAGCTGACTCTTCATCCAGCAGCCTCGATATGTTGCCTTCAAGCCCTCTTCGACTTTGGCTCTCACCCTCGGATGCATGCAAGGCCACGACCTGCCTCCCATGCCATCCTTCGCGTATGCCTCGAAGTCCGCTTCGCTCGGCTCATAGTCTCTGCTTTGACCACGGTCCCTCGGATGCATATAATCCCACGGCTTGTCTCCTCACACCATCCTTCACCGGACCCGAAGTCGTCCAACTAAGTCTATGTGTGTCCTGCAAACCTGCATACTCAAATACACATATCAAATAGATGGGTAAACCTAACTTAAACCCTTTGCCCAAACATCAAAACACATGGTCACTCCGAACTATAGATTGCCCCAACAATCTCCCCCTTTTTGATGTTTGGCAATACATTTAAGTTAGGGAAAACAAATAACAAATACAATGTTAATAACCATTTGGACTTACGTTGCCAAAGCTTCACCTTGGACTTACACCGCCAACGCATATGCAATGCAAACATGGATCCTATCACAAGGCATCCCCACACCTAAACCTCCCAATGAGTTTTAGGACTTTTATCAAAACGGACTTTTTAAAACCTTTCCAAGGCTCCCCCTATATTAGACTTACAAAGGCTTTTTAAGAACATTCCCAAGGTTCCTCTTTTGCCACCAAATGAGCACAATGCTCCCCCTTTACCTAAGCTCCCCCTTTACCTAAGATTTCTTGCGAAGGCGTGTTTGGTTTCCCACTTATACCCAACACTTCTCCCCCTTTGCCACACATCAAAAGGACTCCAATAATTTCCCTCTTTATTAGATCCTTTAACCTCTAATGATCATAAACAAAGTGTACTAACCCACTCATAAGATTATACACTTGTTTTACATTATTACGATACTTTTTGATTGCTGAAAAACAATTTCAGCATCTATCAGTCGACTGGGACAGTTACCAGTCGACTGATCCCCATTGAAAAATCATACAGTAGCTAGTCTCTCTCCGACAACACTGTTACCAGTTGACTGTTCCCTGAACTAGTCGACTGGTACCCTGAAAATTCCATTTTCAACATTTCTGACTCAATTTCATCAGAAATTCCACAAATCTCCAAATATTCCCAAATTTTGTGGAGAGGTTTGTGGTACCCATATCTACTTGGGAAAAATATATTCAAAAATATATCTATCACCAATCCTAAGATTGACATAGAACCCAAAACTAGCTAATGGTTCAATTGAACCCTGACCTAACATCCTAGTTTTGACCTCCCCTTGATGTCTCTGCCCATACCAACCCTCAATGCATCCCTAACACTAATTTATATGGAATCTACGTATCAAAAACCAACTTCCATGCTATATGACCCCCAATGTCATATTTTATGCATGATACTCAAATCCAATTTGCCAAATCCCTAGGATTGAGACTCAAATCTGTCTCCACATCCTTTGACACACACCATGACCCATCTAGATTTCCGAGAGGAATCCTACCGGGATCCATAGACCATGGGTCCCAATTTGACTCCTAGAGCTCCCCCTTGAGCTCTTAGCCTTAGCCACCTCCCTAGGTGACTCAACAAACTCTAGGCCACATCGGAGTACTTCCGATGATTCGGCCAACTTCTGACTTCGTGGCTGGGTGCACCTCATCTTCCTCTTCTTCTCTAAGGACTCTTTTGAACGTAAGTAGTTTGCCTCTCCCTGTCTTTTCCCTTAGGAATCATGGAAGGTTATCGGGCAAAGTGGTACGAGTCTGCTTCTTCGATAGTGAGACCAGAGGCTCTGCAGGCGGCCATTGAGGCCTACAGCATCCCGGCTGAGATGACGGTAGTTATCCCCAGGGTAGACCAGACGCTAGTGGAGCCTCCTGCAGGCTTTTCTGCCTTCTTCTTGGGGCAGCTAGACTCAGGGCTCCGTTTCCCCATTCCCCCTTTCTTCATTAATATAGCCTCCTATTTCGATATTCCCCTTCACCAGATGGCTCCCAATGTCTTTCCTCAGATGGGGGGGGGCATAAATAATCTTCAAGCTCTTCGACCTTCCCCTGACTCCTCATCTCTTTCATTCTTTCTTCGTTCCGATTGGCTCCAAAGGGGTCCTTAGCTTTTCGACGCGTCCGGGCCATAGGTTCTTAGGAGGGTTTCCTTCCTCGCACAAAGGATGGAAGGAGAAGTTTTTCTTCATCCGACAGACTGCATTGCCCTTCAGTCCTCTTCGTTGGATAGAGGCTCTACTGACTCCTCCCTTTCTAGGGGAGTTTCTCCAGAGTCCTACGTACCAGCACGCTAGGAATGTACTCTCTAGCATGGAGTTTAGTGGCCCTGGACTGGTGCAGAGTGAGGAACTCATGTACCGGGCGGGCCTTAGCTCCAAAGTGACCCGAATCAGCCCCAGCCTCAGTATGTTCATTTTTTTCATCAATGCCCGTTAGTTCTAACTGATGTTTCCTTATCTGGCTATTGCAGAGGAAGTCATGTTCTCCAGGGTGATGGGCCGACTTATTAGGTGGGAGGAGGCCAACCAGGAGGCGTTGACTCCTCCCCCGGCAGCTCCCGATGCACCCCTGTGCCTGCCGAGTCCTCGAAGGGGACCGTTGAATAGTCCCGTGGGCCTGCTTCGCCCGAGATGGCAGAGACTACTGTCGCGCCTCCTCCTGTTGTGGGCCAAGGACCTTTCGGTCTGTCGGTTGACCCTGCAGCGGATCTCCCTTTAGGTGGTGGCTCTCCCCTGGCTGCTGTTCATCCGGAGGGGGTCAACGAGGGGTCCTCCCCCCTACCGTCCCCTCAATAGTCCAATTCGCTGGTCGGCAGAAAAGGCGGATTTCGGAGGGCTCGAGCCCCCGATGGAATAGGCTGCGCTCCGGTGGCCCCAACCCTCTTCCCTCTGTCCCTGAGGAGGTTGTTTCTCCTTCCGAGGGTGGGGCATCTATTCTCGTATCTTCCCCCATTCCGCCGGCTGTTGTTCTGGAAGCAGGCATCCCGGCCACCGGCTCTCCCTTAATTGACCCGGCCGAGGCTCCGAAGGGTAAGAAGGTATTGCGCACCCAATACCGGATGAAATTCAACCGCCTTCAAAAGAGGCTGGATGCAGCATTGGAGGCTTCGATGCAATCTTTCCCCCCAGTACAGTTGAAGGAGGTCCTTACTGAGGGGCTCTTATCCAAGGGGACTTCCATCTCAGAGGAGGATGATTACGGTCCCTCTACACTGCCCTTTGGAGCTTCAACTGTCCAGCTACTCCCTCCGAGCAGGGGCGCATTGCCTTCTGTGGGCCGGGCCGATACCTCAAGGTCCCAGGGAGGAGCAGTCGTACGAGTCTCTACGGGACCTCTAACCACTCTCCATGAGACCCTTCTGAAGGTGTAGGTTATTGTTACATATGGTGTTTTCTTTGTACGTTCTATAATCTCCGGGTGTGATGACAGGCGGCTGAAGATTGTCTGACAGTCGGTCGTAGCTTGTACGCCTGGCCCCAGATTGAAACCCTGATCCGCCGAGCCCTGAGAGCAGAGGCCGCAACTGACCACGAGCACTGGACAGGTCTTATACAAGCGGGGGTCAGAGCTCTACGGGCGAAGGTGGAGCATCAGCTGAATGCCCTGATGGCCAAGTAGTCCGCCCTACATTGATCCCGACACCGGGAATGGTTGGTCTCTGAGCGGGTGGTGGCCCTTACCAAGGATTGCTCCAGGTGACGCAGGAGCGGGATCAACTTCAGATGAGAGAGAAAAAGTTGTCGGGCGATATCAGACTTATGGCGGCCTCGACGGAGAGGTTGAACGCGCGCGTTCAGAATCAAGCATCGGAGCTCAGCCAAAAGGAGTCCGACCTCATGATGACGACTGATCGTTTGTCTGTCTTCGAGGATAACCTGGCCCCAGTCTTGATCGGAGGTATGGGACGCGTCAGACAGACTCAGGGAGGCCCTGGCAGAGCAAGATAGAATGTCTGCTGAAATGGAGCAGCTGAAGCACGCCAAGGAGCTTGCTGAGGCTGAGCTGCGCGCCCTTCAAGCGGCTGATACTTCAAGAAATAGAGAGGCCGAGGCAGACTTCAAAGCCATGTTTCTGGAGTCGGATGAATTTGGCGATATCCTTGTTGGCCAGGTAATGAAGCGCTTGAAGCAAGGCTTCCATGGGGCCATTGACCAGTTGAAGAAGGCTCAATTCCTTCCTCCAGATGCGGACCCAAGTTTATGAGTGTCGGCCGACTCTGGAAGGAACTCCCTCCCGAGGACCGAGAGATGTAGGATTATGTGTTCATCAGGGGGCTTGACCTTGCTGTACCCATTTTGATTAAAATGACCACATTTCTTTACCTTACTATCTCGTGCATGCTTTGGCGCCCATTTGTCTACGCGTCAAGGGCTCAGAGAGTAACGAGATCGGGGTGTTTCGGGTTTAATCCTGGGACAGATCTCCCAAGATAACCCCACACGCCCAAGTACCAGGCCTGCATTTATTCCCCTGTGGGGGCCCCCGTCGACTCTTCTCTTTCGGAGAGTGTTGGTGGCCTCTGAACCATCGCCTCCGCATCCCATGCAATCTCTTGAATTGACCCATAAAGAGTCGCGGGTCCCCAGGTGCGGCGGAGACATACCAACCGAAGCGACGCTTCAGGGTTGGCGTCCATTGCGATGCCCGCGCCATGCCTAAATTAAGTGGAAAGGGAGGCGGTGGTCACTATAAGGAGGGGGAGAAGGGTGAACCATCCTTCCCCATTCATTTCGCTTTATTTCTCCTTGTAGACTCCTTGCGGCGAGATGTCAGTGTATTTTCCTCCGCCCCTGTTTATGGCAGGAGTTGCCGACACCACCGGGAAGGATAGCGGAGACGTAGTAGTGTTTCATGCCGAAGGGCCTAGCGGAGGTGGAACCACCTGCCTCGTCTTGTTTGCCATGAAGCATAACGGAGATGATGTCCGGGGTCTCGCTGAAGATCCTGGCGGAAGTGGGACTCCGGGATTAGCCGAGGAGTCCAGAAGAGACACCATGTGCTCCGCTGAGGAGCATAGCGGAGATGACATCTCCTGATGGTTCATCTCCTGCCCCTCCCCGGGCAGTTTGTCCCCTGTCTGCCTCAAACGCCATCCCCTTCTGAACTGCTCGTTTCTCCAAGTTTTGGGCGTCGACTGGCGTTTATCGGGGACGGTGCAGTACCATCACCCGGAGTAGAGTTGTATCTGCTGCCCCCTCCTCTTCCTTTTCAATGTTGTAGTCATCCTTGTTGGTGGTTGCATCTTTGCGGGAAGAGGTAGTCGGGGTTTTTAGATGGAATTGTTACACCCATGTGTTACCTCAGACGTCCTAATCTATTAATGGTTACGCGAATGAAGGACCGAGGGGTCTCCACTATGGCCGAGGATTCAAGGATTTCGACCATAACACGCATGGATCCCCGCTCACCGGCTATTGGAAGACGGTTTCGAGCCAAGCGACCCTGCGGGAATGATGCTGTGGCGAAGAAAAGCCCGAGTAGAGGAGTGATTCCCTTTACCGGATCTTCTGATTGTATCTTGGTATTTCTTTGAGATGTTGGAATCAATGTATTTCCCATATAAATGAAGGAAAATATTTGTTACCTTTGGTGTATGCATGCCTGTATGAATGTTTTGATGTCTCGCTTGCTCCCTTTTATCTCGTAGATTGTGTTAACCTCTTTTACGTAGCGCCTAAGTATTTCAGGCACCTTAAACACCGTGAGTCATCAGGGTCTCGGCCCCTTGGTCGGGAGCCCGTAGCATCCCGATCAAGCCTAAGTACCTCGGGTATCCGCCGCACAATGAGGTATTAGGGTTTTGGTTACTTGGTCGGGCGTCCATAGCACCCAGACCAAGCCTAAGTACCTTGAGCATCCGTAGCACCACGAGACATTAGGGTTTTTATTCTCGGATGGGAGTCCGTAGCACCCAGACCAAGCCTAAGTACCCCGGGCATCCGTAGCACCGCGAGGTATTAGGGTTTTGGTTACTTAGTCGGACATCCATAGCACCTAGACCATGCCTAAGTACCCCGGGCATCCACAACACAGCGAGGTATTAGAGTTTTTATTCTTGGTTGGGAGTCCATAACACCCATACCAAGCCTATGTACCTCGGGCATCAGCAACACCACGAGGCATTAGTGTTTTTGTTCTTAGTTGGGAGTCCATAGCACCCAGACCAAGCCTAAATACCCCGGGCATCCGTAGCACCGCGAGGTATTAGGGTTTTGGTTACTTGGTTGGGCGTCTATAGCACCCAGACCAAGCCTAAATACCCTAGGCGTCCGTAGCACCGCAAGGTATTAGGTTTTTATTCTTGGTTGGGAGTCCGTAGCACCCAGACCAAGCCTAAGTACCTCGGGCATCCGTAGCACCACGAGGCATTAGGGTTTTTGTTCTTGGTTGGGAGTCCGTAGCACCCAGACAACCAAGTCTAAGTACCTCGGGCATCCGCAGCACCATGAGGCAATAGGGTTTTTGCTCTTGGTTGGGAGTCCGTACCACCCAGACCAGGCCTAAGTACCCTAGGCACAGTAGCACCGCGAGGTATTAGGGTTTTGGTTACATGGCCGGGCATCCGTAGCACCCAGACCAAGCCTAAGTACCCCGAGCATCAGTAGCACCTCGAGGTATCAGGGTTTTGGTTACTTGGTCGGGCATCCATAGCACCCAGACCAAGCCTAAATACCCTGAGCGTCCGCAGCATCACGAGCTATTAGAGTTTTTATTCTTGGTTGGGGGTTCGTAGCACCCAGACCATGCCTAAGTACCTCAGGCATCCGCAGCACCACAAGACATTAGGGTTTTTATTCTTGGTTGGGAGTCCGTAGCACCTAGAACATGCCTACGTACCTCGGGCATCCGTAGCACTACGATGTATTAGGAAAAAAAATGATTAACGAGGTTTTTCCAACCTCGGGCGAACGGCCAGGCCCCACGGAAGTTTCCCACCGGCCGCTACGGTAAATCGGGAAACGCTCGCAGTGGTGGTCTAGAAGCCCAGTGTCCCAGGGTTTGCGCCCCATATAGAGAATAAATTTCTGCAAATACATCTTAGCTGCGGATTGAACCGCGGATGTCTGGGATATCAACTAGTCGCTCTGCCGTTGCACCATAGCCCTGGAGGCACTCATGATTAACAAGATTTTTCCAACCTCTTCCCAAACCTAGACAGTACACGCGACCTTCATCAACCTCACATGGAGTTTACCCAATCCCTACAAGGTATCCAAGAGGTAGCTTGATCAGTTTACATGATCTAGCATGCTCAAGGATTTACAACAACAACAACACTAGAGAAAACAACACTACGATTACCTCTAAACCAAAACCAATCCACAACATCACCATCTTATAGATATACTAACCTGATTTCTACACAACCTTCTCCCATGATCCAAGAACCCAACAATATCCAAATGCGAACAACTCTATAAATCTTAACTCCATCCAAAACAAACAGGAATTCCTATTTCCCGTTCTAGGCAACAGCAACATCAGAGTATATAAATTAGGGCTTCAATACTACTCTAACTTAATCAATAGCGTCAACCAAAACTAATGTTGTAAGAACCTAACTTTACCTCAGAACACCCATGCGAGCAACCCTCTTTTAGCAAGGAAAAATCTGACAACCCCCGATATGTCCTTTGTAAGCCCGGTGACCCGTCCTCTCGCCGGAGCTCCGAATCACTGCAAATCCATGGCTCGATCAGTGCCATCCATCAACAGCGATCAAATTACTAGAATCAGGGGAAAGAAACAATACATAGCACCGACTTACCTCCACCCTTCCCTGCATCGATCCAAAATGGAACCTAGTCAAACAATCTGCACAGAGACCAGATTTCACAAAACCTAATCATCTCCAAACACCCATCCTGCATCTTGATTAGTGGAAATCAATCCCAATTTATAGATACTGATCTTACCTAGCTTGCGACCAGAGGAGAGCACCCAAACACCCGCGCTGTTGTGAAACAAAGCAGCTGATCCCCTAGCAGATGCTCCCACCCAGGGCAGAGAAAGAAGCCTCGAATTCTCTGAGGTGGAAGCCCTCGCTGGCTTAACAACGTGGAGACGAGGAATGAAGGCGAAGAGAGCAAAGGCAACTCACGATTAGGGCACTGATTCTGAAATCGCATGATGATGGGGAGGTTGTGGCACTCTAGGGTTTGCTACTAGACGGTTGCAACGCAAAGAAGGGGAAGGAATCGGGAGGAATTCACCGGCGTCGATCGGGTGAGGAGGAAGAAGAGGACGTCGGGGCTTGTTGTTTGCGTGCAACAAAGAGGAATTGGCGGTTCCCATCGCACACGAGAGGGGAAAGAAAAAGAAACGACGTGGGGTTTTCGATAGAAAAAGGAAGGAAAAAAGAAAATAATAGGAAGTGGAGGTGTTTTTGCAATTTAACCCTCCAATTTCCTGATATTTAATAGTATCACAATGCAAACAATGAACAACAAAGTAAAACAATTAAAAGTTGTATGCTTGTAATAAGTATAACCAAGGTACAAGATTCTCTCCTTACCTTAGAATCAACCATTCATAACTTCTTGCGGTCTCTTCCAAAGGAGCATTTGTCTACAGCAGCCATAAGAAATCCACAACGAAATGAGCAGGTATCGAAAATCATCAGCACATCCAAAACGTTGTTTATGTGCATAACAAAAAGACTAAGTTCAAAACCTGCTTTGACATCTCAATAGCTATGGTACTAGCCTGTATTGGTAATCAAAATAAGGAAAAGATTCAAAGAAATATTCGAATAAACAGAACAAATATTTAATTGAGATTAGTTTAAAAAAAATACTCTTCAAACATGTACCTTCATAGTACAATAATTTAAGTCACATAAAATGCAACATGTACACCTAGCAGTAAGTAGCATAGAGAAATTATGACAAACAATAGATTTAAATCCAAACACAAAATTGGAAAAATCATCTTCTACTTGCTTTTTAAAAAAGTAGAAGGCCACCTAATAATAAAATCCTAATAGACATGACCTTCCTATATTTATTTCTCATATGATTATTTGCTTTACCAGATTTGTAAATATGAAATACAAGGACTTACTCTCAGAATGGGAAACTAAGATGTTCACATGAAAATACACAAGTAAAAAAAAAACTCAAAGTCAAACACATTCAATAGACCAAATAAACCAATTGAGATTAGGAGTAAAACCTCCCCAAAATCGATGAATAAGAAACTGTGTTATGCCAATATTACAACAACTATTTTTAAAGCGCCAAAAATAGCACAACACAAGTTGTGCTCTGAAATGAGAAAAAGCATATGTGGATGTGAGTGAATCAAGTTAATTTCAAACAACTATAAAGGAAGATCCTGAATTCTAAAATAGTAGAGCTAAAATCAATTACTTGTATATATCATCATTGAAGACAAGATGTGTTTTATGATATTTGACAAAGAGTTCAAATGCGCTATGGCTGGCAAAGTCATGAATTGAAAATATAAAATAGAATAAATTTAAGATCAAAGTAGCATAAATAGAAAACAAACAAGCAACTACAAAGACTTGATCCATACCAGAATTAGTATTTTTTTTCTCCATATCTCCT
The DNA here is from genome assembly GCA_024364735.1 of Boesenbergia rotunda. Classification (NCBI taxonomy): domain Eukaryota; kingdom Viridiplantae; phylum Streptophyta; class Magnoliopsida; order Zingiberales; family Zingiberaceae; genus Boesenbergia; species Boesenbergia rotunda. The sequence continues at coordinate 250,206 of JAGFNQ010010595.1, forward strand.
ATTCACAGCATTCATGAATTCCTCTAGTAACTCAACATATACCTAAATGCAAAGGAGAAAATAGGTCAGACATTTACATAAATTAGAAAAACTAAAACTACTTGGTCGGTAGCCCTTCTTCGCCTCAACTCAATATAAAATTCATCATTAAGTAACTCTTCATTGTTGGTCCCCGCATCAATAGTGACAAGCAAACATTGCAAATTATCATTCGCTTTAAGAAGAAAAAAAAACTAGAATGTTCTACAAAAACTAGCATGTGAAAACATTATATATGACAAGAATCAAACAAAAATAAAAGGCTAAATACAACTAAGAGCGGATGGACGGACTCCACGAAGTATATAAAGCATGTTTGCCCACAAGAATTCACATGCCCTAGAAAATAGCAATTTTAACAAGTCAAAAGCCCATATGAAAGATCCCAACATAATGGATTACATATCAAGCAAGAATGACAAATAAATTTGAGTATCATATTACCTGGCAAAAAAGATCTCCGACAAAATCCCTAGCAAGATCCGCTCACCATCTATGACCACAATAATTTGAATATTATTCCTTTTTTCTCAGTACCTCAGTATCCTTCCTTTGAACCCTCAATTTTTTCCATAAATTTCAGTAATTGGATTAGGAAGCAAGTCAAGCAACATTATAACTTACTTCTCATTCAAACTGATAGAGTATGGAATGCCTCTCTAACAATAGGCATATAAACAATTAGAAGGAATTCTTCCACACGAAGAATTGTGCATACCTGTAGATTACATCAATGAGGAGTTTGTAAAAGAGCTTCTCCTAAAGATTACATCATACGTAAACCAAATGAGGGTGGAAACAATTCAAACCAATCACTTGGGAAGATTAAATGCAAACTATCTTACATACCTGAAGATCCATCATAGTCACATATTTGGCATTGATGAAGATTGTGCATGATCAATTTCTCCTGTAAAAAAAAAGATGCAAATTTCAAACTCAAAATAGGAAACAGAATTGTTTTACTTCTTAGGTTTATTCTAAATACATATAGACTTGAAGCTCTTGATTGGCTTATAGTTGAACTAAATGTTCTTTCTTATTGCTTTAAGGACCCTAGAGATTGAAACTTACGAAACAAATTTAATATTGATCACGTTTAGTCATGATTGGCTATGGTTGATTCAATTAGCTCATAAAGGCGTCATATTCAAAAACAAAAATAGTAGGAACATGATGCTCACGAGATGAAGAAATCTTTTCATGGGATAGATTGGCTAAGCTAAAACAAATTTAAATGCAACTTTTGAGAAATGCTAATGAGTCGGGTTTGGGTTATAAGGAGAAAGTTATGGCACAAGTTGATGATGACAATAACTTTGGTTCATTATTCTTTGACCATCAACACACTTTGTTGTAAAGTGTTACTATCTTCTATATGTAACCTTTATCATTACTAGACATATAGTCTAGCTTTTGTACTACATCTCCATCACTATTATGTAAGGTATGATTTTTAATCTATGATGGATGAACATTCTTTTAATTTGCTTAATTATTTTTTCGCAAAGAAAAAGAATAGAATTAGGTATAAATGAATAAACTCTACAACATTCAATAGATGTTATCTAATCATTAACTTGAAAATTTTACCGAAATAATCAGAGCAACATAAGGAGCACCATGACAATGGTTGTAAGAGTTTGGATTCACTTAGAGGACTCTAACATTTAGAATACTTTCTTAATTCATTCTAGAAATAAAATCTACCTCTTGCTATAGTAAACAAATAGGCACGCCAAGTTCCTTACCTTATTTTCTGCACACAAGCCTAAAACCATACAACAAAATTGACACCTCCTACTATGGGGAAGAATAGCATCACAAAGAAAGGGGGAAATGGTTTCAATTCCCACAATTAATAGTAATGGATCCAAAAATAACAAAGATCTAATTAATAGTATATTTTCAATTCTTGGCAGATTTATGGTGGGAAATTACACTTACCCATATTATGTCTAGAGACAGTTAGAATGATCTCATCCCAAAAGAAGTCACCACACCCCTAATCAAGAAGAAACAAGTGACTTGTCAACTGCCCAAATCCGCAATCAAATGAAGGGAAAAAACTTCATCCCTGAAGAATTTACTAGTGTTATTGCAAATACTTTTGTTGTCAGAATATAATCTAGAGCAATACAAGCTTGTCCATTGTTAGATCCTCACATGCCTACTAGGATTAAAAATGATTATCCAAGTTTGAATAGATATGGAAGAAAATCTAAATTGGTTTGAGAAAATTCACTATTTTAAATAGTTTATGTCGAAAATAAAGCATAAGTACTTTAATGTTGACATTCGAATCCACACAACTGGAGTTTTCCCTCAAAGCTCCAAGCTTACTAGAGTTAGTTGTTTTGCAAAAGCCACCATTACAATGCCCCACATTTTTGCTACCTATAAGGCATATTTAATTAAACTACATGAGTCAACTCTTTCATGATAAAAAGAAATATATTTAAGATTTTTTTAAGAAATAAAATATCAATTAAGTGGTTGTAATGAGCACACATAGTAAATTATTTGAAAGATTACCTAAAGCTTGTCTATATATTTCATTTACCCAATACTCTCATGTATATACCCTTTAGATTCTCTCCACCTAAAAAAAAAGTTACTAGAAACATTCCATTAATACAAAGAGAAGATAGGAAATCAACACTCAACAATAAAGAAAATGGAAAATATATACTGCAAGAGATGTCCTTTATCAAGTACAAACATCAAAATAACTTTAATACTATGATAACACTCCTCGACTGCATATATCATGTATTCATCTCTCGATATCTTTGACTAGAAGTCATCTTGTGAATCCTGGAATTTGTTGTGGTATCTCTAGCCACAAATATCTAGTCAAGACAAGAAATTATCTTAAAAAGCACAAGCATATAACAAATATGTTGGGGAAGAAAAAAATAAATACCTTGATAGCCAACAAGAATAATGGCCACTAGACCATTGCAAGGGTTCTAGAATTCTTAGGCATAATAAGTAAATTTCTCTCACCGTAAATAAGACAAAGTAGGTTATTTTCTACCATGAATAATATAATAACTTCAAAAATAAAAACTTATTGGTACTCATGATGGATACTTATGGGTCACTAATGAAATCCTCATCTGGCAAGCATCCAACAATTTTGTTGTAAAAACATGGATTTGCATAATTGTAAAACACAAAGTTGCATGAAAAAAAAAACTAATTAAGTTCAAAGCATAAAAATACTGTTACATATAATGCATGAGCATTCCATATAGCTTTTTGAAGCTTAGATCCCTTAAATATAACACTGGACAAAAAAATGAACTAAATAGCTAAAATTAGGCCTATAGATATTTTGGATTAAAAGAAGAATCAAGCTTTAAGAAGGCAACATCCCGCACCGATTTTGTATGTCCTTGCACTGTTCTCAGGAATTTCATGTGCTTGGCCTAGCCTCTATGTCCCAAGAAAAAAGAATTAAAAGTTTCAAATGGTTGCTCAACTCTATATATCGAACATCAACAAACCCTTTTAGGATGAGTAGAATCAT
>JAGFNQ010010595.1:253804-316078 GCA_024364735.1 Boesenbergia rotunda
ATATCAAGTGTTTGTGCTCAGTCATCAGACTCATCTAAGTAACATATTTGTTCAACCAGTTTATTATTAAAAAAATCGTAATTTTGAGTGAGTTCAATTTCTATATGGAAAAAAATAACTTTTAATATATTATCGATCAAAATGATAAACTAAGGAACAGAAGCAAAATAAAGTTCAACCTTGCAAAACTTGCATATCCTTGGGTAATTAATTTACAAATCAAAACATGGGATGTTCACAAAGAGAAAGATAAAAGAGAAAACTATTGTAAATGTAGATTGAGCATGGAGCAAGAAGCATGGAAATCAAGTAATCCTAGAAAATGAAGCATCACGTCGAGAAAATGAAATACCACCTTGGAACCAACTGAAATAAGATCACCATATAAGTTTTAAACAGAAAGAAATACAAAGTTCTTTTTTCTCAGTTATGCTGACAAATACTCAATTATGCTGCAGAATTTCCATTTCATTATCAAGAAATTAGCTATCCATGAGGCAGAGATATCAAAACTTGGTGGAGTAATAACTAGGTTGTCGATTAGTTTGAACATGATTCCTGATAAGGAAAAATGAATTGGGACTAACACGCTAATGTCTCAATTTAAATTATCAAGATCCTAAAGAACTAAGTCAATATATTCACACAATGAGATTCATGTTTCTCCTATCTCTATTAAGAAAACTATTTGTTTCTTATTGAAGAACTTTACATATAGAAGATATTTGATATATTTTGTTCATTTAATGAAGAGCACCAACAGATAATGAAGTGAAAAAGAAAATACAAATGAACCTGTTGAATCAAGGTGTCATAGAGAACGATTCGTTTATTCTTGAAAAATCCATACATATAAGCCTGTTGAGTAGAAAAAATATAAAGAATTAGAGCATGTGTGAGGCAGATATTAGTTTAAATCATTGCATAGTGCGTTTGCATTATGCAAGGACATGCACAGATACATATGTAGTCCTAATAAGTAAAATATGATTTAAATAATATTTAAGAGCTTAATCAACATAATAAAATCATAAAAAATAAAATTCACTTATCATAGGATGAATAACAAATGCAAATAACATCTAAAATACTGCCAATTGTATGGAAAAAAGTATTTTTTGTTCTAATGGATATCAAAAGTATTTATGTGAAGTAGCAAATCAGTGTGATCTGGATAAGGCAAATGATGATTGAAGCAATATGTACATGGATAGCAGGTAATATTCTATATATGTGGAAGTAGTAAGAGAATGGAATTCACCAGTACCCAGACTTTGTATGAGAGTCTAGACTATGTAAACACAAAAGAGAGGGACAGACTCGTAGTCCAGAAAATTTATCTCCCAATACAAGAATTTTTCTGCAGTGTTGTGCGTTTAGGTCTCTAAGTTAAAAATATTTACACAAATAGGACTATAAATCCGTGATCCAGAAACCTTCTATCAAATAGGACCATTGTCAAACCAATATCTAATGCACAGTATTTGGTAAATCTTCACATTGCTTGAAGAGCAGCTAACAAGCAAAGATTATAAATTAGGAAGACTTCTATATGAGAAGCAATAGTAAGAAATTATTGCTCAGAGAGACGCTGACTTGTGCTCTTGCAAGTTAATCAATCAAATCATACCTTGATATCAGGACAATTTGTTAAGACTGACATATTTTTTCCAATAAAACATATGATGCAAAAAAAACTTCAAGAGAGAGATACTTAGGACAGCAACAGCATTTCAACAACATATACAACGCATCCATTGAAAAAATTTCCTGATACAGTAACTATGTAAATAACCACCATGCGCACAAACCCATAACATTGCAGGATAAAGGGTATGCTTAAGTGCAGCACTTTACTTTTGCAGCTTTACTTGTAAAGAACCATTGTAAGTCAACATAAGTCAGCTTTCCTCAATTTTCATTCTCATTTTTCACAATATAATGGGCAATGGCCTTAAAAATAGACCAAGAATTTGCAATGAGCAGAATGTGAACATAATAAAACCAACCATGAGAATTTACTTACCATGATAAGCACAGATACTGAACTGAATTGTCAAAAACACAAACAACACATAGCCCAAATAATATGCATCGAGCGTGGCAAATTCAGTGCTAAGCAATGAGAAACTATCTAACATTTGGCTACTAAAAATGTCTGTCCACAACTTCAGACTTCATCTTAAAACAGGATAATCTGTATTGTGCATGGGTGAGCTTTATTCGCTACCTCTCAAACAGGTCAGATAAGAAACCACTTTCACCCATTTTATCACAAATAGTATATTTAACCGTGAAGAAAATTTACATTGAACAGACAATTAATACAGCAATGGGATTGAAATAAGGAAATCATCAGTGAGATTCAATGCTGAATAAAACATATAGCATTATTAGTAAAAAAAACAAAATTCAAGTTTCATATGAAAAAAAAATCACTCACATTGCTATGTCTAGACCTTGTAGATCCATCAATAACAAAGAGCTTCTTCAAAGGGAACTTCAGTGAAGCTGCAAGCTTTTCTATTTTCTCCCTCAGCTCTCCAGCGGGAAGCTGTTAAAAAATTGTTACACAAACTAACAAATATATTTGGACTGCCTTAATTCTATAAGTTTATTAATGTTTAATAACCAAAAACATGCAACTTATAATACTAGCTAGAGAAAAAAGCTTCCAAATAATTGAGCATACTATTCCATGTGTGAATGAATGAAATGCAAAAAGTGTGTGCTGCATTTATGTTTTTTCATCTACTAATTGCTAGAGCCTACAAGACCATCGTGTCAGGTCATAGCTGGAGTATTCTTCAACATATTATAATCTAAAACATATAAGAAAGTAAATTAGCAGGATGCCATTATATACTCTGCATACAAACAAATAAGCGACTCAGTGGCAAAAAGATACTTACAGGAGTGAACTTATTAAACAGAGGCGCTATTAAAATGGGATACGCTGTCATCATCACAAGTGAAAGAACAAGGATGAAAGCCCAAAGATATATCGCCAGGTATGGACCTCCTTTCTGCAGCAAACCAAAGTAAAAATTGAAAAATATTGACAAATGATAGAAATTAAGCCTCAATCTAGCCAACAATCTGTTTATATAATGACTAAAGAATATAACCTGGACTATGACTATACTTGTTGCAACAATTGGTGGGCCAAGGAAGATAGAGATGCAAATTCCCTTAAACATGTCCATCAGAAAAAGCCGTAGTGATTGCTGCACGAAGTGCATGAAATTAAAACTAAGTAACCTAAGTTACTTATATGCAGTCACTCGAGCATTAACTATCAAGCTAGAACCTATGATAGAATATCGACAGAATCAAAATTAGATTAAATATTAAAAACATAGACAAATGAAAGAATAGAAACAAACAACACATTTTGCGACCACATCAGGATTAGAATCATCATAGAGAACAAAGCTTTATCAAAAGTTTTTAACACAACACTATATAAATTCTCCTGCACTAAGTTGATTATCTGCAAATCTACATAGTATAAGCACATTGAAAGAAGAAAAGTCCGGAGTAGTATTTCATGTCATTTCATGCAATGGAATCAACAAAATCACAATTAGAAAATAAAGGTAGAGAAAAACTATATATGGAACAAAAAAATCATGATTAAACTCTTACACTGTATAGTAGTTACCATTTTAATTCCTTGACATAAATCAAGTAATAAATGAGACTCCAAAATAGACAATGTAGCCATGATGCTCCATGCTTTTTACTTGAGCATTTAAGACCTGAAAGGCACCAAAAATATTCAGTTACAAAGAAAGATTTTTCTGACAAGATGTAAGAACCTCTAATATGCCTTGGCACAATTATAAAATAATATTATATGCAACCTCATAATTATCATTTTATTTGCCTAGATGTGGGAGTTGTTCGCAACCACAATACAGTTTTGTTTTGAGTTTTTGGATTTCAAGGAATAACATAAATCATTCAATAGAATCGTTATGCAACACCTCGTTGTCCTTAATGTTGAATTCTAATTCAAAAATAGAAAATGGCCTTGCTTTACCAAAAACCTATGTGATTTCTTAGCCTTGCAAGGATAAATTTGAGAAACACTAAAATTATGATTTAAAAAAAAATATTTTTCTACCTTCAAAATTAAAATCACGATTTGTGCCAATCATTATTGATTGGCCAATCCGTATCATTGCAATTTCTGGCTAACATCAATATTGTGACAGCAAATTAATGTCACTATATACCCATACATCTTCAGTATTAGCAACCAAGAAAAGCTTGAATATTGCAAGAGAACACAATTTCACAATATTCCATAGAGTAGATAGGAAGAGAAAAATAATGTAAGAAAAAATTAGTATAACAACTTACTCTAATACACATAATCAAGTCGTGCGTATTGCAAGTCCCAAAAATTGACAATAGTTTTAGTTGGTGATACAAGTCGCTTGATCTGAAGAAAAAGGGATCAAGTGTGAAGATAAAAATGTTGATAATAAACAAATAATTGAATTGTTGGTGAGATAAAAGTAACTTTCCTAGAAAAAATAGGCAAATGAAAACTTCCCGCCATGAATGACCAAACCATAAAAGTACATATCTGAACATGATAAGAAAAGCATTTAAAGTTGAAATAGTAACCAAACAACCGATAGGCCAAAACATAGAACAAAAAATTTGAACTAGAACCCTAGAAGTATAGCAAAAGGTCAATCTCTACACATGGAAGAGTTGATAGAAATGATATTTAATGTTTATGTTCAACAATTAATGCAGCATCCAAACATACTAAGACCCTGTGCTGCTACAGAATGCTCAACATTGCTGCTATCAGACTTCAATGTATCAAATAACCATGAAACAAGATTTGGAAAATACACTTCTCTCATTACTTGGATGAGAGATCCAAGAGCCATAGCTGCCATGGATCGAACTTCTAGAACTGCAAGAAGGGAAGATAAATGTGGTACATATTCAGAGGCCTCATTTTCAACAGTAAGAAAAAGATTGTTGAGAATCTGCACCTTTTTAATTTCAAAGAGAAGTAATCCTTTATAAGGTACCATATCCTTGGGTTCGGTCACTAAGGGGCACTGGTTTCTTGCAATCTGAGCAGCTTTTTTCTTTGTCTCAGCACTTCTCTCCGTTAAGACTCTATGAACAAATAGGTACCAATAATGCCAAGGATGGTGCATTAACTGAATTGATAAAAGTGGTCTGCAAAGATAACCTAAATTATTGAAGCAGCTAACATTTAATTAAGACAATAAACAAGCAAAACTTTTAGCCTATTTGAAGAGGAATGTCTAGAGAATGCTTTGTGTACTCAATAGGATAGATCCATCAACATGATGGGAACAAGAGTAGATATTTCTGAATTTTTAATGACGCTACCAACCTAAATTAAAAAAATCATGTAAAATACAATTTTAAATTACAAAGATATGCAGAAGTTCGATGAAGAAGAGAACATTGGTACCTGCAATTGAGCAGTTTGGCTAGAATCCTATACTTTGGGGTGTGTATTAGTCACTATCTGCAATCAATTTTAGTAGTTGAGGCTTTAAAAGAAATTTCACAACCCAAAGAGGATTCATTACCTAGTTGGTACCTGCAATTTTAGTACCTGCAATTGACAATTATGTTTCCAAGTAAAGAACCTCCGTTAGTTTGGAAACAAACTTTGGGAGGCACTGGAAAGTTTCTTAGGTGCACAGTATGTCATAGCACCCAGAAGCTGCACATTACTTTTCTTGGTTCACCAAGCAAGACCTTGAGATATTAGAACCAAGTCACTTGCTAACCTTGAAGTTAAATCACAAAAGAAAAACAATCCGAAACAATAGCAATCACATATTATTAGACACATGACTCCATTTGAAAAATATAAGAGTAGATGATAACCATATGCTAATGATGTTAGATCACAAAAAGAGAGGATGCATTAGCTAGGACAAAATCAAAAGAAAATGCACCTTAAGAAGTGAGGGATAAAAAGCTTGTAAGACGTGACATCATTGCTCGAGCAGCACATTCTACAGCTTCATCTACTGTTGTTACTTGATTAGAAAAAGAAACCTAAAGCAATGATAGCATTTGAATGACATACTTGGAATACATACAAAAAATAACATCAAACAAGCATGTTTATTAGATTTCAAAATTAAAATTTTTGAATACTTATGGTTCAAACAATCTGCCAAGCTTTTCATAAAGGCACTCAAATTCAAGTAAAGCTCCTTCGCCAAACTTAGCTGAATTTCTAAAACAAAAATGTAACGGTCAAATTGCAAAAAAAATATATGAGAAATGTACACACAAAGTCAAAACGAAAACAATTCACAAAATTTCAAAAGACAAAAATTAATATAACTAAATGACAAGGACAAGCAGATTTCTTAATAATAGTTAAACCCATTACTTCCATTTTTGTCTTAGTTAAATATATATCTTACTCTTCCTGAGCACTATAAAAGGAATATCCCTGATTGAATTAAGATCAATCAGATCTTCAATTGTTCTTGGTAAAAAGATTAGAGCATATAGGTCCATTCATGCACTCCTTATCAAAACACGTGTCACAAAAAAAAAAATTAGAAAGCATGGTTATCTTTTACGGATTACAACAAACTCATTGACAATGAGAATGTAATACCTTTTTGTTTTGAGCATAATTCTCTTTCCATGTTCCACTTTGGAAAGCATTCTTTAAATGGAACATATCAACCTATCAAAAAGTATTAGATTATAAGCAACCAAGTGAATACATCTTATTCAATTTCAAAGTCTTGAACCTTGAAAAATATAAGCAATTAAAAAATTAAAAAGCCATAGAGTTCGAGTGAAGAAATGATAGCATTATTCCATTCTCAAGAATGGAAGTCACTAGAGCAATAACCATCATGCCTAAAACCAATAGGTCAATTGAGAGTCCTTCACCTTGAACCTATGATAGAATATCACGATAAAAAAAATTAGATTAAATATTAAAAACAATAGATAAATGAAAGAACTGAAACAAATAACACATTTTGTGACCGCATCAAGATCAGAATCATCATAGAGAATAGCTTAAAGTTTATCAAAAGCTTTTTAACACAACACTGTATAAATTGTATTGATTATCTACAAAACTTGATAATATAAGCACATTGGAAGATGAAAAGTCCTAAGTAATATTTCCTATCAGTTCATGGAATTGAATCAACAAAATCACATTTGGAAAAAATAAAGAAAATAATTAGCGACAGAAGGTAGAAAAAACTGCATATGAACAAAAAAATCATGATTGAACTCAAACACCAATCTAATATTTACCATTTTGATTCCTTGGTAAATTAAGTAACAGATGATACTCAAAAATAGAGAATGTAACCGTGATCCTCTCTGCTATTTACTTGAGAATTCAAGACCTGAAAGACACCAAAAACATTCAATTACAAAGAAAGATTTTCACAATAGAATGGAATTCTCACATGGAAGCCAACAAAGAGATTATATATGTAGCATAAATTCCAATCACAAAGATATATATTCTGAAAGCAGTAGAACTGGAAACATGGGACCATCTTGCAATGCTTTACTTAAACCATGTGTTTCAATTTTGATAAGCTTATTAGAAATTATTAATAATGGAGGTAATGAAACACAGAAAAAAATACAATACCAAAAGAAATAACAATATATTAAGGAATTATAAATTTTAAAGTAATAATCTGATGTGAAAGGACATTCATATAAAATTGCAGACAGCAAAAGAAGCAACTGAAAATCAAAGAAAACAATATTTAGCTAACAGCTGATCGACATGATGTTGAAACCCTACATCATTAGGATATCTATAACACCTGCATCACAAATGCGGACAGAATTTTAGCAACAAAAAAATTAATTGGTTAGCAAGAAACAAACAAGTGTATAAGAATTTACTTTCTATAAACTTCAAACAACCAAATATAGAGATTACAGTACGCTCCCCTACAAAAGAAACAAGTCAAGGATACTATAGTTTTATTGGAAACAAATGATTAAAGTTACAAAACTTGATAATATAAGCACATTGGAAGATGAAAAGTCCTAAGTAATATTTCCTATCAGTTCATGGAATTGAATCAACAAAATCACATTCAGAAAAAATAAAGAAAATAATTAGCGACAGAAAAAGTTAAATAGAAGAGTAAATACAGAAATATTTCCTCAGAGATCCTACAGATATATACAGGTGTTTAATACAGAAAAAGTTAAATAGAAGAGTAAATTTGTTAGAAAGCACCCACTTGTTTGCCTTGTATTCGAAGAATTTGAAGGAAAGAACCAATTGTAGTAGTGGGAAGAATTGGGAGGTTGAGCTTTTTCTGCTGAGCATCTAGCCTGGCACTAACATTAGTGGGTCGGCGATGGTCAGATTCCTTCATGGCAGAAGCCTACGCAAACCATCATTAAATTTGTTAGACATTCTGAGAAACCATAAATCAACCACAGCTTAAGATACTTTCGTCTCTCTGAACTTCTTCATTGGTCACAGGAGGGGAGGACTTGAGGACTGAGCAGCAACATTGGCGGAGAAGAAACCCAGTTCATACAAAACAAAAATTATAAGAAAATATGTGGAAACAAGACTGTGCATGGCCAACTTATCAAGATGGTATGGACGAAAAGCAAATCGTTCTTAGATCAACTTTACATGATGTGCCAGAATACCACCTCTGTGCTATTGACAATCTGGCACAGATGCATACCAGTAGGTATCTAATGAAACCATAAACATGACATGGCATGATGGTGTGCCATTTGATTCTAATGATTCTAGATATCATAAGCTTTTGCCATCATTTTGAAACCTAGGAATAGGAATCACTTTTACCTCATCCTTCTCACCGCCAAGGCTTTAGCCAATGCATTTACTTCACAATTTTTGAGCCGCAAAAGCAAACCATCACTTGAGCTCACTATGCAATTTTGTCTCATTGACAAGGTTGACAGTCATTTAGACAACAAGCTTATCTACAGACAAACATTAAATAATATTAGCTGCATTTTCAAGAAAAACAAGAATTGGAAAGAAAGAAAAGGCATTACACTATACGTTTTCCAACGATGGCCTCCAGACCTGCAAGTGAGCTGAGAGAGAAAGCAAGATCATTTACCCAAATGTTCCTTCCATTAACAACTCCAGCAAAAAGATATTTGCCAGCAGGGAAGCCAGAAGTCTTGATCAAGTCAAGTGTCTGGGTACCATGAACAAGATCGAAACCAAAACGTGGACACCCTTCAAAGCAGTAACAGTCCCAAAAAGTACAAAACAATCATGAATTCTTCCAAGAAGAAAGATGCAATATGGTATTAGTAAATATAAGTCAACTAACTTGTTTGCTTTTGCAGGGATATTAGCAAAGTAAGTCTCAATGAGCACATCCCAATCTCTTTCTGAGTAAGCGTTTGTGAATACCTCCAACTTTGGTAACTCCTAAAAAGGTACCCAAATACCTGAAACATTTATAAAATAAATAAATATTTATGAAAAAAACAACCACGACAATTAAAGACAACAAAAAATCAAGCCGAATAATGATATTTTTACTTATTAGGTTGGTGATACTACCGCTAACTCTAGATACACTCAACCTACTAGTAAGCAAATACCAAATCATGTAAATCAAACCAAGAGAACCCCTAGAAAGAGAAACTTCTAATGTGCCCAGAAAATACAAAACCTTTTTTGAAAATTATAAGAACCAACAAAATAGTTCCTTCATAATTTGATTGAATTGAACTAGCAAGTTCAATCTCATAGGTCTTTGCTAACTTTGGTATAAAACAAGCATTAGTAAATTATACAATTACTATTAATCTAGTCATTTTGCAAAATAAGAGGTATAAAATGATCTATAAACATGATTCAAATAAACTTGTCAAGTAATTTAAACAATTATAAAATGATCCATCCGGGAGAGGTGTACGATCCCACGACCATGAATAAGAATGCCCAAATGTCCAACCAGGGAAAGTAACTTGATCCAACCAGGGAAGATAATAAGCAAACAATGCCAAAAATGCCTATTTTAATCCAACTGTAGAAAGGAGCTCAATCCCACAACCATTAAGATAATAAGAAGAATGTTTGTAATCGAACCGGGCAGAGAAACTTGATCCTAAGAATTAGAATGACTGGAATATCTAATGTCAATTATAATCCGACCAAGATGAGGAGTTCGATCTCACAACCATAAGATGATAAATATAAGAATGCCTAAATACCTAAATACAGACTATAATCTGATCGAGAGAGAAGTTCGATCTCACGACCATGAAGATAATAAGCATAAAGAAAACCCAAAATATTTGAATACCAATTATAATACAACCGAGGAGAGGAGCTCGATCCCATGGCTATATACAGATGGGAGAGAGGACCTCGATCCCATAAGCATAAGAATCCTGAATATAGTGAGGAGCTCGATCATACGACCATGAAGATAACAATAAGAAGAATGCCCAGAATGTCTGAGTACCTAATCGAGAAGAGGAGTTCAATCCCATGACATAAAGATAATAAATATAAGAATGTCTAGAATACCTGAATATCGACTGGGAGAGGAGTTCTATCCCACGAGCATGAAAATAATAAACATATGAATGCCCAGAATACATTAATACCGAGATAAGGAAGAGGAGCTCGATCACAAGGCTAAGAATAAAAATGTCCGAAATACATGAATAACGATTATAATCTGATCAGGAAGAGGAGATTAATCCCACTATCATGAAGATAATAAGCATAAGAATGTCATAATACAATACAAATTATAATCCAACTTAAGATGAGGAAGTGTTGGAGAATACCCATCAATGACATCAGTTAGAGGACTCCATCTAATGGAATCCTGGAAAATAGTTGATATTTTAATTAAAATATTTCTTCAAATGAAATGAAATTAAATTGGAGAGTGAATCTTCACCATAAACTGACCTCAGATGGCCTTCTTTTCCAGAATTTGATTTCACTTCCTAATTAGTTCATTGCAATTGCTTCATGTGTTTTCCTTGAAATAGCTTCGAGAGACATTCCTCCAACATAAAAACGCTATGAAATGGATGACACAGATTCAACGAGTCCAATAGGTATAGGCTCTCTCTATCACCCATAAGCTCAAGAAGTACAGAGAACCTAAGAAAGTGAAGTCATTGTCACTGATACAAACAGAAAGAGTTTTTATAAACACGGTAAACTTTATAAAGCTTCAAATATGCCATGCTTTTATAAACAAGGTTTTAATTCTCAACAATAGATATATATAGGTTATCTATGTAGTATGAATCATTGTGTTCCGAAGGCATAGATCAGTATACTACTCAATGCACACATCAAGTCTAGTGTAGATACAATACCAGAACTAGAAGATAAACGATGGATACGACTATTTAATTAACACCAATCACAATTAATCTACCCATAATACCACAATGATACTAAGATAACAAGTGTTATTTCGACATGTACACCTGAATATTTGATCTTATTTCATGAAACAACAAATGCAGTATGGCATGCAGTACATAGGTGTATGCTCTAATTTTCAATAGTGATGCTGAGGAAGTACTTATTGGTTTTGCCAATTAGCTTCTTGCTTCAAGTCACAGATAAACATGCATCAAAAATGAATGCAGATTTCAAACTCACATTCACAGGATGATTTGTAAGGTGCTGTTGGTAAATAAAATATGTATTTTCACTCTTTTGACGAATTGCTTTGTGTAGCAATTTTGACATCACTGGATTATTTCCATGGTATTCACCTGATTTTGAACAAAAGGAATATACATCAGCAGGTATCATCATTATATATTTACCGTCAGTCAGTAGATTGAATGATTAGATTCTCTATTATGCTGACAAACAAAAGAATAATTGACCAGCATGTCAAACAACAAAGAATCTCACTATGATGCTAGCATAACAATTCTTGGATGAGTAAAAGAAAAATGCAAATATAGCATTCAGCTTTAAAAGATTTAGCGACATATATACATCACAAAGGAGAAGCAGCCCAAGACCATCTTTCAGCAAATCCAAAAAGTGTACCCATATATTAATTGACAAACCACGAAGCCTAAATGAATTAATAGTCATTTTAAATAGTATACAAGAAAATAACCAAAATAAACTAGTAAGCCAATAAAAGATGTATTTTCTGAGGTATGCCAAAAAGATATGAAGGTGTGTTAGCTGATGCACAAATATATGGTGACAATACAGATCATCTAATGTAGACAAACTGCCAAATAATCCAATCATCAATTACTAGTAATTGTGTTACATATTTTTCCAGTATTATGTGTCTAGATATTAAGAGAATATAATTATACCTCCAGGTCTGAATTGAACAAATCCGAAATATTCTAGTCTCTTAGTATCCTCTAAGAATGCATTCGCCTAAAAAGACAATGTTTCTCTTGCTAACTTTGAAAATGGAAAAGAAGACGGTTAGAAGAAGTAAAAAAAAAAAAGAGGAAACAAAACTTCCAAAATAAATGAGGTTGTGATTATTTCACGCATAATGCATGCACATGATGTGTAGCATATTCGATGGAAATTTAGAGCCAAATAACTAGTATTTCGAGTGCAAGAAATTAAGAATGAAAAAACAACTCGTACCAAGTGCCAAATAACCAGATAATAGTTCAATGATTGTATGTTCTTCCCATTTAATGCATAGTTAATGTGGATAGAATAGAAATATTTCTTACTACTGCACGAAGCTCCCGTCCATGCGAGATGCCGGGGAAGAGTCTATTCAAGACTCAAACTCGTGGCCTCAGGTCACTCGAAAGAAACTTTATCATTGATTCAAGGTTCCCCTTCATTAAAGAAATTATAGGAAATTACAAAAAATAAGAACAATGACTAACAACAACAAAAAAATCCCAATGGTGAGAAATATAAATGCATTATGATATCTTGTTGTTTAAGAATATCTTTCTATACATCTACTCACATGCCCAAGGATCCTCTACCCATGCCCATTACCTTACATCGATCAAAGCACATGCATGCAACAAACTACCTTTGTCATTATCATCTTAAAGATTAGTGTATGATGCATACTAGCAACTAACTAGTGACAATGGTAGGTGGAGTCAATGAAACTTTATAAATAGGGAAATGATTATCGTAATAGTGACTGAAATATACATTCAATTCTTTATAGATAGAGAAATTATAAACAGAAAAAAATCTATGAGACAATTTTACGAGCGAATAGTATCTAGAAGATCCTCCATAATAGTATATTATCATCCATGTAAAACCGCTGATATGATGATTACGATGATCTCCACATGTTATGCATGTATGCCTTGTGTCAATAAGTGCCCATCTTGGCCTATAAGAATGCAATAGTATCTCGATAATATTGAGTTCAGTATTCCAAAAAGACAAGAATACATAAAGAGCAAGTACCTTTTTTCCATCTAGCATGAGAAGATATTACATGGAGGCTCAATTGTAGCAGCTGACTCCAATTTACATGCCTAATTGTAACTTTAATCATTTGTCATATTCCAACCTTCCTACATTATGAAAAGGAGGACAACAAATGGCAAACCATTTATATCAGTAAGATATCATTTTCTCATTAAGGAATTGTTAGATATCAGTAATGATAAGTATTAGAAGTACACTATCTTCAGACCATTCTTTCATAAAATATTTGTCAAAATTACAACAGAAAATTAGGTAAAATTAGGTAAAGACAAAGACAGATATAGGCATACCTGCATGCTGCATGCATATATCTGGTAAGCGGCCCTCTCCCTCATTTCTGCACTACCAACACTTGGTCCAAAAGCCCCAGCAATAACAAAACTATCAAAATCAACTACTTTGGCTTCTCTATTTTTACAGGAAGTGTGCATATCTGGCGAGCATGGCATTTACACCTAGCAAAGAAGAGTAAATACATGATAGTGTCACCTTCAAATGTTCCTTCTCATAACCTGTGCGACATGTACCAATCATATTATCTTAATGTACAGAGAATAGAGTCAAGGAAAAACTTCCGAATTGAAGAGAATTCCATATATTTAAGTTGTCGAAGTATCCTTGGGGTAGATGGAGATCACCTAGGATTGTGTTATTCGTCATTGCTACATGAGCAAATAGAGCTAAAGATGTACCTCATAGGAAAATGGATTAAACTGAAACATGACAGGAATATCTGATATAAAGACACCACTTTCAAGGCATTCAACATGGCCACCAATATATGTCACACTTTCTAGAAGACAACAATTTAGAATTTCTCAGAGTCTAACGGGTGTTTGTTAGGACAAATAGCATTTGCCTTCTGAGCCTGCATATGGGGAAAGACTGCATATAGGGAAAGAAATGTAATGTCAGATTAGCAACAAGCAAAGGCAACAAAAGCATAATGATACTGAAACAAAATATTTATTGTTAACCTGAACTAAGGTCATGGACACAAAGTTTCCAGAAACTCTAATGTAAGTACTTCAATTAAAAAAACTTTACAAATCTAATAGGGCATATGTTCAAGGCATAAAAAAATTATATTAAAGAGAAATAATGATATTTTACTTATTAGATTGTTGACAGTATCTGAAACTCTTGACAACCTGCAAGTGAGGAAACGCCAAATTAGGTTGTTTCTATAATGACATCCTAATAAATAAAAGAAAACCCCTAAGAGGACCAAGAGAAAAGGCAGCTACCTATTCATGGCAACTTATAAGAAGCTTTAGGAATTATAGGAAAGAGAGAATTACCAGACTTTTTTATTAAGTTGTTCACTTGAAAAAGGCTAAAGTACAATCCCAGTTTTGGAAAACCAGTCTCAAATCACCAACATATCCAATCTAACAACAGTGATCACAACACAGTGAGAATGTGCATATCAACATATTACAAGAACTACAAATTCCAAGAACTACAAAGATAAAGTGCAACATTACTGATTCAAATTCTTGTTACAATTACAAAAGGGTCAAACACAACCTCAGTTACTCATCCAATCCATGAGAAAAAAATCAGGAACATAAGACTTAGCATCACATTAGACCCAAACCATAGATGAAAATCTGTGCAAAAATCAAGAAAAAATAGTGTCAGGAAAAAATATATACCAAGTTGGTCCAGCATGCAAAATTGTTATCTAATTGAGTCAATGTACAACAATTCAATGTATGGAAGCAGGGATAGTAGGATGAACTAGATTTAAGGGCTGACTCAATTAAGAGGTAAAGGACTCCATGGGTCGTTCTAGGAATTAAAGTTCAATCTGTTCTAGATTTAAGGGTTGGCTCATATTAAGAGGTAAAGGACTCTAATCTAACTACCTACAACTATTCATGGGAACTTAAATAGGAAAGAGAAAATTACCACACTTTTTATATTAAGTTGTTGGCCTTCATGTTTTTATCCTAATGTATGTGAAAGTCACTATTTCAAAAGAGACAAAAAATAATTTATTCCTTATTAAATAAAGGCTAACATGCTCTGCATATAAGTGGATAAAAGGAGGTCTTGATTAAGATTCCATTACAAGAGAAAAACTCAAAGTTCATGGAATCGTAAGAAGTTTTTTATTTTTTCCTATTCTGCAAAATTGCAAGTGAGCTTCTATTGATAAAAACAGGTATGAATACCAAGATATCTTACATCATATCTCAAAATAAAAACATTTTATAAAAGTAACTTTACAAAAATAAAAAAAGGAAAGTATAGGTATAAGAAAACATGTATCTCTATTTGATGATTCGTATGAAGAAAACCATATTGATGCCGACAGCCAATGCAGCTTCATAATTTCAGCAGCTTATCAAGTCTTCGGTAAGAATCCAGCAACAGCTGAAGCAGATTCCAGTCCAGAACATCAGAAAACCTGATTTTATTCACACAAAAAAAAACAAAATAGACTATAAAAAACAAAACTCATCAGAAATGTCACAAATTGCAGTGAACACAAATCTAGAAACCAATATGACAAAATCCAGACCTGAACATTTCGGCATGTCAATTTTAGAGAGCCACAAGTTTTCACACAAACCACACTGTTGATTCATCCATTTCAGCAGAAGATTGAATCAGAAAAATCTTTCAGATATATAAAACTCAACTAATTCAATATAGTAGGTTGACTTTATTGCCAATAAACCAAAATTTCAACTCCAAGAAAGGAAATCTAGTGCAAATTGTTACCATCAACAAGTTGAGAAATCATAGCTTCCAAGAAAAGCAAACTCCCAATTTACAAAAGGACAGGGCCAAAAAGTAATGAATCACTCAGTTTAAAGCTCCCAAAACAGTATAAAAATAGCTCCTTGTATGCATCCACTGCAAGACTGCAATCACTAGAGTAAGAAATTTGCACTTTTTCATAGTGCAAAATTTATTCAGATATAATCTTAAAGGTAGAAAACAACGATAGAAAATCAAGAAAATAAATTTGCATCCTACTATAGTTAGATTATGAAAAATGATACAATCTTAAAGGTGAGGCTATGAGGGGCTCAAAAAACTACACTAAGAGTTTTCAAGATGGCTTGGCCTAATAATATTGAATGAGATCCTTCATCACATGTAGCACTATGAAAATGTGCAAATGTAGCTCATCTTGAATATAGGAACATTCCTTAGGCTGTTTCATACTTGGGTTAAAGTGAAAGAAGATTTGTTGCATTCTTTTAGAGTCATATGGGAAGGGTTGAATTCATGTTGTCATACCAAGGTTTACTTCATTTAATCAAGCTG
Source organism: Boesenbergia rotunda (assembly GCA_024364735.1). NCBI lineage: Eukaryota > Viridiplantae > Streptophyta > Magnoliopsida > Zingiberales > Zingiberaceae > Boesenbergia > Boesenbergia rotunda. Next base: position 270,570 of record JAGFNQ010010595.1, read on the forward strand.
ATATCTGTTTAAATACCTAAATCTATGAGTAAGTAGCAGTGAACTGAATTTTTGACTCTGGTTCGACCAACATATCAACATACACGTGCAATTGTAATTTACAGAAAACACAAATTTAGTATTTTCTTGAGTGTCAAAAATGATGGGGAAAAAATGTCAATTTTATCACATACCTTTTGAAACCCAATATATTAACAAGAGAATGAAAATCAAATAGTTTAAACTTTGATTCCCTTGAGAAGTTGTTAGGCACATGGACCATAGGAGGGCCCTCCAATGTATTAGGAACATTCTCTATATGTATTGTTCCTAATTGGCCTACAATGTATATAAAATGTATGCTTTTCATAATCAACCTCCAAAAGATCAACACAAAACTTATGCTTGCCACATGCAAAACCCCATATTAAATAAACCATCATGCAAAAAGAAGATGCATTATTCGATCACAGCACTATATAGGGGAAGTTGATTCAATGGAGAAAATCAAAAGGTCGCAGCAACAACAATCATGGTCATGTAAGGAATTACCCTAATGACACTAAAATATCTCACTTTGATCCAGGTGAAATGGGAACTCATAAGAACTTCGGTTTATCATAATTCGGTCATCAACACACTTTGTTGTAAAGTGTTACTGTCTTCTATATGCAACCCTTATCATTACAAGACATATAGTCTAGCTTTAATACTCTCCATCACTATTATGTGAGGTATGATTTTTAATCTATGATGGGTGAACATTCTTTCAATTCCCCTACCTACTCTTTTCGCAAAGAAAAAAAATATTAGAATTAGGTATAAATGAATAAACTATATAACTTTCAATAAATGTTATCTTATTATTAATTAGAAAATTTTACCGAAATAACCACAAAATAATCAGACCGACATAAGGAGTGTCATGACAATGGGTAAGAGTTTTCAGAACCCTAACATTTTGGATGATTTCTTTATTCATTCTAGAAATAAAATCGACCTCTTGCTATATAGTAAACAAAGTTCCTTAACTAATTTTCTGCACAACTTGGTCGGATGAGATTTCAGAAGATATATACAAGACTGATTCGAGAAATAAAATCAACACCAACTGCAACCTGATTGGGGAAGAATAGCAACACAAAGAAAGAAAAATAGTTTCAATTCCTTCAATGAATAGCAATGGATCCAAAAGTATGTGTACATTTTCAGTTCATGATAGATATATGGGGCGATTTACACTTACCAATATACTAATCAAGAAGAAACAAGCTATATATCAAGTGCCCAAATTGATATGGACAACGTACTATTCACCAAATAGATGTCATAACAAAGTACAACAATTCAATGCATGTAAGCAAGGACAGTAGGATGAACTAAATTTAAGAGTTTACTCATATTAAGAGGTAAAGGACTACATGGGCCATTCTAGGAATTATAGTTCAATCTTTCTAGATTTAAGGATTGACTCATATTAAGAGGTAAAGGACTCTAATCCAACTACCTACAACAATTTGTGGCAACTTATAAGAAACTTTAAGAATTATAGCATCAATTATTGGAAAGAGAGAATTACGACAACTTTTATATTAAATTGTTGGGCCTCATGTTATTATCCTAACGTATATGAAGAGACACAAAATAATTCATTCCTTATTAAATGATGGCCAATATGCTCTGCTTAGTGGAAAAAAGGAGGTGGTCTTGATTAAGATTGCATTACAAGAGAAAAAGTAAAAGTTCATGATATTTTGCATGTGAACTTCTATTGATCAGAAAAGATTGTATAAGATATCTTGCACCATATCTCAAAATAAAAATCATTTTATGAAAACAACTTTATAGAAATAACAAAAGGAGAAAGTATATGTATAAGAAAGCATGTATCTCTATTTGATGACTGATGAAGAAAACCATATTGATGCCCAAACGAAAGTCAATTCGGTTTCATAATTTCGACAGCTTATCAAGTCTTCTGCAAGAATTCAGCAATCGATGAAGTAGATTAGGTAAAGTTCAAGTTACATATGCGCATCATGCCACTGAGAGGGGTGTATTAGTGGAAGAACTGATAATACTAATGGAGACAAGATTCCCTGTGCATTAAATGTTGATTACATGATATATATTATAGCTTCAACATGCACCTAAATTACATTAAAGAATGCTTGAGAAATACGCCAATAAGGATTGTAAGATGGTAGTCTGGATGGCCCTAAAAGTTAATTTGAAAGAGGGTGACTATATCACTAGAATAAAAAAAAATTAAAATTCCTTAAAAATGAATTATTGTTGGCTTATGATTAATAAACATAGAAAAAAATTAGGTCAATATTTTTCAATACATTAACGGTCTTGTAATCAGAACACAAAAGGTACAACAAAAAACACAAAATTGTATAAGAATTAGTAGAAATATAAATAAAAGACAAGTAAAAAAATAGAGGATAAGTTACCAAATTTGAGCAAACAACAATAATTTTCTTCTCCAAGACTGAGGCAGCAAACATCACCAATATCTAACATTACCAAAACTTAAATACAAATTTAACATTTCTCATATAAGATTACTTGCAGCTATAGTTGTTTCCTCACGAACCTAACTTCGATAATATAAAAACTCATAATGCTCAATCATCTCATCATTTCAGAGAGGCCTACAACAATTAATGTGTTATACATAAAAAATGTATAGTACAAATATCTCAAACAACTTTCAAAAGAAAAGATCATGTGCATCTTTCCATAATCAAATCTGGCACCTATTGCCAAACTTGACCATGTCCCAATCACAATAGTAATAGTATGTTAACACAACTATCTCAATTCAATAAACTCTTGGCAAATAAATAGTGATAAGCAGGGTTATATGACAAATATCTCATACCTAAACATCCACATAATGTTGCCATTGCCATGCAAAAAGAGTGCCAAAATACAAAATACCCTGAATACCAAAATACCCTGAATACCAGAATATCGTAAATACCAGAAGTGCCAAAATACAATGAATACCATGAATACCAGAAGTGCCAATATTCAATGAATACCATGAATACCAGAATACCCTGAATACCAGAATATCATGAATACCAGAAGTGCCAAAATACAATGAATACCAAGATCACCCCGGGAGGATATAAGAATACCATGAATACCAAAATACCCTGAATACCAGAATACCATGAATACTAGAAATGCCAAAATACAATGAATACCAAGAATATTCCAAGAAGATATATATAATAAGAATACCATAATATCATGAATACCAAAATACCATGAATCCCATGAAAACTAGAATTCCATGAATACCAGAATACCATGAATACCAGAAGTGTCATAATACCATGAATACCACAAATACCAAAATACCATGAATTCCATGAAAACCAGAATACCATGAATATCAAGAATACCCAGGAAGATAATAATCCCAAGATAGCAAAAGAATGCCATGAATATCTGAAATCCCTTCCTGTCAAAGCAAGGAACACGATCATTTGGTCAGGAGAGTAATAAGAAAATCATAAATGCCAAAAGTCATATCCGTCCTGACCAAGGAAAGAAACTTGATGCTACCATCAGGAGGTAATAAGGAAAAGACCAAGAATATCTCAAGAATACCATGAATACTAGAAGTACAACCGAGGGAGGACTAAGAGCATCATAGTCAACTCTGAATACCAAAGAATTTTAGAACCAAGCTTTGATATTTTCTATTAATATCAGTTGAGAAGATAAATTGCATGAAGAGAAAGTGGATTAGTGTGATAGTTAAACTAAGAAAATAAATAAAATGACAAAGAAATAAACCTAACTCATTATAATGAAGGTACACAAAGTATTGATAATGTGTTTTAATAACTTAAAAGCACATCCTCTAATTCGTGCCTCAACTTTCTATAAATGCATTATCATTTAAGATATCAAGGGGTTGGAGCCTTATTCGCATATGTAGTTAAAACATGCATATGAATCCGCAAATGAGGGATTCTCGAATCATGAATGGAAAGCAAATTGATATCAAAAACTAACCTTGAAAGAATAGAATAATAAACAACTTGTAGGGTGTGATGAATGATACCTTATTGGATTTCACATAAGCAAAGCCTACATCATCGGAAACAAGAAGATCAACTAGAGCAAATTGTTAAAAGAAACAAGAAAATACTTCAAAGATCAAAATATTAGATACCAACATCATCGGAAGCATCCTACCTTTTACACTTCAAAGACAAGAGATCATTGTCATGTCATTTAAAGTAAAACTAGACTAACGGAAAAAAAAGAATGGGATTAGATAAATATTATACCTTGTCAAATTTCAAGAAAAAGAGAAGAGAATTCAATGATCATCCACATATAAGCAAGTGGAAAGAAAAATCCAACCCCGAAATGAAAAAAACTATGTTGTCATTATCAATCTTAGCAATTATTTACAAGTAAGTTGACAAAGTCTATTAATTGCACAGTTGCACAACATACCATTTCACGGAGAAGATTCACACTACTTTGCTTGGTTCGCCATGCTTTATCTTCTAGCTCTTGAGGATATTAGAACCAAGTCACTAGTTGACCTTGAAGTGAAACCACACACATAAAAAAAAAAATCAAAACAACAATCACATATTATCAGACCTATGACCATATGCTAATGATGTGGATCACAAAAAAGAGAGATGCTTCACACTAAGACAAAATCAAAAGAAAAAGTACCTTAAGAAGTGAAAGGAGAATAAGCTTCACCCTATAACTAGTGAGACGTGACATCAATGCTCGAGCAGCACATTCAACAACTTCATGTACTACTTCACTTGATTAGAAAAAGAAAGCAAAAGCAATGGCAACATTCGAATGACATACCTGGAATACATACATAAAATAATACCAAACAAGTCTGTTTATGAGATTTGAGAATTAAAATTTTGGAATACTTGTAGTTCAAACAATCTACCCAGCTTTTCACAAAGGCACTCAAATCCAAATAAAGCTCCTTCACGAAACTTAGCTAAATTTCTAAAACAAAAATATAATAGTCAAATTGCAACAAAAATAGGTGAGAAAAATATAGACAATGTCAAAATGAAGACAATCCACAAAAACCTTAAAAGAGAAAAAATAACTCAATGACTAAATCAAGTAGATTTCTTGTAATAGTTATACCATTACTCCCATTTTTGTCTTTTACTCATCTTGAGCACTATAAAAGGAATATCCCTGATTGAATTAAGATCAATCAAATCTTTAATTGTTCTTGGTATAAAATTTAGGATATATAGGTCCCTTCATGCACTCCTTATCAAAACTCCCTGCTTTAGAGCAGTTTGGCCAACATCCTGTACTTTAGGGTGTGTATCAGTCACTATCTACAATCAATTTTAGTAGTTGATGCTTTAATGACATAAAGACAATTTTGTTTCCAAGTAAGAAACATCCGTTAATTTGGGAACAATCTTTGGGAGTCACCGATCAAGTTGCTTAGGTCCACAAGACAAGTTGCACACTACTTTGATTGGTTCACCAATCTTTATCTTCTAGCTCCTGAGGATATGAAGAAGTGAAACCGCAAAAAAAAAAACAGTTTTCACCAAAATAAACAAATAGCTCTCGTGTTGATTTGAGTACCAACGTAGATTGATAGGATGTGAGATTCTTTGGCATGGAGCAGACATGAGAGGATTGTGTAGTGAGATTCTGTGATGCTTCATTGATTATGTGAGACCAACATCAATATTGAGGTGTTGGAGATGGAGAAGCCCTTGTTGTTCAATTTTTTTTTTTTTTGGAGACATCACAAACAAGTGGGCCTGAAAGCAATTAGCATGACATGGAACCTTATGACAATTACTTTTGCATCTGTTGAGCCAGAAATTATGCTCCATCATAGTGTTACACCACCAGCTTGGCTTTGTTCCTTCATATTAGTGGATTTGAAAGCTTTGAAGTCAGAAGCTTGCACTAGACAAACTAGGATTTGTTTTTCTTATTAGTTGAATCAAAAGGTTAGATACTTCAAATCATTTAGGGTATAAGAGAACTCAATAATTCAACAAAGAACAAAATTTTAATAGAATTATCTTACATTGGAGAGTTATGACGAGTAGTCTCTGAAGCCAATCTTATGCCTCCGGTATAAAAGTCTATGAATAAGGTCATAATCTTATCTAGTGAGGGGAGGACCTATACTTTATGGCCACATAAGGATTATGCAACAAAGCTTTTCAAAGTACAAATGATTGATCATTATCATGTTATGGTTTAGCTACAAGGATTTATCACTCCATGCAAATCTATATCATTAGTAGACTTATTTAAGATGTCATATCTGAACAAATTAATATTATCTCAATAATTTTTCTCTATTTCAACTTATCCAAATTACTGCAGAGATTGATTCAATAAAATTTCAAAATAAAATCTACCCTAACATTTTGAACAATTTCTTGATTCATTCTTGCTGTAGTAAACAATAGGCATGCCAAGTTCTTTACCTTATTTTCTGCACAAAATCAACACCTCCTACTGCAGGGAAGAATAGCATCACAAAGAAAAGGGGAAATGGTTTCAATTCCTTCAATGTAAATAGCAATAGATCCAAAACTATCAGAGATCTATATTTTCAATTCATGGCAGATTTATGAGGGGATATTACACTTACCTATATTATGCCTAGAAACAATTAGAAAGTTCACATACCAAAAGAAGTCTACACAATCCTGATCAACAAGAAACAAGCTACTTATCAACTGCCCAAATCCCCAATCAAATGAAGGGAAAAAAACTAGAAATAAAAACTTACATTCGAATCTCAAAGGAAATAGCCACTGCAAATCAAACCTAGAATAGCTTTGATCAGACAGAGAAGAAACTTCAAGGACTTAGACAACAAAAGGTAAAATCAGAATCACAATAAAAACGATGCAAGGGATAAAATAGCATCTAAATTGACAATAGCATACATCAATAAAATATAGTAACCAAGATAGAGATTACACTACTTAAATCACCCAATAGAAACGAGCTTTCAATCCTTAGCTCTGCAATACATTTGTTATTATGTCAAACAAACCTTCAGTGGTAAGATCCCTATAAGAATAATCCATAACAATATAGGAAACTAAAATGCATTTATATGAAAAGAATAACAACAGAGTGGAATCAAAAAATTTATAAATTAACTCATGCACCAACAACGGTTGCTTAACTCAAAGTTATGAAACTAAAAAGGATTTTAATCAATTGACAAATGATCTCACATGTTCATTCATTTTGAGGGCTAGATAACCAATTAACAGAAATAATGCTCTACATAAGCCCAACTATTATGAGGTCAGAAATAAACTCTTGGATTAGGCGGAAATAAATCAACCAATAACAGTAGGATGCAATCCAAACATGCCACCAAGTACACGTTGGTAAAACAAAGAAATCATGAGAAAACATAGACACATGGTTTTTAATTGACATGTGTAAGTCAGAGAAGCTCAATATGTATAGGTAATCAACAAGAAGAGGTCTTATATTAATGAATAGCTATGATTTTGAATTCTATACATCCACCAAGAAGAAGAAGAATACATAAAAGGCGGCGGCAGAACAACATGGAAAACAAGGGAAGAGGTGTTGTAGCATATTAACGAGGTAAGTGTTATGGGTTTTGGTCATTGGTAGTCATCTTATAACCATAAGATGGAGGTCAGGGTATATAGATGATGGAGAAACAAAGGATAATTTGGTTATTTCTTTCTTTCTTTCTTCCCATTCCCAACACCTAAGTAAACAACTTTATTTCCTCCTCTTCCTCCCCAATGCATCACCCTCCATCCTCCCTAGTTGCATTAACCATTGTAAATGTAGTCTCAGGCCTGAATAATTATTCATAAATATAGGTATCAAACAACATCTAGTAGTCTACTTATTTATAACAATACCACTAAGCAATAAATACAAAATATGCCCAATTATTTCTTATATCTAATAATTTATGATGACAAATAAGATTAGAAAAATCCAACATTCTTATATGCAAATATAGATGGCATCATTACTTTCCAAGACCATGGTGATCGATAACATATAAACAAAATGTATAACCCATGACACTCGGTAACATTACCTTACAAGCCTACTTTATTTTTCATTTACAAACTTTTTTAAACATCAAAAATAAGAGTGAACTAAGAAACATCAAGACACATTTAGACAAAGTGAATAGGAATTGCTTAATTGCAATCTTCAAACATAATAAAAAAAAATCAAACATTAAGAAAGAGAACGGAAAGAGAGTGAAAAACCTAAACATAGTCAACTCTAACATGAGCCCTCAACCCAAATGCCTTCATCATTCAATCGGTACACCTTAACATGCTAAACCATATTGTAAACAAAAAATAAAAATTCATGCAAGGTCCATCATAGTAGATCAACAAAAAAAAATTCAAACCAAAATGATAACTAAATAGTAAGATGGATTAAAGGATTCATAAATTATATAAAAAAAACTATTAAATGGAGCTTGTCCCAATATCAGAATTGCAATAGAGAAGAGGCTACAAGAACCTTTGGAACATAGAGGAAATCACAATTCACATCATATTTCTTACAAATATGAATTGGTCTTGCAATCAAAAATCATCCAGAACCACCATCAAGATTAATCAAACTCAAAAAAAAAAAGGCTTAAATGATGAAAACTATGATAAGAGTTGGGAAAGACAAAAGATTTGTATCATGTGTGCATGACAGATACTAACTCAAGGCCCAATCAACCATGCCTGATTTTGCCACATTTACTTCACTACATTTCTCTCCATGTTACTTGAACTTAACAACAAGTATCCAATCTAATTGTCCGTCACCTCGTTTTAAGTCCTTATATGTGGTCGATAGGGATGTTAGTGCTTGTCTCAAAATGTCTACATTTAGCATGAATATTATAATGGGCAAAAGAAAGAGTATCAGTGGGAGACAAAGAATAGGAAGGAGGATTGGAGAAATAAGTTTCAAGGTGGTAAAGAAACCATGACAAAGGGATATATCAGTGAGTTAAAGGGTGCTAATGCTCTATGCAGAAAATAATATAAGTTTCTACATATTTTATTGCATTACCTAACATTCTGTAATAAAATTTCTTATGATAACTGAACATCACAAACTGAGAAAGGGAGTATACCTTAGAAATCATCTTTGTGTTTTGAGTTATCAAAGTTTGACACCATCATGTTGTGTGGTAAGTTAATAGGTATCATCATCTGTGAATGTATCTAGAATCCAAAAATAAAAAATAAAAACTCCACTAAAGTACATTTGACATACAATGTTCACAAATCCTGCATTATTAAGAGCCTTCCGCAATAATTTAAATGGAAGCATCTGAGTATATAACTTAACCCACCCACTCACACTAGGAATTATCACCAAGTTACACCTCTACAAAGGTATTTTTATACAATTCAAATATTTATATTTGGAAAATTCGACAAGAAATATTCACAGAATGTATCGTCACTCAGTCTTTGCTCTCATTACCAAACATATAGCAAAATTCATAAGACAAGCTGTCTCGATTGAAGGATCCCTCACCAATCTGTACCAAATAATGGGAGCAACAACGAAGTAGAGCAAGTGAGTCAAAAGTGCAGTTAAGAGAAAGCCAGACATTTTATTTAAAATATAGATCCAAAAAAATTACCACAGCACAAAAGATACCTGCAATAACCAAACCCATACGTCCTAAGTCAAAGAAACGAACAAAGCGATAAAACAAAAGTACCCAGTACAAACCAAGAAAAGGAAACGAAACCAAAACGAACAAAGTGTTTCAAGAAAGTCAATAAGCGTGCAATTATGAGAATTCACTACAATAAGCACAATACTAGGGCATCGAACAAAAATGCCCAGATCCCACAACACGAAGCAAGATTTCATGCATCAAAGGAAAAAAATAGAACAAACCAGGGAGCTGGAAGCGGGATAGGGTAGCATGCGGCCCATCACCAACTGGCCGTCGCTGTACCTCCTCTCAGGGCCGGCAGAGGCGGAGGAGGCGAGGAAGTGGCGAGGAACCCTAACGCCAAGGGGGCGATGTGGGAGACGGACGGGCAAAATGATGACTTGCCTCTCACGCAACGAGCTGTTATAGCACGCTAACGGTCATATTTTGAATGGCTCGGATTAATTATCAGTCAAACATAACTTATGCTTTATATTATTTATTGTCATGTTCACCAATTAAATAATGAAGTTTATTGAATTTCAAACGAAATACTGGAAATTACCATAAAATTCTAAATCACAACTCAAACTCTGCCTCAGTCCTAGACAGAGAAAATATTTTCTCTCTCCTTGACAAAATCTGATCAGTAACTGTAGCTTTCTCATTTATATGAATTTACCCAATTACCTTTTGTTTTAATTAAAATCACCTTTGCAAGCTCATTTTTTCGCCCAAGCCCCAACTGCCAACGCCTTCTTACCCTAAATCGACATCGATTTCTTTCTCTAACCCATCGATGAACAAGCCCTATTGATACATTGAAGGTCAAATTGAAGAGGCAATCACACCTTTATGAATGAGTCTGTGTTTGATCTTTTTCAATTGAATGATTTCATGAGATTTACATTTAATTTTTTTTATTGTGTGTATTCCATGAGATTTACGTTTAGTTTGTTTTATTGTGTGTGTGTTTTGATTAGCTATCAATTTCATGATCTAATATTTAGGATTTAGTTTAAGGATTGTGTGTGTTTTTGGTTGATTGTCGATTTGATGCCCAATATTTAGGGTTTAGTTTAAGGATCATGTGTGTGTTTTTGGTTAACTGCGATTTCAAGCCCAATATTTAGGATTTAGTTTTCTGATTAGGTTTGTATTTTTATCTATTCCATAGAGTGGTTATTTGAAAATTCCTTAAAATACTCGATTATAAATGTTTCATGATAAATTATAATGGTTTAGTACTTGAAATAGTTCAATTTTTATGAATTTTGAGAAAATTACTTAGAGTACTCGATTATGTTAGGACCGGTATGAGAGCTAGGGGTGATTAGCTCCGATCTTTGCTCGTTGTAGATTTGTTGCGGCGGAAGACTTGAGCAATGCTAACACCTCGATTTACTTGGTATCCACCTCCTTGAGGTGACTAATCCAAGAATCCGCTCTTTCTCACTCTCTCATACACTATAAAAGATCTCCTTCTTGAGGTGGAGAAACCTCTTACAAGCTTTAAAGAAGATACAACAAAAGGAAGCAAATATAATAGAAAATCTTACAAGATTTACAACAATGAGCTCTCTTTGCTTTCCTTGCTTTCTTCTAGCTTGAGATCACCTCTAGAACCTTGGAAGTGCAGCAACACTATGCTCCAAGACTTCTCTTGAAATGGTGATGAAGGAGGAGAAGAGTTGCACGAGCGATACCGCTTCAAACCTGCGTGAAAACCCTATATACCCGACGGCTAGGGTTCCCTAATCGATTACCCAATTGATTACCATGTCAGACTTAACCATTCAACGATTATTTTTTGAAGCTTAATCGATTAGTCAATCGATTAAGAAGTTCTTAATTGATTGCTGAATCGATTCAACACCTTTTTGTGCTTTCGCGCAATACCTTAATCGATTGACCAATCGATTAAGAGAAGGCTGAATCGATTACCCAACCGATTCAGCCAACTTCTGTTCTCGCACAATACTGCGGTAATCGATTGTCCAATCGAATACCGGACACCTTAATCGATTGACCAATCAATTAAGAGAAGGCTGAATCAATTGCCCAATCGATTCAGCCAGCTTCTGTTCTTGTAAGACAACAACCCAATCGATTGCTCAACCTTAACTTGCTTAGCACAAGTCTAGGATCCTTTTACCTAACCCCGGTCAACCGTGACCTGTTAAGACTTCCTCACCAAGTACGATCATCCCTTTGACGACTTGGATTTTTCCTTGCCTAGTTCCCAACTAGAACTTAACCTAGTTCCCAACCAGATTTGCCTAACACTTGAGTTAGGTCTAATCTCTCGGTAGACTTCCACTCGCCAACGTGCGATCTCCCCGATCCACCTGGATCTCACTTAGTCCTACTAAGTTTTCTCCCATGCCAGCGTACGATATCTCCGATCCACCTGGACTTCACCTAATCCCACTAGGTTTTTTCGTATGCCAGTGTGCGATCTCCCCGATCCACTTGGACTTCACCTAGTCCCACTAGGTGTGTCTAGTCTCACTAGGTCTTTTAGCATGCTTGCATGTGATCTCCCCGATCCACCTGGACTTCACCTAGTCCCACTAGGTGTGCCTAGTCCCACTAGGATTTTTCTCATATCAGCGCGTAATCTCCCCGATCCACTTAGACTTCACCTAGTCCTATTAGGTCTTTTCCAGTCAACCTTGACCCACTTGACTCATTCAAACATCATTATCAAACATCGAAACATGCAACCTTAAACTTACCAAGCTTACCAAACATAAGTTCACCCGAGTCTAGTCAAACTAGGTCAATCCTGACCTAACCAAGATTGCACCAACAGATTATAATAGTTTCATCCTCAATTTTTATATATTAATGCTTAAATATAATTATTATTTAATTTTTTAGAATGATTTGGAGAAAAAAATTTACCTTATATTTTTATATGAATGAAGCTTTGATCTTCAGTTTTTATACTATTGAATAGTGATCCTATCGCAAAGCGAGGTGGACTCCCAAGGATGAGGTGGACTCGAGAACTGCTTCTACTGGCTTTGAGAACTGCAAGAAAGATGACGCAACCCACCGGGAGAAGTCCTCGGCAAAGCCCTCCGACGATTAAGTCAGTGTTCGGTGGAAGAAATGAAAACTGAAGAAGACTGTAGCAAAACTATCTCGCGCATACCTGCGTATGAAGTGAGGAGAGCCTTATATAATCGAGGGAGCCGACAGCCTCTGCCCCGCTTTTGCCACATTTTATCTCTTGTGGGGACAGGATTAGGGGTAACTGTTAGTTCGCCGACCGGCACCGCCCATTCTGACATGGGCAAGGGGCGCCGTGGTACGGATTGCCAAAGCATGTCAGGCAATACCATGTCAGCGGGATATCCGCGATTCGGACACGAGTGGTGTCAGGCCTGAGCCGACCTGCGCCGACTCTCGTCCCACCTTTATCAGTATGGTGTCAGGGGGTAGGTACTCTCTCAGAAAATGACAACTCCCGAGTCGGAGCGCCGATCGGCTGCCCCGAGTGAGGTCTCGGGTGGCAGCTAATGCCCTACCGATTAAACAGGGGACCGTCCGAGTTTTGGGGACACTCGGACTCAGCCAGGCCGATTCGTCCTCAAAGAGTAGGATTAGAACGCAAGGAGGGCCCCGATTAGCTGCAAACCGAGTGTTGACCAGACAACCTTAAGTCGAGTATTCGGTATCTCTCGTTGGGGCTAATTTAGACTCTGGTTAGCTTTCCGATCGGGTGTCTTGACCCGAGTGGCACCCGTTTCCTACCCTGCCACGCCGGTTGTCGGAGCTTTTCTGGCAATGATCTGTCTCCCTGCGGTGCCACGTAGTCCGGCCAGGCTACACCTAGGCTAGGTCGGGATCATAAGCATCCCCCTCGAGTCTAGTCGAAGGAGGCGTCAAGTCCGACTGACTAGACCATCAGTTTGTAGCAATCAGGCTAACTCACCGGGACCGACCGACTGACTGCCAACACCGCGTGACTGACACACTGCGTGGCCCACGCCATCTTGCCCGGTCTTTCACGTGCTCGGTGCAACGCCGCAGCCGCTTCTCGGCTTGGACACAACGAGAGGGATTCGGGGAAGGAGCATATTAAAATTTAAAGACTATTTTTTTTTAATTTTACAAATTATTTTTTAAATTTTGAATAATTTTGATTATTGTGTTGATTATTCTTATTATTGTTTAGATTGTCATATGATTGATCTTATTAAAAATCATGATTGATTTAATTATACAAATTATCATTCACTTAATTTATCTGATAAATATATTATTAACTCAATTAACTTAATTAATTAATCAATTAATTAAATTATTCTTATTATCAGATTATTCTTCTCATTATGCTTAATTAAATTCCTTAATTAAATTCAAATTATTAGAATTAGTCTTTAAATCTAAATTTTAATCAAACTAAAATGATTTATTAAATTTGAATTTATTAAATCTAAATTATATTAATTAATTACTTTATTAATTAAATTTGAATTAAGTAAATTATACTTGTTAATTAAATTCAAATTATTTGAATTAATCAAATTGTTATGACCAATTAAAATAGGATTACCACAATCATCTAATTTATTAAAATGATCCAAACTCAAACTTAATTGTCACTAAGTATGTAATTCAAAAATTGAATTTTAATAAATATTAAATTTTACCTCAAACACTCCTCTTTAATCCTTGGATCTCCTCCGTGAACATTGATTATTTTGTACTCCTTCCCTTTTTGAATATCAAACAAGGGTTCCTAGTTATGCATTTATTTGTTATAATATTTTGTCTATACTTAAAATATATTATTTGATATTTAAATTTTAAAGTACGATTAACAAATTTTGAGCCCCGACAAGACTCTCCCTCTCAATTTTGGATAACTTGGACTCTGCCTCAACTCGATCTTCCCAAAGTTTATCTTCTACCCTCGAAGGATCATCATGGAGCTCGATTATCAAGTCCAAAAATTGTGTAAATGTTGGTACCTATTTGCACCAAATTTTATTAGCAAAATATCTAATAATAATTTTGTTATCTTACTTCAGGACAACTCAATTATTAAAGCTCCCCATTAGTATGAAATTCTCCATCATTGGACTCTTAGAACTTGAATCCTTCCTCATACCTGTATGATTGGATTGTGCGATTGAAGAGGGTGAACATTGCTTTTTAAAAATCTTTTCTTTTTTTTCTTAAACAAAAATAGATATGCGCAGCGAAAATTTAAAACGAGATAAAAACTCGGGCGGTTACTAAATTCATAGTCCAACGATTGCTACTCCCCATAATCCTTTGGATCGTTTTCGAATGGATAATTCGCTAATGTTCTTCTCTCTGAAAAGCTTTCGGAGAAAGAGGAAAGCATACGAAAGATGAAGAAATAGTAAAAAGCTACTATCTCTTTTAATGTAAATACACGTAAAGTATATCAACAAGACATAGGTTGTTGGATAACCTCTCGCATAACTGTAACAGTACTTGCACGAAAAAATAGAGATCGTTGAGATAATTCGATGCTAAGTCTCAGATCCAAAGACTTCTTTTATAGTCTAATCGATTGGGACCGATCAGTTGACTAAATCATTTTGGTTGACTAAACATTTTATCATGCAACTAGTCTCTTCTCTTTCCTTACTTGCTTCAATTCAATTAGATCAATCCCGTGAAATCCATTTTTACAATCGACTGAATGTTTGTCCAAGCAATTAGATCCCAAAATTTACTTTATGTTTGGCTTGATCTTATCCGATCTGCCCTTTCGTACTTGTTTAGTCGACTGAAGTTTTATTTTCATTTTGACTCGATCGCAATCCCGACTGCATATCTTCATCTGACCAATACCATTAACTAAACAACAGAAAGAGGCATACAAAAACTAAGTGTTATCTTGGGCCTTTACCAACGATTGATTTGATAAAATGAAATCGTCCAGAGTTAGACCAAACCCAAAGAGAGGCATAAAAGAAACTCGTACCACATTAATTCAAAGTGCTAGGAAAGTTTAAATACAAATAAAAATCTAATAATAATAGAACATTTTCTTTTGCTGGAATTAGATCAGTTTCTCTTTTCTGGCTGAAAGTGAACGAACTAAACTTGTGAACTAAATAGTAATATCTAATTGTTGAAAGAGAAACAATTTAGAATTTAGTATCTGGATTTAGCTATTTTGTGCTGGATGCATTTGTTCATTGAGGATTAGTTCTTGTACGGAGTCAGTATCAGTAATTAGAACAATTAGACTGAGGTCAGGGAAGGAATTAATTTATCCTTAGCTTAGATCCTGAAAATTAAGTGTGGATTTAAATTTGAGTAAATTGGGCTTTTTAAATAAGTAAATGGAAAACCTTGCTTGACTTTTCTATTCTACAACTGACCATGAACTTAGAAAGACTTAATGCATCATCACTTTAGCTCAGGTCCTGAAAATATGGACGAATTTAAATTTAGGTAATTGGTCCTTTACTAAGTAAATTTCATATTCTAGAAGTTTTTGATTGGTTTACATAACTTCGATAACAAAGAACGCAATATGCAGGTTTGGCTAGTCATCATCATAATTTGTAATATCAAAGAAGTAATTATTAAGCCTTCATATGTTGAGCTCATTAAAATAAAAGAAAAAGCGGTAAATCATATGAGGATGATAAAGTTGTGCATAGGATTTGATACTCCTGAGCTTTTTCATTAGCAGCATTCTTGGTCCACAAAGCTATCTTTTCTTGCTTCCCTCTTACATTAACAACTGCTCCACAAATTTAATCTCCATAGTCAAACTACTCCCCAATCATTGCCAATTACTAGTAGGAAAAGATGCAAAAAAGTGAAAATAATGTAAGTTGTTATATTTATTAAATTTATGAACTTTACCAAGAAGCGAGATACATACAGCATATAGCCACATCTGGTCTGATCTAGTCCATTTCCCTCCATTAGCATAACTGGGTCTTCCCATTTTGGTTCATGTTGTCCCTCAAGCAATGAAAATCCACTATAGAACAGAACAAACGGCAATGAGATAATGCACACTAAATACAACATTGCATGAAAAACAAGTAAATGAATAGAAAAGACATCACATGTTCCTTGGCACATTATGAGAGAACCTTGGAGCCATATGAAGATAGTATGACGAGTAAAGTTAATCCCACATGAAGAATTTAAGAAAGAATGTGAATGTGTAAAGGCTTTGATGGATGAAGTTGACTAAGTTGAGGTTAAATATTTTGAGTTGCATGATTCATGTCTGGTCAAGTTAATGGACTGATTATCTTAACAGGCCGGATCATGACAAATGCTGTCAAACATCTGAACCAAGGAATGAAAGAGATGCAACTGGAAAAGGCAATTATTGTGATGGATGTGGAGCTCATAAGTACGCTGAACCAAGTGGTACAATTGAAAATGTGGAGGCACCTCTTTGCTCCACAAGATCCACATATAGATTCTGCACCATTTAAAGGCCATTAGACCTTATGCTGCCATCTATGAGTTAGACTGTTTAGTTGGGCGAGGTTGATGAGTGAATACTACTCTACCAGTTGTGATTAAACATTCATGACAAAGTGAATCAAGTCTCTTATGGAAACAGTATGGGTCAGGGTAAAGATTAATTGGGATACATGTGAGAACTTAGTTTAATTCACATCAACAACTGAAGGAAAACCTTGATGGGTGAACTGCCATTTTAAGTAGTGCATGAGTATTTTGAGGCTCGTGCTCATCCTTTCAAGTTAAAGGATCGGAGTTGGTGATGAAATGAGATTAGATAGAACCTAATCCAATACAAAAGAATGTGATTCAATGAAAAAGGATTTCCCATGTTGGTAGAAGTGGAGCTCACGTTGCATGGAGCGAATTGTCATTTCCAAATCTCATATCAAATCTTTCATTCGGGTCCGAAGAAATTGCTATCCTTATGCCCTGCGTCGGCGTTACTTGTTACGAATGATATAACCATCCAAAATATTAGAATTGATAAGATTTTTGAATCATTTTAAAAAGTTGGCAAATTTAGGAGGTAATTTTGATAATTTCTCCATTTTTTTTATAGAAGGCAGGGAGGTTTTCTTGTGGACATTTCCTCTCTATTTGTTTGGGCATCTCCAAATAATTTGATTGTCAAGATGGAATAACTAAACGTTTGAGATTTTTAGGTGACGAGAAAAAAAAAGAAAAAAGAAAAAAGAAATACATTCATGAGATGCTTTTTCTTCGAAGCATTCAGACAGTTCTGGATTGCAATTTCACATATTGTTATTTGCAAAATTTGACAATATTCTACCTGTTCCATGAAATACAAAATAACAAAGGAAGTAAATTAAGAACATATTGTAGTAGTTTATCTTCCTAGAAATGAGGGTGTGTCCCTCTCTTCAGTAAATAAAAAAAAAATCAAGCAGCAGCGACATGTTTGTGTAATACAAGTAACAATATGTGACATGCACCAAAGCAGTAGACAATAAATATAGATACAGGAATTTGATACGAAAAGCGCAGAGTTAGGGATAGTTATCCGGTTGAAGCGCCGGCGTGCCGACTGTCTTTAGAGAATCGATTGCCGTCCTACGGTGCAAAGGCTCCCGGCAAAACTCCCCCAAGATCCGACAACCACGCGGCGTTCGTAGGTGCACTCCAAGACGAACGTGCCTTCGGAGACAACCACAGATTGCACTAGGCGAAGCCTCAAGACCCAAAACCGACTGAAGAAAGCGAAAAGCGAAAGGAGTAAGGCACCGATCGCTCAGAGGGAGAAGGAGAGAAGAAAGCAGTGAATCTTCTGCTTCTTCCCCTTCTCCATTTATAGATCCGAAGAGGCAAAATACATTGTCTCTTCGTGCTGAGAGATCGCGGCCACGCGAAGCGGGGAGTCGCGTCGAGAGCCGCTGGGAAGGGCGCAGTTTCTCAAAAAAGAGAAAAAGAATAAATAAAAGGAAAGAAAAAAATAAAACCAAACCAAATTGGTTTAGGAATCAAACCGAACCGAAATCTGCAAAACCAAACCGGGCCGCCCGTAAGCGCGAGGCTCACGGGTTGGGGATTTGCACCCCTCCTGCGCGCGATAATCGCGTGCGTCGCGCCCGGTTTATGGATTTCTGGCCCAGACCTCCTGAAACCACCTGGTTTGGGCTCAACTCGCGCATGCGTGTAGGTCCCCCTAAGCCATCTAAGCATGGTAGGAATGACTTAATATAAGGCATTCCAACTCTCTTGGCTTAGCAATGTGGGACTAAACACATACACCATCTCCTTCAATATAATTTGAAATTCGAAACAAAAATCAACAATCCCCCACAAATTTCAAATTATAATAAATAAATAAAACAGGTCTTGAGGCTTTGTCGTAATGAGCTTTCAGTGAAAATACCTTCCGGTTTGAATTTTCACCTAAGTAAACCAATGTTATTCACACAGGTTTGAAGTGAACTAAGTCTTGAACTTAAACCTTTAATATGTAAAAATCAATTGGCAACAACTCATCACAGGCGACGGTTGAATCCTTCTGGGTTGGTGCATTACGACCATGCCACCGAATCTTGTTTCATAAGTGTTAAGGAGAGTTGCCCAGACCCCCCACACTGCGGCCTCACAGTTACACTTACATAGGTGAGTTCTCCAAGGATGTACTGCAAGCATCCTGTCATAAAGACCTCGAACTCATTAAGAGTCTTAAGCTCATCCTTACTAGCAGTCAAGCATCTATCCAGGGAAGAGACTTTAAGATTATATTTCAATCAATTTATGCTTACGGTTCACCCTTATAGCTTGTTTATACCACATTGAACCTACTTCTTGGGATCTCCAATCAGATAGGTTGGGTTGCCGCTATAGATGAAACCAGAATAGGCCTCAGTCCCATTCCCTTACTTGATCTCTTGATTTTCTCAGAATCAAGTCTTTTTGTGAGTGGATCAACAATATTGTCTTTTGAACTTACAAAGTCCAATGACACCACTCCGAGAGAAACTAACTCACGAACAGACTTCAATATTATTCGTACATGTCTCTTCTGTTTCTAGTTATACTTGGAGCTTCTAATCTGAGCTATTGTTGTTTGATTATCACAGTTCACTGAGATAGGAGGTATTGGCTTTATAATCAAGGGAATCTCAGTAAGAAGACCCTTAAGCCAATCAGCTTCAGTTACTGTGGTATCCAAAGCACACAATTCTGCCTCATATGTAGAACGGGATATGATCGTCTGTTTAACAGACCTCCAAGCAACCGCACAGCCTCCAAGTGTAAAAACATAGCCAGTAATGCCTTTACACTCAGCGGTGTCAGCTATCCAACTGGCATCACTATATCCCTCCAGGACTGCAGGGAACCTCCCATAGCAAAAGCCCAAGGATATAGTACCCTTTAGGTATCTGAGTACTCTGTCTAATGCATCCCAATGTGTTCTGTCCGGACAGCTGGTAAACCTGCTCAATTTAGTTATAGCAAACGAAATATCAGGTCTAGAACAATTTGCCAAATACATTAGACTACCAATTATTTGGGAATATCTTAATTGAGACACAACCACGCCACTCTTATTCATAGGGTGTGACTACAGATTTTATGTGACTATAGCCATATTTCTCTAACACTTTCTCAACATAGTATGTCTGAGAAATTGCTATTCCATCAGTTGAGCGAGTCAACTTCAGCCCTAAAATCACATCAGCACAACCCATATCCTTCATATCAAACTTACCACTTAAGAGAGCCTTGGTCTCGTTAATAATTGAAAGGTTAGATCCAAACAGTAAAATATCATCTATATATAACATAAAATGATACATTTATCACCTTTCATTTTAGTATATACGTATTTATCAGAGGCATTAATTTCAAAGCCAAATGATAGCATAACTTCATCAAATTTTTCGTGCCATTGCTTTGGGGCTTGCTTCAAACCATAAAGAGATTTTACTAACTTATAGACTTTATTCTCACTTCCAGAAACTACATATCCCTCTGGCTGATCCATATATATCTCTTCTTCAAGATTTCCATTAAGAAATGCCGTTTTGACATCCATTTGATGGACCTCAAGATGATATATGGATGCCAGTGCTATCAATACTCGGATTGTAGTAATTCTAGTAACAGGGGCATAAGTGTCAAAATATTCAATCCCTTCTTTCTGTTTGAATCCCTTAGCAACCAGGCGGGCTTTGAACTTATATACTGACCCATCAGGTTTTAACTTCCTCTTAAACACCCATTTACATCCAATGGTGGTGCAACCAGGAGGCAAATCTACTAACTCCCAAGTGGCATTAGAGATAATAGAGTCCATTTCATTTTTAATAGCTTTTTTCCAGTGCTTAGCTTCAGGAGAAGCCATAGCATCTCTATATGTCACAGGGTCACCTTCTATATTATAGGTGATAAAGTCTTGGCCTAAATCTTTAGACACACGTTGCCTCTTGCCCCTTCTCAATTCTGTACACTCACTAGATTCATTTAATCTAGAGTGACTTGAGGAAGGTACACCCACTAAGGATAATGAGACTTCTATGGAGGCAGAGTCATCTCTAGTAGGAGTACTAGAGATAGACTGAGGTGTTCTAGTCTTCATAGGAAATATATCCTCAAAGAATGTAGCATCACGAAGTTCTATAATAGTATTTGCATCTATTCCAGAAATTTCTGATTTAATAATAAGAAACCTATATGCAGAACTATTCTGAGCATAACCCAAGAAGACACCATCTACAATCTTTGGACCAAGTTTTTTCCTTTTGTGTTCAGGTACTAGTACTTTTGCAAGGCACCCCCACACTTTAAGGTATTTTAAACTTGTCCTTCGACCTTTCCAAAGTTCATATGGGCTTTTATCCCTTGACTTCATTGGTACTCTATTTAACACATGACAAGCAGTGTATAGAGCCTCCCCCCATAAGACGTTGGGTAACCCGGAAGTTCCTAACATGATATTAATCATATCGTCAAGGGTTCGATTTTTGCGTTCTGCTACACCATTAGATTGAGGACTATATGGAGCAGTGACCTCATGAATTATACCTGAATCTTGACAGAATTTTTGAAACAGGTTTGAGGTGAACTCTCCACCCCTATCAAACCTTATCCTCTTAATGGTTTGGTTTGCTTGATTTTCAGCTTCAGATTTGAAGATCATAAATTTATCTAAAGCTTCATCTTTAGTTTTCAACAAATAACCATAGCAATAACGAGAGTAATCATCAATGAAGGTAATGAAATACCTTTTATGGTCTCTCGTTATTAAACCGTTAAACTCACAACTGTCAGTATGAATTAATTCTAAAATATTAGAATTTCTATCAACTGATTTGAAGGGTTTACGGGGCTGTTTATATTGCACACAAACTTCACATTTTTTCTTATCATTTATGACATGCTTAGGAATCATGTCAAGATTCATCATGCTTTTTATAGTTTGAAAATTAACATGTCCTAATCTATCATGCCACACATCATAAGACTCAATGTTATAAGAACAACCAATATCACTAATTTTATTAATAATCGTATTTTCAACATTGAGTTTAAATAAACCTTCATTAAGGTAACCCTTTCCAATAAAGGTTCCTAAATGTAACAATACAACTTTATTACATTTGAAGTTTAGCTCATAACCAGTACGAACTAATTTTGACCCGCTAATCAAATTCCGTCGGACCGCTGGAACATGATGCACCTCATGTAGTGACAGGACCTTCCCTGAGGTAAATCTCAAGTCAACTCGTCCAATCCCTAACACTCTGGCTGCAGAATGATTCCCCATGGTTACGGAAGTGCCTTCAATTACCTGATAAGTAAGGAAGGCAGAGCGATCAGCACAACAGTGCACATTAGCACCTGTATCAACTAACCACTCATTGGGTTGATAAATCAAATTTAGTTCGGGGTTAATGGAAACGAACCCATTGCTGGTGCTAGTCACAACATTGACCTGCGCCTTGGTGTTGGGCACATTGCCTTGGTTCTTCTTCTTGTCCTTCCGTTCAGGACAGAATTTGGCAAAATGTCCAACTTGTCCACAAGCCCAGCACGGCCTAGTCCCATGCTTCTTCTGAACCTTTGGTTTGGGTTTCATTTTGTTTTTCATTTTTTGGTTTTTGAATTTGTTCTTGTCAGAAGAACCACCACATTTGCCTTTGGAGCAAAATCCATGGCATCCCCTTATCATCATCCTTATGTTGCTTCCGATGTTCTTCCTCGATATTTAAGGCAATCATTAAATCTTCAAGAGAGATTTTACCTCTCCTGTGTTTAAGTGTCATTCCAAAATCTTCCCAACTCGGAGGTAACTTTTCGATGATAGACAAGACTTGAAGTTTCTCGGGTATCGACATTTCTCCATCGGCAAGACCGTGAATCAAAATTTGAAATTCATGGGCCTGCTCAATGACAGATCTACCCTCAACCATTTTGAAGTTTAAGAACTTCCCCACGGTGTACTTCTTCTCTAAGCCAGAGTCCTCGGAGTTATATTTTTTATCCAAAGATTTCCATAACTCTTTGGCCGAGGTTGTAGAGAAGTACACATCAAATAGTACGTCTGAGAGGGCGGACAGGATTCTCTCATGGCAGAGATAATCCCTCTATTTAAACCTATGGGCAGGTTCTTCTCCATCAGGTGAAGGAGAATCTGATTCTATAATGGAGAAAAGCCCCAGCGTAGCAAGCCAAAATTTCAGTCGTTGTTGCCAACGTTTGAAGTTTTGCCCGGAAAACCTCTCGGGTTTGGCGCTAGCCTCATCAGACCCCGACATTCTAACATTTAACATGTCTACTTAGGTACAATCGATTCTCTAAAATTGTAATAAAAGTAACAATATGTAACATGCACCAAAGCAGTAGACAATAAATATAGATGCGGGAATCTGATACGAAAAGTGGAGAGTTAGGGATAGTTATCCGGTTGAAGCGCCGGCGTGCCGACTATCTTTAGAGAATCGATTGCCGCCCTACGGTGTAAATGCTCCCGGCAAAACTCCCCCAAGATCCGACAACCACGCGGCGTTCGTAGGTGCACTCCAAGACGAACGCTGCCTTCGGAGACAACCTCAGCTGCACTAGGCGAAGCCTCAAGACCCAAAACCGACCGAAGAAAGCGAAAAGCGAAAGGAGTAAGGCGGATCGCTTAGAGGAGAAGGAGAGAAGAAAGCAGTGAATCTTCTGCTACTTCCCCTTCTCCTTTTATAGATCCGAAGAGGCAATACATTGCCTCTTCGTGCTGAGAGATCGCGGCCACGCGAAGCGGGAGTCGCGTCGAGAGCCGCTGGGAAGGGCGCAGTTTCTCAAAAAAAAGAAAAAGAATAAATAAAAGGAAAGAAAAAATAAAACCAAACCAAATTGGTTTAGGAATCAAACCGAACCGAAATCTGCAAAACTAAACCGGGCCGCCCGCAAGCGCGAGGCTCACGGGCTGGGGATTTGCACCCCCCCTGCGCGCGATAATCGCGTGCGTCGTACCCGGTTTATGGATTTCCGGCCCAGACCTCCTGAAACCACCTGGTTTGGGCTCAACCCGCACATGCATGTTGGTCCCCCTAAGCCATCTAAGCATGGTAGGAATGACTTGATATATAAGGCATTTCAACTCTCTTGGCTTAGCAATGTGGGACTAAACACATACACCATCTCCTTCAATATAATTTGAAATTCTAAACAAAAATCAACAATCCCCCACAAATTTCAAATTATAATAAATAAATAAAACAGGTCTTGAGGCTTTGTCGTAATGAGCTTTCAGTGAAAATACCTTCCGGTTTGAATTTTCACCTAAGTAAACCAATCTTATTGACACAGGTTTGAAGTGAACTAAGTCTTGAACTTAAACCTTTAATATGTAAAAATCAATTGGCAACAATTCATCATAGGCGACGGTTGAATCCTTCTGGGTTGGTGCATTACGACCATGCCACACTGCGGCCTCACAGTTACACTTACATAGGTGAGTTCTCCAAGGATGTACTGCAAGCATCCTGTCATAAAGACCTAGAACTCATTAAGAGCCTTAAGCTCATCCTTACTAGCAGTCAAGCATCTATCCAGGGAAGAGACTTTGAGATTATATCTCAATCAATTTATGCTTACGGTTCACCCTTATAGCTTGTTTATACTACATTGAACCTACTTCTTGGGATCTCCAATCAGATAGGTTGGGTTGCCGCTATAGAAGAAACCAGAATAGGCCTCAGTCCCATTCCCTTACTGGATATCTTGATTTTCTCAGAATCAAGTCCTTTTGTGAGTGGATCAACAATATTGTCTTTTGAACTTACAAAGTCCAATGACACCACTCCGAGAGACACTAGCTCACGAACAGACTTCAATCTTATTCGTACATGTCTCTTCTGTTTCTGGTTATACTTGGAGCTTCTAATCTGAGCTATTGTTGTTTGATTATCACAGTTCACTGAGATAGGAGGTATTGGCTTTATAATCAAGGGAATCTCAGTAAGAAGACTCTTAAGCCAATCAGCTTCAGTTACTGTGGTATCCAAAGCACACAATTCTGCCTCAGATGTAGAACGGGATATGATCGTCTGTTTAACAGACCTCCAAGCAACCGCACCGCCTCCAAGTGTAAAAACATAGCCAGTAACGCCTTTACACTCAGCGGTGTCAGCTATCCAATTGGCATCACTATATCCCACTAGGACTGCAGGGAACCTCCCATAGCAAAAGCCCAAGGATATAGTACCCTTTAGGTATCTGAGTACTCTGTCTAATGCATCCCAATGTGTTCTGTCCGGACAGCTGGTAAACCTGCTCAATTTAGTTATAGCTGTTAGTAATATGAGAGAAGTGTCCTAAGGCAATCGCCTTATAATTGTAATCATTTACTTTAATAAATGAATATTCACTATTTGAGTGTATATGTTTGTGTATTTGATTGAGATCTTAAACTCATTCACTGAATGTCCGCAATACAATTCACAGCATGAGAGAATTTGTGATGAATTCACAACTAGTGATTATCTCTACATGTGCAATTGTGAAGTATTGAAATTGTCCCTAGTCGATGAATTGATAAATACGGACACTATCAATTCTGTTAAGACTAGCATGAGTTATTCTCTAATCAGCTAATTCTCACTGGCTGGTGACATTGGGATGTCTGGAGATAAACATGAATGCTAGTTAAGGGAACTAGTTCATTGGAGTGACTGGCTGTAAAACTTCATATGATAATCTACATATAGATATGTCAATGAAGTTCTTACTGCTGCTTAAGTGCGATGTTCCTTTGACTTGCGGTGTTCAAGTCATCTTGGTCATGAAGACTTATACTTTGACATCTTAAGCAAGCATCTCCAAGGAGGTGTGGACCCAGGATGATTGGGTATAAGCCGAAGTGCCTGAAGATGTTTGAACAGCCTACAAAGGATTCACCACTCCTTGCGAGGAGATGTATACCCAAGGCCTATCGTCGGATTATTACTCGAAGCCTCTGGCCAGAGCATCACATGATCTGAGTATGAATATCTCAGATACATGAGAGTAATTAGAATCCGTTGGACGAGAAAGACATTACTTGGGCTAGGTGTGACGTAGTCAGCCTAATGGGGACTGACACACATAGACCGTGTCCTGAACCAAGTGGGTATAAGATGGTGAAGGGAATTAGGCACCATTCATTAAAGCTGCTGAAGGGTTTCAGAATAGTTTCTGAGGTTAACCATTGATCTTTCGATTAATTGAGGATCATGATTTACTACTAGGTGTCATTCATGATCGTTCTATAATTGGTTAATTATAGACGACCAACATAAATCGAAAGCCTATTTCGTCACACGCACTACGAGTAATCCGAGGGATTTAAAACGAGTTGAAAATTAAATTTTCCGATCAAGAGAGATAAGTGGAATCTGAATTTTCAGAGACGCATCGGAAGTATTGGACGAATTAAATGAGTTTAATTCATATGGTTTCGGCTTGGGTTTGGCCGGCCAAAGAGGGTCCCCACCCTCTTTGTTTGGCCGGCCACATCAAAAGGGGAGAAGCAAATTGTTTGGTTCAAATTATAAAATAAACCGAGCGCGGTTTGTTTTATAAAATTATGGATAAAGAAATTCATATAAAGAAATTTATATAAAGAAATTTATATAAAGGGATTTATCTTTCATGGAAATTAAAATGAACCATGGATTGGTTTATTTTATTTTATAAAATCAATAATGGATTGATTTACCATGATAAAGAAATTTATATAAAGAAATTTCTTTTCATAATAAAAGGGGAGACATGGTTGTTTTTATTATAAATTAAATTATAATAAAAACTTGGCATAACGGAATAATTCATAGAAAAATTTATAAGATAAATTTCTTATGAAAAATTTATTCCGTTAAGAGGAGACTTGGCGATTAAGAGGCTACTATATAAAGGTACCAAGGCAAGACTTCGAAATTAATCCAAGAGATCAAGGATTCTTGCCTAGCCTCTCTCCCTCTCCTTCTCTCCCTCTCCCTCCTCTAGAGGCGCCGACCCTAGAAGGCCTCCCTTTGGTTGCCATGAGCTTCCTCCACCAAGAAGCTGCCGAAGAAGAAGAAGAAGCGGGCGCGACTCCTTTCTTCCTCCCGGAATCTTGATTCCGTTCTTCGTTTGGTGGTTAGTTTTTCATCTCTCTCTTGGTGTTCTTGTCGTGCCTTTGGAGAATCTAGTAGTTCTTGTCGGCACGAAACTCGTGGCTTTGCGAAGTCATCCCGAAGAAAACTCGGCGTGGACGCGAATAGAGGCGGAGCTTCCAAGGGACGCTACGGTTGGATCTCGTCCCTTTCTACGAGTTACGCGAGGTATTTAGTAAATTAGTTTACTTTCTGCAAAATTTTAAATGTATGATCATGTCTCCACAACATAAGGTTGCATGCTATATATGTGGTTAAAATAATTTGAGAAATTATTTATGCTAAACCTTTCGCTACACGTAATTAAATTTTAAAATTACGAACCCATATCCATGTCAACATGCACCCGGTCCTAACAGTGGTATCAGAGCCGGTTAGTGTTCGATATAATCATATAATTGTTTTGCGGAAGACTTTGTCATGATCTCAATTTTGAAAAAATTTTCAATTATGGAAACTTTCCAATTATGATAAATTTTAGATTTAGGAATTTCAAAGTTTGGAAATCCTCATAAAATTTCGCAAACTTTTGAAATATCCTAGTTTTTGAAATTTTATGATAATTGTGAAAACTTCCCATTTTTTGGAAACTTTCCAATTTTGGAAATTTTCCAATTTTGGAATTATGTAAGTTTTCTTTGTACCAGAAACTTACAATTATTCTGAAAACCTATTATGAAATCTCGCAATTTTGGGCACTTTTTTCAAGAAAGTTTAGACAAATTTATGGATTATTAATTGACAATTAAATTCGAATTGGTTTTAAATTATTAACAAAATTCTTTCTTTTAGATTGAGCCTCGGGGAGCCGTCCAATTTAAAGTTAGTTGTTGTAATTTAATTTCCTATTTTGAATAAAATTGTCATGTTTAATTTGGTTACGCCTCGGGGAGCGGACCAAATTAAATTTACAACAAATTCTTTTTTTTTGGGTATCTGAGCCTCGGGGAGCCACCCAAAGAAAATAATTTATTGAAATTAATAAATCCATAAATAAAATATGTAATCAAATCTTGGAAATTTTGAGGTGATTCTCAAACGATAATTTCCTTATTTGATTTAAGAGGTGATGCTCTTACATATTATTGTCTCCAAAATTAATTAGGAAAATGGTTTCCTATAGAGTTTTCTTAAATAAGATTTTCATGAAAATAATATGTGGTTGAATTAAGGGAATCTGTCTCTTAATTTAATAAGATTTGATTTAGAGAAATCAAAGTCTTAAACATATTATTTCCGAAATTGATTATGACAATTTAGGAAATCGTTTCCCAAAACAATTCCTTAAATAAAGTATGAAATTAGAATTAGGAAATTCGGTTCCTAATTCAATTAATGAGACTTGATAAATTAAGTCACATACATACTTTATTAAGGAAATCGTTAGTACATGACATAATTATATGTCATGAATGTGCTTAGAAAAGCAAGGATGTGACCCAAAACTCCTTACAAAATATTAAGGCCAACACTTTCCATTAATATGGTTAGAACCGGAGTTTTGTTTCTCGTTTAGGTTGATGGACACATCCATGCCCGGCTTGAACCTCAACATGTTCAAACCATGGAATTAGTTTATGATTAATATAGTTGGAGTTAGAGGTCAATCCTTAGTTTTGGTTGTTGGACACATCCTAGCCTGACTAAACGGTTGAATGAGCTCCAACCATATTAAAACTATTTCTTGATTAATGGGTCAGCCTTAAGCTTGGAGCATCGATTTGTTGTGCCACAGCCAAGGTCGATGTAAAGAGAGGTGCAGTTGGGTGCTATGTATAATGTTGCATACTTGTTAATGAGTTAACAACCCAATGATTTATGCAAACATTCAATTAGTTGATAGCATAAAGTGATAGTTACATATATGTGATATGTAATCGGTATAATTACCTACCTTCATAGCTAAGAATAACTTGATTGCCATAGCCATGGTTGTTCTTATCTATGGTTGGATATCAACCTATTTGGAGATGTTCCTACGATCTCCCGAATTGATAAAAAGGGTTATTCAATTCAAAAAAATAAATAGGATTTAATTAATGTATGTTGATGCATGCGAATCATGCTTAAAAGGCAAGATGTGAAACACATGACCAAATTACACCGATGTGGAATTCTGGAATCATTTAAACCCGGTTCATTTGATACATGTGGATCATGCTTAAAAGGCAAGATGACCAAATTACCCTTTTCCGGAAAAGGTAATCCAGTGGGAGAATTGCTTGGTCTAATACATACTGATGTATGTGGTCAACTCTTGCACAAGGAGGCTATAGCTACTTCATTACCTTTATCGATGATCACTCACGATTCGGGTATGTGTTCTTGATGAAACACAAATCTGAAGCTTTTGAGAAATTCAAAGAGTTCAGAAATGAAGTAGAGAAACAGCTTGGCAAAAGTATTAAGATACTTCAATCCGATCGGGGTGGTGAATACTTAAGTTAAGAGTTTCAAGATTATCTTAGGGACAATGGGATATTATCCCAATGGACTCCGCCGTATACACCACAGCATAATGGTGTATCTGAGAGGCGTAACCGAACCTTGATGTACATGGTTAGATCTATAATGAATCATGCAACTTTTCCAAAATCCTTTTAGGGCTATGCACTAAAGACAGCTGTTTACTTGCTAAACAGAGTCCCGACCAAGGTAGTCTCTACTACTCCATATGAGACGTGGAATAGTAAGAAACCTCACTTAACTCACCTTAAGATATGGGGTTGTCCTGCTTATGTGAAGCGGACTATATCAGACAAATTGGATGCTAAGTCTGATAAATGTCTATTTATTGGATACCCTAAGGAAACAAAGGGTTACCAATTCATTCTATCATCCCTTGGAACAAAAGGTATTTGTTTCAAGGCATGCTTTATTTCTGGAAAAAGAATTTCTTTTACAAGAAAACAGTGGGAGTGGTATTGAACTTGAAGAAGTTCAAGAAACTCCAATAGACATTACAGAGACACCTAGTCTAGACCCACAACTAATAACTCATAATGATGAGCTATCAGTTGAACCTTAAACAACACCACTACTTCGTAGATCTGAAAGGACACGCAATATTCCAGAGAGATACGGATTTCTCGTAAGTGAATCGAACAACGTGTTACTCATTAGCGATGACGAACCTATCAGTTATGAAGATGTTTTGAAAAGTTCAGAAAGGGACAAATGGCTTGCAGCCATGAAGTCGGAAATGGATTCCATGTACCAAAATCAAGTATGAGATTTGGTTAACCCACCTGAAGGGATTAAGCCCATATGGTGCAAGTGGGTTTTCAAAAAGAAAACTGACATGGAAGGTAATGTTGTTACCTTTAAAGCTAGATTAGTGGCAAAAGGATATCGTCAGAAACAAGGAATTGATTATGACGAAACCTATTCATCAGTAGCTATGCTTAAATCCATTCGGATGCTCCTGGCCATAGCAGCTCATTATAATTATGAGATATG
The DNA here is from genome assembly GCA_024364735.1 of Boesenbergia rotunda. Classification (NCBI taxonomy): domain Eukaryota; kingdom Viridiplantae; phylum Streptophyta; class Magnoliopsida; order Zingiberales; family Zingiberaceae; genus Boesenbergia; species Boesenbergia rotunda. Next base: position 301,338 of record JAGFNQ010010595.1, read on the forward strand.
ACAAATGGACGTGAAAACAGCTTTCCTTAATGGAAACCTGCTTGAGGATGTATACATGATACAACCTGAAGGTTTCACATTGGTTGATAAAACCAAAATATGCAAGCTTCGACGATCCATATATGGACTGAAGCAAGCATCCAGGAGCTGGAACATCCGTTTTGATGAGACAATCAAAGAGTTTGATTTCTCACAAAATCCTGACGAAGCTTGTGTGTACAAGAAGGTTAGTGGGAGTGCAGTCGTATTCCTAGTATTATATGTCGATGACATATTACTTATAGGAAACGATATATCAGTCTTACAGTCAGTTAAAATTTGGTTGTCCAAAACTTTCTCCATGAAAGACCTGGGAGAAGCAACCTATATCCTTGGGATTAGAATCTATAGAGATAGATTAAAACGGTTGCTTGGTCTTTTGCAGTCTACATATATAGACCGAGTGCTAAAAAGGTTTAGCATGTCAGAATCCAAGAAAGGTTACCTTCCCATCAGGCATGGGATCAACCTTTCAAAGTCTATGTGTCCGCGCACAGAAGACGAGAGGATTTGCATGAATAAGATTCCTTATGCATCCGCGATAGGATCTATCATATATGCTATGTTATGTACTAGGCCCGATATATCATATGCTCTGAGCGTCACGAGCAGATACCAGTCTGATCCAGGAATGGATCATTGGGCGGTTGTCAAGACAATCCTTAAGTACTTAAGAAGAACTAAGGATGTGTTCCTAATATATGGAGAAGGAGATATGGTAATACGTGGGTATACAGATGCCAGTTTTCAGACAGATAAGGATGACTCCAAATCTCAGTCTGGATACGTATTTACTTTGAATGGAGGTGCAATAAGTTGGAAGAGTTCCAAGTAAGACACTGTAACGGATTCTACCACGGAAGCGGAATGCATTGCGGCTTCGGAAGCAGCAAAAGAAGCAGTCTTGATCAAGAAGTTTGTCTCGGAACTTGGTGTGGTTCCAACCAATGATGAAGCAATACCGGTTTACTACGACAACAATGGAGCTATTGCACAAGCAAAGGAACCAAGGTCTCATCAGCGATCCAAATACGTGCTTCGCCGCTATCATCTGATCAGAGAGATTATAAGTAGGAATGATATACAAATTGAGAAAATTCCCACTGAAAGGAATTTAGCGGATCCTTTAACTAAGACCTTGCCTCAAAGCAAGTTTGAGGGTCATGTTAGAGCCTGTGGTATAGGATACCGTAGCGATTGGCATTAGGCCAAGTGGTAGTTTGTTAGTAATATGAGAGAAGTGTCCTAAGGCAATCGCCTTATGATTGTAATCATTTACTTTAATAAATGAATATTCACTATTTGAGTGTACATGTTTGTGTATTTGATTGAGATCTTAAACTCATTCACTGAATGTCCGTAATACAATTCACAGCATGAGAGAATTTGTGATGAATTCACAACTAGTGATTACCTATACATGTGCAATTGTGAAGTATTGAAATTGTCCCTAGTCGATGAATTGATAAATACGGACACTATCAATTCTGTTGAGACTAGCATAGGTTATTCTCTAATCAGCTGATTCTCACTGGCTGGTGACATTGGGATGTCCGGAGATAAACATGAATGCTAGTTAAGGGAACTAGTTCATTGGAGTGACTGGCTGTAAAACTTCATATGGTAATCTACATATAGATATGTCAATGAAGTTCTTACTGCAGCTTAAGTGCGATGTTCCTTTGACTTGCGGTGTTCAAGTCATCTTGGTCATGAAGACTTACATTTGACATCTTAAGCAAGCATCTCCAAGGAGGTGTGGACCCAGGATGATTGGGTATAAGCCGAAGTGCCCGAAGATGTTTGAATAGCCTACAAAGGATTCACCACTCCTTGCGAGGAGATGTATACCCAAGGCCTATCGTTGGATTAGTACTCGAAGCCTCTGGCCAAAGCATCACATGATCTGAGTATAAATATCTCAGATACATGAGAGTAATTAGAATCCGTTGGACGAGAAAGACATTACTTGGGCTAGGTGTGACGTAGTCAGCCTAGTGGGGACTGACACACATAGACCGTGTCCTGAACCAAGTGGGTATAAGATGGTGAAGGGAATGAGACATGATTTATTAAAGCTGCTGAAGGGTTTCAGAATAGTTTCTGAGGTCAACCGTTGATCTTTCGATTAATTGGGGATCATGATGTACTACTAGGTGCCACTCATGATCGTTCTATAATTGGTTAATTATAGACGGCCAACATAAATCGAAAGCCTATTTAGTCACACACACTACGAGTAATCCGAGGGATTTAAAACGAGTTGAAAATTGGATTTTCCGATCAAGAGAGATAAGTCGAATCTGAATTTTCAGAGACGCATCGGAAGCATAAAATGGCTAAGTCTTTTGAAGACTTATTGGTTAAATTAAATGAGTTTAATTCGTATGGTTTCGGCTTGGGTTTGGCCGGCCAAAGAGGGTCCCCACCCTCTTTGTTTGGCCGGCCACATCAAAAGGGGAGAACCAAATTGTTTGGTTCAAATTATAAAATAAACCGAGCGCGGTTTGTTTTATAAAATTATGGATAAAGAAATTTATATAAAGGGATTTATCTTTCATGGAAATTAAAATGAACCATGGATTGGTTTATTTTATTTTATAAAATCAATAATGGATTGATTTACCATGATAAAGAAATTTATATAAAGAAATTTCTTTCCATAATAAAAGGGGAGACATGGTTGTTTTTATTATAAATTAAATTATAATAAAAACTTGGCATAACGGAATAATTCATAGAAAAATTTATAAGATAAATTTCTTATTAAAAATTTATTCCGTTAAGAGGAGACTTGGCGATTAAGAGGCTACTATATAAAGGTACCAAGGCAAGACTTGGAAATTAATCCAAGAGATCAAGGATTCTTGCCTAGCCTCTCTCCCTCTCCTTCTCTCCCTCTCCTTCCTCTAGAGGCGCCGGCCCTAGAGGGCCTCCCTTTGGTTGCCGTGAGCTTCCTCCACCAAGAAGCTGCCGAAGAAGAAGAAGAAGCGGGCGTGACTCCTTCCTTCCCCCCGGAATCTTAATTCCGTTCTTCGTTTGGTGGTTAGTTTTTCATCTCTCTCTTGGTGTTCTTGTCGTGCCTTTGGAGAATCTAGTAGTTCTTGTCGGCACGAAACTCGTGGCTTTGCGAAGTCATCCCGAAGAAAACTCGGCGTGGACGCGAATAGAGACGGAGCTTCCAAGGGACGCTACGGTTGGATTCGTCCCTTTCTACGAGTTACGCGAGGTAATAAGTAAATTAGTTTACTTTCTGTAAAATTTTAAATGTATGATCATGTCTCCACAACATAAGGTTGCATGCTAGATACGTGGTTAAAATAATTTGAGAAATTATTTATGCTAAACCTTCCGCTGCACGTAATTAAATTTTAAAATTACGAACCCGTATCCTTGTCAACATGCACCCGGTCCTAACAATAGCAAACGAAATATCAGGTCTAGAACAATTTGCCAAATACATTAAACTACTAATTATTTGGGAATATCTTAATTGAGACACAGCCACGCCACTCTTATTCTTGTGGAGAGTCTTTGAAGGATCATAGGGTGTGACTACAGATTTTATACGGCTATAGCCATATTTCTCTAACACTTTCTCAACATAGTGTGCCTGAGAAATTGATATTCCATCAGTTGAGCGAGTCAACTTCAGCCCTAAAATCACATCAGCACAACCCATATCCTTCATATCAAACTTACCACTTAAGAGAGCCTTGGTCTCGTTAATAATTGAAAGGTTAGATCCAAACAGTAAATTATCATCTATATATAACATAAAATGATACATTTATCACCTTTCATTTTAGTATATACGTATTTATCAGAGTTATTAATTTCAAAGCCAAATGATAGCATAGCTTTATCAAATTTTTCGTGCCATTGCTTTGGGGCTTGCTTCAAACCATAAAGAGATTTTACTAACTTATAGACTTTATTCTCACTTCCAGAAACTACATATCCCTCTGGCTGATCCATATATATCTCTTCTTCAAGATTTCCATTAAGAAATGCCGTTTTGACATCCATTTGATGGACCTCATGATGATATATGGATGTCAGTGCTATCAATACTCGGATTGTAGTAATTCTAATAACAGGGGAATAAGTGTCAAAATAGTCAATCCCTTCTTTCTATTTGAATCCCTTAGCAACCAGGCGGGCTTTGAACATATCTACTGACCCATCAGGTTTTAACTTCCTCTTAAACACCCATTTACATCCAATGGTGGTGCAACCAGGAGGCAAATCTACTAACTCCCAAGTGGCATTAGAGATAATAGAATCCATTTCATTTTTAATAGCTTCTTTCCAGTGCTTAGCTTCGGGAGAAGCGATAGCATCTCTATATGTCACATGGTCACCTTCTATATTATAGGTGATAAAGTTTTGGCCTAAATCTTTAGACACACGTTGCCTCTTGCCCCTTCTCAATTCTGTACACTCACTAGATTCATTTAATCTAGATTGACTTGAGGAAGGTACACCCACTAAGGATAATGGGACTTCTATGGAGGCAGAGTCATCTCTAGTAGGAGTACTAGAGATAGACTGAGGTGTTCTAGTCTTCATAGGAAATATATCCTCAAAGAATGTAGCATCACGAAGTTCTACAATAGTGTTTGCATCTATTCCAGAAATTTCTGATTTAATAATCAGAAACCTATATGCAGAACTATTCTGAGCATAACCCAAGAAGACACCATCTACAGTCTTTGGACCAAGTTTTTTCCTTTTGTGTTCAGGTACTAGTACTTTTGCAAGGCACCCCCACACTTTAAGGTATTTTAAACTTGTCCTTCGACCTTTCCAAAGTTCATATTGTAGGACCGGTGCCGTCGATAGAGGGGGGGTGAATGTCGACCGTTGAAAACTTTCGTGAAACATTCGTAATACTTTCGATCTACTCAGAGCGTTAGTGCAGCGGAAAATAAAACAGAAAAAGCAATAACAATACAAGGACACAACGAGATTTTTACTTGGTTCCCGACCCCCCAGGGTCAGTACATCCAAGGCCTATGCACGGGAACGCCCGTACACTATTGGTCTCCTTCCCGGACTTTCCGGAGGTGGAGAAACCCGACTTACAGTGCAAGTTTACAATCACAAGATAAATAAAATTAAGTGTGGAATAAAATGAAAGCAAACCAACAAGACAAAGTCTGAAGCTCAGCCGATCTGGACCTCCGAAGTGCCGCGCACTTCCTCCTGGAGCCTCTTGGTCGTAGAGCCTCATCTCTAGCGCGTTGTCGTCGGTCAGAATGTTTGGAATCGCTCTTGGAAGTTGTTCTTGAAGCAGAGGGGTCGAAGCCCCTTATATAGCACTCCTGGGGGCGCCCTGGACGTCGGGGGCGCCCTGGACGTCGGGGGCACCCCTAATAACTCGGTCAAACCTTATCCTTGCGCCTACCTCGCCGCAGGTGATAAAATCTTTGAACAGGGCACCCCGGACCTCCCAGGCGCCCTCCTGAGCGCTTATCTGCATTTCGAACCTGAAACAGCAAATATAGGTTTCAACCCGGGCGCCCCGGACCTTCCGGGCGCCCCCCTTGACACCTATTCTGCCTACTTCACGAAAACTGCATTTTCCTCTTTACTCCGGGCGCCCCCATCATTCCGGGCACCCCCAATCATGGTTTAAACCCAAGACTGGGTTTTTATACCTTGCTCTGGGCGCCTCCAACACTGGGGGCGCCCCCATCAAAGGCTGCAACCCTGGTTTTTGCTTGCTTTGTCTTCCAATCTTGGCACCTGCAAGATACATAAACACAAAGCATATATATATACATATAATATTAGCCTTAAGGACTTGGTTCGGACTTCGAATTTGCACGAAACCCTAGGTCGAACCGGTACAAGTTCTCATCCCTGAGAACTTGCCCTTCACCTACTCCTTTCAGGAGACGGTTGCCACCCAGCCCTTCGGGTGGACTTTTGCTTAGCTTCCGATACTTCCGAACCTCGAGACGCCCAAATCCTGACCCGTCTCTACTCCTGTCCTTAGTCATCGCTCAGCTAAGTTGCCCAGTCCCTTGGACCAAGACTTCATTCCCTAGCAGTCCTTCGCCAGGTCTTCATTCCCTAACATTCCTTCGCCAGGTGCATAGCAGCCCTTCACTAGGTCTTCTATGCCTAGCAGCCCTTCGCTAGGTGCCTAGCATCCCTTCGCTAGGTCTTCTATGCCTAGCAACCCTTCGCTAGGTGCCTAGCAGCCCTTTGCTAGGTCTTAGGGTTTTGATACCTAGCAGCCCTTCGCTAGGTGGCTAGCAGCCCTTCGCTAGGTCTTAGGGTTTTGATATCTAGCAGCCCTTCGCTAGGTCTTAGGGTTACGATACCTAGCAGCCCTTCGCTAGGTGCCTAGCAGCCCTTCGCTAGGCCTTAGGGTTTCAATACCTAGGTTAACTAGGACTTTTCCTTCAACTTATGTTACTTCTCCTTTGCTCCCCTTTGTCTGTTCATTGTATCACTGACTTAAGTGTATTGTCAAACATTAAAACACTTAAAGGAAAAGGAGAACATCATTGATGCAACTTGCACCAACACATATGTGCTTTTATCCCTTGACTTCAGTGGTACTCTATTTAACACATGACAAGCAGTGTATAGAGCCTCCCCCACAAGAAGTTGGGTAACCCAGAACTTCCTAACATGGAATTAATCATATTTTCAAGGGTTCGATTTTTGCGTTCTGCTACACCATTAGATTGAGGACTATATGGAGCAGTGACCTCATGAATTATACCTGAATCTTGACAGAATTTTTGAAACAGGTTTGAGGTAAACTCTCCACCCCTATCAGACCTTATCCTCTTAATGGTTTGGTTTTATTGATTTTCAGCTTCAGATTTTAAGATCATAAATTTATCTAAAGCTTCATCTTTAGTTTTCAGCAAATAAACATAGCAATAACGAGAGTAATCATCAACGAAAGTAATGAAATACCTTTTATGGTCTCTCGTTATTAAACCGTTAAACTCACAACAGTCAGTATGAATTAATTCTAAAATATTAGAATTTCTATCAACTGATTTGAAGGGTTTACGGGGCTGTTTATATTGCACACAAACTTCACATTTTTTCTTATCATTTATGGCATGCTTAGGAATCATGTCAAAATTCATCATCCTTTTTATAGTTTGAAAATTAACATGTCTTAATCTATCATGCCACACATCATAAGACTCAATGTTATAAGAACAACCAATATCACTAATTTTATTAATAATCGTATTTTCAACATTGAGTTTAAATAAACCTTCATTAAGGTAACCCTTTTCAATAAATGTTCCTAAATGTAACAATACAACTTTATTACATTTGAAGTTTAGCTCATAACCAGCACGAACTAATTTTGACCCGCTAATCAAATTCCGTCGGACCGCTGGAACATGATGCACCTCATGTAGTGACAGGACCTTCCCTGAGGTAAATCTCAAGTCAACTCGTCCAATCCCTAACACTCTGGCTGCAGAATGATTCCACATGGTTACGGAAGTGCCTTCAATTACATGATAAGTAAGGAAGGCAGAGCGATCAGCACAACAATGCATATTAGCACCTGTATCAACTAACCACTCATTGGGTTGATAAATCAAATTTAGTTCGGGGTTAATGGAAACGAACCCATTGCTGGTGCTAGTCACAACATTGACCTGCGCCTTGGTGTTGGGCATATTGCCTTGGTTCTTCTTCTTGTCCTTCCGTTCAGGACAAAATTTGGCAAAATGTCCAACTTGTCCACAAGCCCAGCACGGCCTAGTCCCAGGCTTCTTCTGAACCTTTGGTTTGAGTTTCATTTTGTTTTTTATTTTTTGGTTCTTGAACTTGTTTTTGTCAGAAGAAACTACCACATTTGCCTTTGGAGCAAAATCCATGGGCATCCCCTTATCATCATCCTTATGTTGCTTCCGATGTTCTTCCTCGATATTTAAGGCAATCATTAAATCTTCAAGAGAGATTTTACCTCTCCTGTGTTTAAGTGTCATGCCAAAATCTTCCCAACTCGGAGGCAACTTTTCGATGATAGACAAGACTTGAAGTTTCTCGGGTATCGACATTTCTCCATCGGCAAGACCGTGAATCAAAATTTGAAATTCATGGGTCTGCTCAATGACAGATCTACCCTCAACCATTTTGAAGTTTAAGAACTTCCCCACGGTGTACTCGGAGTTATATTTTTTATCCAAAGATTTTCATAACTCTTTGGCCGAGGTTGTAGAGCAGTACACATCAAATAGTGCGTCTGAGAGGGCGGACAGGATTCTCCCATGGCAGAGATAATCCCTCTGTTTAAACCTCTCGGTAGAAGCATTACGGGCAGGTTCTTCTTCATCAGGTGAAGGAGAATCTGATTCTATAATGGAGAAAAGCCCCAGCGTAGCAAGCCAAAATTTCAGTCGTTGTTGCCAACGTTTGAAGTTTTGCCCGGAAAACCTCTCGGGTTTGGCGCTAGCCTCATCAGACCCCGACATTCTAACATTTAACATGTCTACTTAGGTACAATCGATTCTCTAAAATTGTAATAAAAGTAACAATATGTAACATGCACCAAAGCAGTAGAAAATAAATATAGATGCAGGAATCTGATACGAAAAGCGGAGAGTTAGGGATAGTTATCCGGTTGAAGCGCCGGCGTGCCGACTATCTTTAGAGAATCGATTGCCGCCCTACGGTGTAAATGCTCCCGGCAAAACTCCCCCAAGATCCGACAACCACGAGGCGTTCGTAGGTGCACTCCATGACGAACGCTGCCTTCGGAGACAACCTCAGCTTGCACTAGGCGAAGCCTCAAGACCCAAAACCGATCGAAGAAAGCGAAAAGCAAAAGGAGTAAGGCGCCGATCGCTCAGAGGGAGAAGGAGAGAAGAAAGCAGTGAATCTTCTGCTACTTCCCCTTCTCCTTTTATAGATCCGAAGAGGCAAAATACATTGTCTCTTCGTGCTGAGAGATCGCGGCCACGCGAAGCGGGGATTCGCGTCGAGAGCCGCTGGGAAGGGCGCAGTTTCTCAAAAAAAAGTAAAAGAATAAATAAAAGGAAAGAAAAAATAAAACCAAACCAAATTGGTTTAGGAATCAAACCGAACCGAAATCTGCAAAACCAAACCGGGCCGCCCGCAAGCGCGAGGCTCACGGGTTGGGGATTTGCACCCCCCCTGCGCGCGAGAATCGCGTGCGTCGCGCCCGATTTATAGATTTCCTGCCCAGACCTCCTGAAACCACCTGGTTTGGGCTCAACCCGCGTATGCGTGTAGGTCCCCCTAAGCCATCTAAGCATGGTAGGAATGGCTTGATATATAAGGCATTGCAACTCTCTTGGCTTAGCAATGTGGGACTAAACACATACACCATCTCCTTCAATATAATTTGAAATTATAAACAAAAATCAACAATCCCCCACAAATTTTAAATTATAATAAATAAATAAAACAGGTCCTGAGGCTTTGTCGTAATGAGCTTTCAGTGAAAATACCTTCCGGTTTGAATTTTCACCTAAGTAAACCAATCTTATTCACACAGGTTTGAAGTGAACTAAGGCTTGAACTTAAACCTTTAATATGTAAAAATCAATTAGCAGCAACTCATCACAGGCAACGGTTGAATCCTTCTGGGTTGGTGCATTACGGTCATGCCACCGAATCTTGTTTCATAAGTGTTAAGGAGAGTTGCCCAGACCCCCCACACTGCGGCCTCACAGTTACACTTACATAGGTGAGTTCTCCAAGGATGTACTGCAAGCATCCTGTCATAAAGACCTCGAACTCATTAAGAGCCTTAAGCTCATCCTTACTAGCAGTCAAGCATCTATCCAGGGAAGAGACTTTGAGATTATATCTCAATCAATTTATGCTTACGGTTCACCCTTATAGCTTGTTAATACGACATTGAACCTACTTCTTGGGATCTCCAATCAGATAGGTTGGGTTGTCGCTATAGATGAAACCAGAATAGGCCTCAGTCTCATTCCCTTACCGGATCTCTTGATTTTCTCAGAATCAAGTCCTTTTGTGAGTGGATCAGCAATATTGTCTTTTGAACTTACAACGTCTAATGACACCACTCCGAGAAACACTAGCTCACGAACAGACTTCAATCTTATTCGTACATGTCTCTTCCGTTTCTGGTTATACTTGGAGCTTCTAATCTGAGCTATTGTTGTTTGATTATCACAGTTCACTGAGATAGGAGGTATTGGCTTTATAATCAAGGGGAATCTCAGTAAGAAGACCCTTAAGCCAATCAACTTCAGTTACTGTGGTATCCAAAGCACACAATTCACCCTCAGATGTAGAACGGGATATGATCGTCTGTTTAACAGACCTCCAAGCAACCGCACCGCCTCCAAGTGTAAAAACATAGCCAGTAACGCCTTTACACTCAGCGGTGTCACCTATCCAACTGGCATCACTATATCCCTCCAGGACTGCAGGGAACCTCCCATAGCACAAGCCCAAGGATATAGTACCCTTTAGGTATCTGAGTACTCTGTCTAATGCATCCCAATGTGTTCTGTCCGGATAGCTGGTAAACCTGCTCAATTTAGTTATACCAAACGAAATATCAGGTCTAGAACAATTTGCCAAATACATTAGACTACCAATTATTTGGGAATATCTTAATTGAGATACAGCCACGCCACTCTTATTCTTGTGGAGAGTCTTTGAAGGATCATAGGGTGTGACTACAGATTTTATGTGGCTATAGCCATATTTCTCTAACACTTTCTCAACATAGTGTGCCTGAGAAATTGATATTCCATCAGTTGAGCGAGTCAACTTCAGCCCTAAAATCACATCAGCACAACCCATATCCTTCATATCAAACTTACCACTTAAGAAAGCCTTGGTGTCGTTAATAATTGAAAGGTTAGATCCAAACAGTAACATATAATCTACATATAAACATAAAATGATACATTTATCACCTTTCATTTTAGTATATACGCATTTATCAGAGTCATTAATTTCAAAGCCAAATGATAGCATAACTTCATCAAATTTTTTGTGTCATTGCTTTGGGGCTTGCTTCAAACCATAATGAGATTTTACTAACTTACAGACTTTATTCTCACTTCCAGAAACTACATATCCCTCTGGCTGATCCATATATATCTCTTCTTTAAGATTTCCATTAAGATGATGCCCTTTTGACATCCATTTGATGGACCTCAAGATGATATATGGATGTCAGTGCTATCAATACTCGGATTGTAGTAATTCTAGTAACAGGGGAATAAGTGTCAAAATAGTCAATCTCTTCTTTCTTTTTGAATCCCTTAGCAACCAAGCGGGCTTTGAACTTATCTACTGACCCATCAGGTTTTAACTTCCTCTTAAACACCCATTTACATCTAATGGTGGTGCAACCAGGAGGCAAATCTACTAACTCCCAAGTGACATTAGAGATAATAGAGTCCATTTCATTTTTAATAGCTTCTTTCCAGTGCTTAGCTTCGGGAGAAGCCATAGCATCTCTATATGTCACAGGGTCACCTTCTATATTATAGGTAATAAAGTCTTGGCCTAAATCTTTAGACACACGTTGCCTCTTGCCCCTTCTCAATTCTGTACACTCACTAGATTCATTTAATCTAGAGTGACTTGAGGAAGGTACACCCACTAAGGATAATGAGACTTCTATGGAGGCAGAGTCATCTCTAGTAGGAGTACTAGAGATAGACTGAGGTGTTCTAGTCTTCATAGGAAATATATCCTCAAAGAATGTAGCATCACAAAGTTTTACAATAGTGTTTGCATCTATTCCAGAAATTTCTGATTTAATAATCAGAAACCTATATGCAGAACTATTCTGAGCATAACCCAAGAAGACACCATCTACAGTCTTTGGACCAAGTTTTTTCCTTTTGTGTTCAGGTACTAGTACTTTTGCAAGGCACCCCCACACTTTAAGGTATTTTAAACTTGTCCTTCGACCTTTCCAAAGTTCATATGAGCTTTTATCCCTTGACTTCATTGGTACTCTATTTAACACATGACAAGCAGTGTATAGAGCCTCCCCCCACAAGAAGTTGGGTAACTTAGAACTTCCTAACATGGAATTAATCATATCTTCAAGGGTTCGATTTTTGCGTTCTGCTACACCATTAGATTGAGGACTATATGGAGCAGTGACCTCATGAATTATACCTGAATCTTGACAGAATTTTTGAAACAGGTTTGAGGTGAACTCTCCACCCGTATCAAACTTTATCCTCTTAATGGTTTGGTTTGCTTGATTTTCAGCTTCAGATTTGAAGATCATAGATTGATCTAAAGCTTTATCTTTAGTTTTCAGCAAATAAACATAGCAATAACGAGAGTAATCATCAATGAAAGTAATGAAATACCTTTTATGGTCTCTCGTTATTAAACCGTTAAACTCACAACTGTCAGTATGAATTAATTCTAAAATATTAGAATTTCTATCAACTGATTTGAAGGGTTTACGGGGATGTTTATATTGCACACAAACTTCACATTTTTTCTTATCATTTATGGCATGCTTAGGAATCATGTCAAGATTCATCATCCTTTTTATAGTTTGAAAATTAACATGTCCTAATCTATCATGCCACACATCATAAGACTCAATGTTATAAGAACAACCAATATCACTAATTTTATTAATAATCGTATTTTCAACATATAGTTTAAATAAACTTTCATTAAGGTAACCCTTTGCAATAAAGGTTCCTAAATGCAACAATACAACTTTATTACATTTGAAGTTTAGCTCATAACCAGCACGAACTAATTTTGACCCGCTAATCAAATTCCGTCGGACCGCTGGAACATGATGCACCTCATGCAGTGACAGGACATTCCCTGACGTAAATCTCATGTCAACTCGTCCAATCCCTAACACTCTGGCTGCAGAATGATTCCCCATGATTACGGAAGTGCCTTCAATTACCTAATAAGTAAGGAAGACAGAGCGATCAGCACAACAGTGCATATTAGCACCTATATCAAACTAACCACTCATTGGGTTGATAAATCAAATTTAGTTCGGGGTTAATGGAAATGAACCCATTGCTGGTGCTAGTCACAACATTGACCTGCGCCTTGGTGTTGGGCATATTGCCTTGGTTCTTCTTCTTGTCCTTCCGTTCAGGACAGAATTTAGCAAAATGTCTAACTTGTCCACAAGCCCAGCACGGCCTAGTCCCAGGCTTCTTCTGAACCTTTGGTTGGGTTTCATTTTGTTTTTTATTTTTTGTTCTTGAACTTGTTTTTGTCAGAAGAAACTACCACATTTGCCTTCGGAGCAAAATCCATGGGCATCCCCTTATCATCATCCTTATGTTGCTTCCGATGTTCTTCCTCGATATTTAAGGCAATCATTAAATCTTCAAGAGAGATTTTACCTCTCCTGTGTTTAAGTGTCATGCCAAAATTTTCCCAACTCGGAGGCAACTTTTCGATGATAGACAAGACTTGATGTTTCTCGGGTATCGACATTTCTCCATCGGCAAGACCGTGAATCAAAATTTGAAATTCATGGGTCTGCTCAATGACAGATCTACCCTCAACCATTTTGAAGTTTAAGAACTTCCCCACGGTGTACTCGGAGTTATATTTTTTATCCAAAGATTTTCATAACTCTTTGGCCGAGGTTGTAGAGCAGTACACATCAAATAGTGCGTCTGAGAGGGCGGACAGGATTCTCCCATGGCAGAGATAATCCCTCTGTTTAAACCTCTCGGTAGAAGCACTGCGAGCATGTTCTTCTTCATCAGGTGAAGGAGGATCTGATTCTATAACGGAGAAAAACCCCAGCGTAGTAAGCTAAAATTTCATTCGTTGTTGCCAACGTTTGAAGTTTTGCCCGGAAAACCTCTCGGGTTTGGCGCTAGCCTCATCAGACCCCGACATTCTAACATTTAACATGTCTACTTAGGTACAATCGATTCTCTAAAATTGTAATAAAAGTAACAATATGTAACATGCACCAAAGCAGTAGACAATAAATATAGATGCAGGAATCTGATACGAAAAGCGCAGAGTTAGGGATAGTTATCCGGTTGAAGCACCAGCGTGCCGACTGTCTTTAGAGAATCGATTGTCGCCCTACGGTGCAAAGGCTCCCGGCAAAACTCCCCAAAGATCCGACAACCACGCGGCGTTCGTAGGTGCACTCCAAGACGAACGCTGCCTTCGGAGACAAACTCAGATTGCACTAGGCGAAGCCTCAAGACCCAAAACCGACCGAAGAAAGCGAAAAGCGAAAGGAGTAAGGCGCCGATCGCTCAGAGGGAGAAGGAGAGAAGAAAGCAGCGAATCTTCTGCTACTTCCCCTTCTCCTTTTATAGATCCGAAGAGGCAAAATACATTGTCTCTTCGTGCTGAGAGATCGCGGCCACGCGAAGCGGGGAGTCGCGTCGAGAGCCGCTGGGAAGGGCGCAGTTTCTCAAAAAAAAGTAAAAGAATAAATAAAAGGAAAGAAAAAATAAAATCAAACCAAATTGGTTTAGGAATCAAACCGAACCGAAATCTGCAAAACCAAACCGGGGCCGCCCGCAAGCGCGAGGCTCACGGGTTGGGGATTTGCACCCCCCTGCGCGCGATAATCGCGTGCGTCGCGCCCGATTTATGCTCTATCCTAATTAAACGAGTATATCATGCAATTTGCAATAGTATTCAGGAAACTAGTATGTGGAACTACGGCTTCTTGAAAGAAATTGATGCTTGGAAACTTCCATGAG
>JAGFNQ010010595.1:318198-387884 GCA_024364735.1 Boesenbergia rotunda
TGACGTTTTCAATATCGAAGTTAGCAACAAACGTGCTCGAATAGATAATCAAATAGACTCCTATATGTGACATTGTCGTCTTGGCCATGTAAGTAAGAAACGCATGACCAAATTACACCGATGTGGAATTCTGAAATCATTTGAACCCTGTTCATTTGATACATGCGAATCATGCTTAAAAGGCAAGATGACCAAATTACCCTTTTCCGGAAAAGGTAAACCAGTGGGAGAATTGCTTGGTCTAATACATACTGATGTATGTGGACCAATGTCAACTCTTACACAAGGAGGCTATAGCTACTTCATTACCTTTATCGATGATCACTCACGATTCGGGTATGTGTTCTTAATGAAACATAAATCTGAAGCTTTTGAGAAATTCAAAGAGTTCAGAAGTGAAGTAGAGAAACAGCTTGGCAAAAGTATTAAGATACTTCGATCCGATCGGGGTGGTGAATACTTAAGTCAAGAGTTTCAAGATTATTTAGGGACAATGGGATATTGTCTGAATGGACTCCGCCATATACACCACAGCATAATGGTGTATCTGAGAGGCGTAACCGAACCTTGATGGACATGGTTAGATCTATGATGAATCATGTAACTCTTCCAAAATCCTTTTGGGGCTATGCACTTAAGATAGCTGTTTACTTACTAAACAGAGTCCCGACCAAGGTAGTCTCTACTACTCCATATGAGACGTGGAATAGTAAGAAACCTCATTTATCTCACCTAAAGATATGGGGTTGTCCTGCTTATGTAAAGCGGACTGTATCAGACAAATTGGATGCTAAGTCTGATAAATGTCTATTTATTGGATACCCTAAGGAAACGAAAGGTTACCAATTCTATCATCCCTTAGAACAAAAGGTGTTTGTTTCAAGGCATGTTGTAATTCTAGAAAAAGAATTTCTTTTACAAGAAAACAGTGGGAGTAGCATTGAACTTGAAGAAGTTCAAGAAACTCCAATAGACATTACAGAGGCACCTAGTCTAGACCCACAACCAATAACTCATAATGATGAGCTATCAGTTGAACCTAAAACAACACCACTTCTTCGTAGGTCTGATAGGACACACAATATTCCAGAGAGATACGGATTTCTCATAAGTGAATCGAATGACGTGTTACTCATTAACGATGACGAACCTGTCAGTTATGAAGATGTTCTGAAAAAATCAGAAAGGGATAAATAACTTGAAGTCATGAAGTCGGAAATGGATTCCATGTACAAAAATCAAGTATGGGACTTGGTTAACCCACCTGAAGGGATTAAGCCCATAGGGTGCAAGTGGGTTTTCAAGAAGAAAATCGACATGGAAAGTAATGTTGTTACCTTTAAGGCTAGATTAGTGGCAAAAGGATATCGTCAGAAACAAGGAATTGATTATGACGAAACCTATTCGCCAGTAGTTATGCTTAAATCCATTCGGATGCTCCTGGCCATAGCAGCTAATTATGATTATAAGATATGGCAAATGGATGTGAAAACAGCTTTCCTTAATGAAAACTTGCTTGAGAATGTATACATGATACAACCTGAAGGTTTCACATAGGTTAATAAAACCAAAGTATGCAAGCTTCGACGATCCATATATGGACTAAAGCAAGCATCCAAGAGCTGGAACATCCGTTTTGATGAGACAATCAAAGAGTTTGATTTCTCACAAAATCCTGACGAACCTTGTATGTACAAGAAGGTTAGCGGGAGTGCAATCGTATTCCTAGTGTTATATGTCGATGACATATTACTTATAGGAAACGATATATCAGTCTTACAGTCAGTTAAAATTTGGTTGTCCAAAAACTTTCTCCATGAAAGACCTGGGAGAAATAACCTATATCCTTGGGATTAGAATCTATAGAGATAGATCAAAATGGTTGCTTGGTCTTTCGCAGTCTACATATATAGACCGAGTGCTAGAAAGGTTTAGCATGTCGGAATCCAAGAAAGGTTACCTTCCCATTAGGCATGGGATCAACCTTTCGAAGTCTATGTATCCGCGCACAGAAGGCGAGAGGATTTGCATGAATAAGATTCCTTATGCATCCGCGATAGGATCTATCATGTATGCTATGTTATGTACTAGGCCCGATGTATCATATGCTCTGAGCGTCACAAGCAGATACCAGTCTGATCCAGGAATGGATCATTGGGCGGCTGTCAAGACAATCCTCAAGTACTTAAGAAACACTAAGAATGTGTTCCTAATATATGGGAGAAGGTGATATGGTAATACGTGGGTATACAGATGTCAGTTTCCAGACAGATAAGGATGACTCCAAATCTCAGTCCGGATATGTATTTATTTTGAATGGAGGCGCAATAAGTTGGAAGAGTTCCAAGCAAGACACCGTAGCGGATTCTACCACGGAAGCGGAATATATTGCAGCTTCGGAAGCAGCAAAGGAAGCAGTCTAGATCAAGAAGTTTGTCTCAGAACTTGGTGTGGTTCCAACCATTGATGAAGCAATACCGGTTTACTGCGACAACCATGGAGCTATTGCACAAACGAAGGAACCAAGGTCTCATCAGCGATCCAAACATGTGCTTCGCCGCTATCATCTGATCAGAGAGATTATAAGTAGGAATGATATACAAATTGAGAAAATTCCCACTGAAAGAAATTTAGTGGATCCTTTAACTAAGACCTTGTCTCAAAGCAAGTTTGAGGGTCATGTTAGAGCCTGTGGTATTGGGTACCGTAGCGATTGGCATTAGGCCAAGTGAGAGTTTGTTAGTGATATGAGAGAAGTGTCCTAAAGCAATCGCCTTATGATTGTAATCATTTATTCTAATAAATGAATATTCACTATTTGAGTATACATGTTTGTGTATTTGATTGAGATCTAAACTCATTTACTGAATGCCGGCAATATAATTCACAGCATGAGAGAATTTGTGATGAATTCACAACTAGTGATTATCTCTACATGTGCAATTGTGAAGTATTGAAATTGTCCCTAGTCGATGAATTGATAAATATGGACACTATCAATTCTGTTAAGACTAGCATGGGTTATTCTCTAATCAGCTAATTCTCACTGGCTGGTGACATTGAGATGTCCGGAGATAAACATGAATGCTAGTTAAGGGAACTAGTTCATTGGAGTGACTAGCTGTAAAACTTCATATGGTAGTCTACATATATATATGTCAGTGAAGTTCTTACTACAGCTTAAGTGCGATGTTCCTTTGAGTTGCGGTGATCAAGTCATCTTGGTCATGGAGACTTATACTTTGACATCTTAAGCAAGCGTCTCCAAGGAGGTGTGGACCCAGGATGATTGGGTATAAGCCGAAGTGCCCGAAGATGTTTGAACAGCCTACAAAGGATTCACCACTCCTTGCAAGGAGATGTATACCCGAGGCCTATCGTCGGATTGTTACTCGAAGCCTCTGGCCAGAGCATGACATGTTCAGAGTATGAATCTCTTAAATACATGAGAGTAATTAGAATCCGTAGGACGAGAAAACGTTACTTAGTCTAGGGTGACGTAGTCAGCCTAGTGGGGACTGACACACATAGACCATGTCCTGAACCAAGTGGGTATAAGATGGTGAAGGGAATGGGGCACGATTCATTATAGCTGCTGAAGGGTTTCAGAATTGTTTCTGAGGTCAACCGTTGATCTTTCGATTAATTGGGGATCATGATGTACTACTAGGTGTCACTCATGATCGTTCTATAATTAATTGATTAATTATAGACGGCCAACATAAATCGAAAGCCTATTTAGTCACACGCACTATGAGTAATCCGAGGGATTTAAAACGAGTTGAAAATTGGATTTTCCAATCAAGAGAGATTAGGTTTGGTTGAGCCAAACGATAAGTCGAATCTGAATTTTTCAGAGACGCATCGGAAGCGTAAAATAGCTATGTCTTTTGAAGACTTAATAGATGAATTAAATAAATTTAATTCATTGGGGCTTGGCTTGGATGGGCCGGTCGAAGAGGGCCTCCATCCTCTTTGCTTGGCCGGCCACAACAAAGGGATAGAACCAAGTTTTTGGTTCAATTTATGAAATAAACCAAGTGTGGTTTATTTTATAAAATTATGGATGATATAATTTTTTATATAATAAACCAAGGTTTGGTTTATTTTTCATGGAAATTAAAATGAACCATGGATTGATTTATTTTATAAAATCAATCATGGGTTGATTTACCATGATAAGGAAATTTATTCCATAGGAGAGAAGAGACTTGATTGATTTTTTATCATGAATTAAAATATAATTTTAACCATGATATAAAATCAAACTTGGCATGATGGAATAAGTTATTTCATATTTGAGAGGCTTGATGGTTGAGAGGCCACTATATAAAGGACCCAAGGCAAGGCTTGGGTGATGATCATAGAGATGAAGGCATAGGCTCTCTCCCTCTCTTTCTCTCCTTCCCTTCTTACCGTGCACCAACCAGCCCCAAGAAGGAGCACCAACCGACCGCCCCTACCCTTTCCCAGCCATCCTTTTGTGGTTAGTCTTCCAACTTCTCTATTGGGTTTTCTCGTCACGTTCTCGGAGAATCTAGTAGTTCTTGAGAACACGAAACTCGTGGCTTTGCGAAGTCATCCCGAAGATACTCGGCGTGGACGTGAATAGAGGCGGAGCTTCCAAGGGACGCTTACGGTTGGATCTCGTCCCTTCCTTCGAGTTACGCGAGGTAATACGTAAATTAGTTTATGTTTCTGCAAAATTTCAAATATATAATCATGTCTGCGTGCTAGACTTCTCTTTCTGGCTCAAAGCTCTCAAGATGCAGAAGCTTCCAGGAATGCTGAATCGATTAAGAGAAGGTTGAATCAATTACCCAATCAATTTAGCCAGTTTTTGCTCTTGCAAGACAATAACCCAATCGATTGCTCAACCCTAACTTGCTTAGCTCAAGTCTAGGGTCCCTTTACCTAACCCCGGTCAACCGTGACCTGTTAAGACTTCCTCACCAAGTGTCCGATCATCCCTTTGACTGACTTGGATTTTTCCTTACCTAGTTCTCAACTAGGACTTAACCTGGTGTTGATGCAGTCTGGCCCTGATTGTTGTTTTGGTGTTGACATCGATTCTAGTTTAGGTTGATCATGTTGATTATGATTAAGTCCTGATCGGGGATCAGGCATGGTATGGAAAATCCTAGTCTGGAGGGCTGGGTGATGGAAAATCCTAACCTGGAGGGTTAGGTGTTGAAAGTCCTAGTCTGGGAGGCTAGGTGTTTGGAAAAGTCCTAGTCTGGGAGGCTAGGTGTTGGAAAAGTCCTAATTCGGAAGGGTTGGGTGAAAAGTCCTAGCTTGGAGGGCTAGGTGAAAAGTCCTAACCTGGAGGGTTAGGTGCAAATTCCCATCCTGGAGAATTAGGTGAAAAAGTCCTGAGGGCTAGGTGAAAAGTCCTAGCTTGGAGGGCTAGGTGAAAAGTCCTAGCTTGGAGGGCTAGGTGAAAAGTCCTAACCTGGAGGGTTAGGTGCAAATTCCCAACTTGGAGAGTTAGATGGAAAATCATTAGCTTGGAGGGCTAAGGTGGATGGAAACTTAGCTTGGAGGGCTGAGTTTGAGTCCCTGGATCGGTCTGGTGATCGATCAGGGATTTTGGCACGCTGCTCCTTCGTGGATCGGTCTGGTGACCGATCCAGCGATGACTGATCGGTCGGGCGACCGATCAGGGAGCACACAGTGAGGTTGGGAACCTACTGTGTTGCTCCTGATCGATCTGGTGACCGATCAGGGAGTATGCGTTTCACCCATTGACTTGTTCCTGATCGGTCTGGTGACCGATCAGGGAGCGAGCAGTGAGGTTGAGTTCTCTTGCTGAACTGCTCCTGATCGGTCTGGTGACCGATCAGGATCACTGTGCAGATCGTTCCGGAGAACGATCAAGTGTCGCAGGTTCCTCTCTAAGATCGATCAGGACGGAGCCTGATCGGTCTAGTAAGGTTCTGATCGGTCTGGTGACCGATCAGGAGTCTTCCTGATCGGTCCGGTGACCTATCAGAGGGCTTAGCCTGCGAGACTCAGAAATCGCCCAATATAAAGGTGGATCGGTCTGGTGATCGGTCCAGGGTAGGGATGGAAATAGGCCAGGCGGCCTGTCAGGGGCCTGTGGCCTGGCCTGGCCTGTTAAAAATTAAAATAATAAACAGGCCTTTTTGAAAGCCTGATTTTCTTATTAGGCCAGGCCCAGGCTCAATATAAAGCCTATAAAGCCTGGCAGGCCGGCCTGGGCCTGTTAAACATGTATTCTATAAATTACCAAATGTCAAAATATAATGTAAATATAGAGTTTCGATCCCTGGCCTCCCGCCCAAGCCAATACTTATCTATACCCACCTAACCAACAGATCATAAATCTGTTTTGATTAATAACGCCAGCTTCAAATCTATATTTATCATGTTTTCGAATTAAATTACAGGCTTTGTAAACAGGCCACAGGCCAGGCCAGGCTATCGAACAGGCCAGGCTCAGGCCTAGAATAAAGCCTGTAACAGGCCACAGGCCAGGCTCAGGCATGTTTGCTATTATACAGGCCTGGCCTGTTAAGGTGAAAGCCTGGCCTGACCTGGCCTGTTTCCATCCCTAGTCCAGGGGAATCTCAAAGAAATCGCGATTTCTGATTGAGCGTTGGGGATCGATCAGGACGGAGCCTGATCGGTCTGGAACCAGCCTGATCGGTCTGGTGACCGATCAGGAGGCTCTCTGATCGGTCTGGTGACCGATCACTTTAATTCAAATTGCATTGTCAGACGCTCTGATCGCGTCTGAACACAACCGATTCGCTGCCACTTCTCTCTGATATTTGATATGCTGCTTGATTTACTGCTCTAATACTCTGATTGAGTTTCAGGTGACAGGGAAGGATTCAAACTCTCAAGGAGAAGTCAAAGAGAGCTTCCCTTGGAGCAGGTTTGTCCCTTTCTCCACACAGGTTGCAACGGCTGGATGCAGGACTGAAACTGCTGACTGAAGCTTGGCTGAGGGAGCTCAGGAAGTTCAGTTAGGGTTCAGTGTAGCTGGCGCGTTGGCAGTGGGGCAGCGGTAGGCTGCTGGAGATGAGATCACCTGTCGCTTGGCGGAGAAACAAAAAGGAACGAGAGGAGTTGAGTTGAAAAAGGACTTGAGTTTTAGTGCTTCTGTGTTCCTGCGTGACAAGCTTGCTGTTCTTGAGTTCTTCAATCATTCTGAGCAAGCTGTTGAGAAGCAAACATCATACTTGAGCACTTGAAGGAGAAGACAAGAGGCTTGGAGTCTGACAGTGGGAAGACACGAAGAGGGTTCTTGCGTGAGATCGCCACTGGGTGGAGCTCAGGGAAGCTTGCTGTGTCGTTGTCCTTGCTAAGTGTTTGAGTAAGATCCTTCTTGTTGTTTCTTTGTGCTCATTCTATATCATTATTTGAAACACACTGTGGGGAGGTTTCTCCACCGAGAAGGAGATTGCTTCATATCCGGTTTCACCGGGGCTTGATCTGCCGACGATCAAGGGATCGCCCACCTTAAGGGCACGCCAAGGAGTAGGGACAAGTTATCCCCGAACCTTGTAAAATCTCCTTGTTAGCGATCTTGCTAATCTTGCTAGTTAGGTTTTGGTTTAAGTTTCTGCAAGTTTTATTTTCATACTTCCGCTGTGCTACTGATAGTTCAAGTGCAGAAATTTGATAACTCCTCAAAGAAGGAGTAACTAGCTATATTCACCCCCCCTCTCTAGCCATCTCATTCCCAACACCTAGTTCCCAACCAGGTTTGCCTAACACTCGAGTTAGGTCTAATCTCTCGGTAGACTTCCACCTCGCCAACATACGATCTCCCCGATCCACCTGGACCTCACTTAGTCCCAATAGGTGTGTCTAGTCCCACTAAGTCTTCTCCCATGCCAGCGTGCGATCTCCCCGATCCACCTAGACTTTACCTAATCCCACTAGGTCTTTTTCGCATGCCAGTGTGCGATCTCCCTGATCCACTTGGACTTCACCTAGTCTCACTAGGTGTGTCTAGTCCCACTAGGTCTTTTCGCATGCCAGTGCGATCTCCCCGATCCACTTGGACATCACCTAGTCCCACTAGGTGTATCTAGTCCCACTAGATCTTTTTACATGCTAGCATGCGATCTCCCCGATCCACCTGGACTTCACCTAGTCCCACTAGGTGTACCTAGTCTCACTAGGTTTTTTCTCATGTCAGCGCGCAATCTCCCCGATCCGCCTGGACTTCACCTAGTCCCATTAGGTCTTTTCCAGTCAACCTTAACTCACACGATATTCAAACATCATTATCAAACATCGAAACATCCAACCTTAAGCTTACCAAGCTTACCATACATAAGCTCACCCGAGTCTAGTCAAACTAGGTCAATCCTGACCTAACAAAGATTGCACCAACAGATTATAATAGTTTCATCCTCAATTTTTATATATTAATGCTTAAATCTAATTATTATTTAATTTTTGGAATGGTTTGGAGAAAAAAATTTGCCTTATATTTTTATATGAATGAAGCTTTGATCCAATAGTGATCCTATCGCAAAGCGAGATGGACTCCCAAGGATGAGGTGGACTCGAGAACTGCTTCTACTGGCTTTGAGAACTGCAAGAAAGATGACGCAACCCACCGGGAGAAGTCCTCGGCAAAGCCCTCCGACGATTAAGTCAGTATTCGGTGGAAGAAATGAAAACTGAAGAAGACTGTAGCAAAACTATCTCGCGCATACCTGCGTATGAAGTGATGAGAGCCTTATATAATAGAGGGAGCCGACAGCCTCTGCCTCGCTTTTGCCACATTTTATCTCTTGTGGGGACAGGATTAGGGGTAACTGTTAGTTCGCCGATCGGCACCGCCTATTCTGACATTGGCAAGGGGCGCCGTGGTACGGATTGTCAAAGCATGTCAGGACAATACCATGTCAGCGGGATATCCGCGATTCGGACACGAGTGGTGTCAGGCTTGAGCCGACCTGCGCCGACTCTCGCCCCACCTTTATCAGTATGGTGTCAGGGGGTAGGTACTCTCTCAGAAAATGACAACTCCCGAGTCGGAGCGCCGATCGGCTGCCCCGAGTAAGGTCTCGGGTGGCAGCTAATGCCCTACCGATTAAACAGGGGACCGTCTGAGTTTTGGGGACACTCAGACTCAGCCAGGCCGATTCGTCCTCAAAGAGTAGGATTAGAACGCAAGGAGGGCCCTGATTAGTTGAAAACCGAGTGTTGACCAGACGACCTTAAGTCGAGTATTCGGTATCTCTCGTTGGGGCTAATTTTGACTCTGGTTAGCTTTCCGATCGGGTGTCTTGACCCGAGTGGCACCCATTTCCTACCCTACCACGCCGGGTTGTCGGAGCTTTTCTGGCAATGATCTGTCTCCTTGCGGTGCCACGTAGTTCGGTCAGGCTACACCTAGGCTAGGTCGGGATCATAAGCATCCCCCTCGAGTCTAGTCGAAGGAGGCGTCAAGTCCGACTGACTAGACCATCAGTTTGTAGCAATCAGGCTAACTCACCGGGACCGACCGACCGACTGCCAACACTACGTGACTAACACACTGCGTGGCCCACGCCATCTCGCCCGGTCTTTCACGTGCTCGATGCAACGCCGCAGCCAGCTTCTTGGCTTGGACACAACGAGAGGGATTCGGGAAAGGAGCATATTAAAATTTAAAGCGTATTTTTTTTTAATTTTACAAATTATTTTTTAAATTTTGAATAATTTTGATTATTGTGTTGATTATTCTTATTATTGATTAGATTGCCATATGATTGATCTTATTAAAAATCATGATTGATTTAATTATACAAATTATCATTCACTTAATTTATCTGATAAATATATTATTAACTCAATTAACTTAATTAATTAATCAATTAATTAAAGTATTCTTATTATCAGATTATTCTTCTCATTATGCTTAATTAAATTCCTTAATTAAATTCAAATTATTAGAATTAGTCTTTAAATCTAAATTTTAATCAAACTAAAATGATTTATTAAATTTGAATTTATTAAATCTAAATTATATTAATTAATTACTTTATTAATTAAATTTGAATTAAGTAAATTATACTTGTTAATTAAATTCAAATTATTTGAATTAAACAAACTGTTATGACCAATTAAAATAGGATTACCACAATCATCTAATTTATTAAAATGATCCAAACTCAAACTTAATTGTCACTAAGTATGTAATTCAAAAATTGAATTTTAATAAATATTAAATTTTACCTCAAACACTCCTCTTTAATCCTTGGGTCTCCTCCGTGAACATTGATTATTTCGTACTCCTTCCCTTTTTGAATATCAGACAAGGGTTCCTAGTTATGCATTTATTTGTTTTAATATTTTGTCTATACTTAAAATATATTATTTGATATTTAAATTTTAAAGTACGATTAACAAATTTTGAGCCCCGACAAGACTCTCCCTCTCAATTTTGGATAACTTGGACTCTGCCTCAACTAAGTGAATGAAATATTTTATTTCAGGCCCATGTTGTTTGAAATTAAGAAAAAAAACTTCAACTTTTTTTAAAGTTTTTTATATATTAATATATTTAATAATATTATTAAATATATTAATTTATATTAATCAAATATAAAAAATAATTTATTTATATTTTTAAAAAATATTAAATTATTAATTGAGATATTTTTTTAATTGAAATATTTTTTTGATTTTTATCGTACGTTTTTTATCCGATTCCATAATATATTATTTTAAAATAAAAAGTCTGAAAAAATATTTTTAAATGTCTCGAAATTCGTTATTGAAAAAGAGAAAGAGAAAGAGAATGAAAATGACATGCAGTACTTTGGCAGAAGGGGTATAAGAGGAAGTTCACTAATATAAGTGCGTTATTTGGTAACAATGAAACCATGGTACGCATTTTGGTAAATACTAATATTTGGGTACGCCCTTTGGTAAATTGCCGCCTATTATTTCTAACCCGTCGCAATTCTAACAAAAACTAAGTATTATCTTGGGCCTTTACCAACGATTGATTTGATAAAATGAAATCGTTCAGAGTTAGACCAAACCCAAAAAGAGGCATAAAAGAAACTCGTACCACATTCAAAGTGCTAGGAAAGTTTAAATACAAATAAAAATCTAATAATAATAGAACATTTTCTTTTGCTGGAATTAGATCAGTTTCTCTTTTCTGGCTGAAAGTGAACGAACTAAACTTGTGAACTAAATAGCAATATCTTATTGTTGAAAGAGAAACAATTTAGAATTTAATATCTAGATTTAGCTATTTTGTGCTGGATGCATTTGTTCATTGAGGATTAGTTCTCCCATATATTGTACGGAGTCAGTATCAGTAATTAGAACAATTAGACTGAGGTCAGGGAAGGAATTAATTTATCCTTAGCTTAGATCCTGAAAATTAAGTGTGGATTTAAATTTGAGTAAATTGGGCTTTTTAAATAACTAAATGGAAAACCTTGCTTGATTTTTCTATTCTACAACTGACCATGAACTTAGAAAGACATTAACACATCATCACTTTAGCTCAGGTCCTGAAAATATGGACGAATTTAAATTTAGGTAATTGGTCATTTACTAAGTAAATTTCATATTCTAGAAGTTTTTGATTGGTTTACATAACTTCGATCTTGAAATGTGCATAACTATTTTAGATAAAAACAAAAATATGCAAGTTTGGCTAGTCATCATCATAATTTGTAATACCAAAGAAGTAATTATTAAGCCTTCACATGTTGAGCTCATTAAAATAAAAGAAAAAGCGGTAAATCATATGAGGATGATAATGTTGTGCATAGGATTTGATACTCCGGAGCTTTTTCATCAGCAGCATTCTTGGTCCACAAAGCTATCTTTTCTTGCTTCCCTCTTACATTAACAACTGCTCCACAAATTTAATCTCCATAGTCAAACTACTCCCCAATCAGTGCCAATTACTAGTAGGAAAAGATGCAAAAAAGTGAAAATAATGTAAGTTGTTATATTTATTAAATTTATGAACTTTACCAAGAAGCGAGATACATACAAGCATATAGCCACATCTGGTCTGATTTTCCTCTAGCACAACTAATAGTCCATTTCCCTCCATTAGCACAGACTGGGTCTTCCCATTTTGGTTCAATGTTGTCCCTAAAGAAATGAAAATCCACTATATATAGAACAGAACAAACGGCAATGAGATAATGCACACTACATACAACATTGCATGAAAAACAAGTAAATGAATAGAAAAGACATCACATGTTCCTTGGCACATTATGAGAGAACCTTGGAGCCATATGAAGATAGTACGACGAGTAAAGTTAATCCCACATGAAGAATTTAAGAAAGAATGTGAATGTGTAAAGGCTTTGATGGATGAAGTTGACTAAGTTGAGATTAAATATTTTGAGTTGCATGATTCATGTCTGGTCGAGTTAATGGACTGATTATCTTAACAGGTCGGATCATGACAAATGCTGTCAAACATCAGAACCAAGGAATGAAAGAGATGCAACTGGAAAAGGCAATTATTGTGATGAATGTGGAGCTCATAAGTACGCTGAACCAAGTGGTACAATTGAAAAAGTGGAGGCACCTCTTTGCTCCACAAGATCCACATATAGATTCTGCACCATTTAAAGGCCATTAGACCTTATGCTGCCATCTATGAGTTAGACTGTTTAGTTGGGCGAGGTTGATGAGTGAATACTACTCTACCAGTTGTTGTGATTAAACATTCATGACAAAGTGAATCAAGTCTCTTATGGAAACAGTATGGGTCAGGGTAAAGATTAATTGGGATACATGTGAGAACTTAGTTTAATTCACATCAACAACTGAAGGAAAACCTTGATGGGTGAACTACCATTTTAAGTAGTGCATGAGTATTTTGAGGCTCGTGCTCATCCTTCCAAGTTAAAGGACCTAATCCAATACAAAAGAATTGGATTCAATGAAAAAGGATTTCCCATGTTGGTAGAAGTGGAGCTCATGTTGCAAGTTGTCATTTCCAAATCTCTATAGTGCAGATCTATTAATTGGTCCCATACATGGCAATCTCAACATCAATTCGTTTTGAACCTTTTAACTGAGATATGCATCTCGTGCAAGTTACTCCATGCAAGAAGCACAGCAAAGTAACACCTATGTAGTCTATCTCCGCCTACTTTTATTCAGGATAATCTTCAGGTAGTTATTACTCTTAATCTAATAGCAATTAAAAGTGGGCAAGTTCTTAACTACCAAGAAGGCTCAAGGAAGATGCCTATAATACAATACTACTACGCAAGCTCCAAGGATGTTCAGAAAATCCCCTAGCAACCTATCCATGGCAGCCTCTCCCTCCTCAATTCGTCCTCCATTCGAATCACATATCAAATCTTTCATTCGGGTCCGAAGAAATTGCTATCCTTATGCCCTGCATCGGCGTTACTTGTTACGAATGATATGGTTGTCCAAAATATTAGAATTGATAAGATTTTAGAATCATTTTAAAAAGTTGGCAAATTTAGGAGGTAATTTTGATAATTTCTCCATTTTTTTATAGAAGGCAGGGAGGTTTTCTTGTGGACATTTCCTCTCTATTTGTTTGGACATCTCCAAATAATTTGATTGTCAAGATGGAATAACTAAACGTTTAAGATTTTTAGGTGACGAGAAAAAAAAAGAAACATGAGATGCTTTTTCTTCGAAGCATTCAGACAGTTCTGGATTGCAATTTCACATATTATTATTTGCAAAATTTGACAATATTCTACCTGTTCCATGCAATACAAAATAACAAAGGAAGTAAATTAAGAACATATTGTAGGAGTTTATCTTCCTAGAACTGAGGGTGTGTCCCTCTCTTCAGTAAATCAAAAAAAATAAAAAATCAAGCAGTAGCGACATGTGTGTTCTGGTACCATCAATTTCTCATAAGATCAAATGCCTCACCCTCAAAACCCCATGAAGAAAATGAAACTTACAAGACGGGAGAACAAAAATATACCGACCATTCTACCATGATATTTATACTCTATCCTAATTAAACGAGTATATCATGCAATTTGCAGTAGTATTCAGGAAACTAGTATGTGGAACTACGGCTTCTTGAAAGAAAATTGATGCTTGGAAACTTCCATGAGGTTCGAGAAGAACTTGGTGGTGCAGCACCGTCACGTTGTTCAGTAGTAAAGCCATTTGGAACTCTAGGAGTGAGAGGAATATCAGACTTAGAGTCTCTGTGTTTAGTAGTGTTCATAAATCCCTGCAAATCCTGTGAAATGATAATTTCAAATAAGTAAAAAAAAAAGGTGATGATATTAGAGTCAGATATGCTTTTGCAAATGATAAAAAAAACAGTCCAGCGTTTCAATAATATTTTTTAAAATAAATCAAGATAAATTTAAAAGGAAAAAAAACATACAGAAACAGATGATGAAACAAGATTCATCTGTTTGCCAATGAGATTGCAAGTATTAGAGAAGCCGTGCCGAGTAACAAACATGAGGATTTGAAAGTTTACATCCCTGGAGGTTTACATAATACCATTTGGTTTGCAAGTTTCCATCCCTTGGAATTCAGATGGTAATTGAAAGGAATAGAATAAAGGGAGTAAAAAATAGAAAAGCATAGCAAAAATATCCTATCCAATATTCATCTTATGAATCAGTTATTGGATTACCTTACTTTCCAGATCCAAAGGCAAATAAAAGTACAATTAAATGAAATCGATGATCAAGTCTCTGACAACATTCAACAACTTTATGCAGAAATAAACAAAAAAGTTAATTCGCAAACCAAACATCTTAGTGAAACAATAAGCTGAGATATTCTTCCCAATTCATTTTAACTTTGGAATAAAAATCAACCACACATTATCTTAGATGGAGGTTAAGATCCCTACATACTCTTAAATCTGCATCTAATTTACTACATTTGCTGCAATACAGTGACATAAATCTTTGTTTTCTTTTTCAATATACTCATAATCATATACATCTAATTAACTGCTTTTCTTAGTATTAATTAATATTATAGGGCTCATGGGAACTTATATCGCTACTATACTGTTTGGATCACAAATTTTACTATGGCGGCACACACAAATTTTGCTAACTCGTATGAGAGGTTGTCTAGAGATAGAGTAGCCAAGCTCATAAATAAAAATTGAGTACCAATGTAGAATAACCATTTTAGTACAACCTATAAAGAGTCAAAATCACTACTCACATACCAGAGGTGCATAATAATTCATTATATTAGTTGTGATACCAAATAAGCATAATTTTATAAACTTCATTTAAACATTAAAATAAAATAAGAAAGAAAAGTTGTAATCTAAATCTTCAAGACATTGAAATCAAGTGTGCCAACCAGAATCTTTTAAATAAATTTTATTGAACTGAACCAAGCTTGTTGGTGTACGTCCAATTCATTTCAGCTCTACACAAAACTAGTCAAATAAAATGTTCATCTCGCCTTTGTCTATGTGCTATGAGCCTAACTAACGAACATTAAGTCATACTATAGACAGCTAATAATTATTAAATAAGCCATCTAACTCAGAATATATAAACTAATCTGGCCAGTGCACACAGAAAGCAAATCAGTTCAACAGCCATAGCACCTCACATAACCAACTCCTGTATGAAGACACTGTGGTGTTGTGAAATCCACTCTTTCAACATGAAATTTATAAACAAACAGAAATTCATGAAAGATAAATTTCCATAAAGGCATCCTTGGAAAAGATAGCACTGCCACCAAATGAATGGAACTTGTTGATGCCAAACTTTAGTTAAGCGATTAATCCTTGGAGAGAAACAAAAAAGATTACCTTCCACCATATAAAAGACACATCCAAGAGCTCCAACAACAATGACAGTTGTAACACCAAATCTTGCAGAACCTGTAATTAAATGCAAACATTTCAACTTTGAAATAACACAAAAATAAAGAGACAGTAACAATAATAATCTACAGTTACTGATAAATAGTGGCAGACTCTGATTATTACAGCCAATAGAATTCTGTCCAAGAACTAAAATTATCCATTTTCAACAGCCCCAACAAAAATAATTAAGATCAAGTGTTAGCTGATGACTCAACCAGAAGCTAAATCACAAATTAGCTACAAAGTTTGCGGAAGAGTACACCGGTGAACGACAAGGGTGTGCACGACATTCGAGGAATGAGAAGCCGAGGAGAAAGTCCGTCCGAGGAAAAGGTCACGAGTGAGCTCAACTTTGGATAATCGGAAATCACCCAGAAGCATCGAAAGGCTGGTCAACCGAAAGTTGACCAAAATCAAGCTTGTTGAAGCTTTTGATGTCGAGCGCCCGAGCATACACATGCCCGAGTAGCTGTTTTATGGCCATTGCGACGTGGATAAGCGCTAACCCTAGGCGCCCGTGTTGTACTCAAGCGCTTGGGATATGCCACGTAAACACATTGATAAGTTTTCCAGGCTCTATAAATAGAGCCTCTTAGCTCAGAGTTTTTCTTTCATTCATTATACAACAACTATAATTGCTTTTCTATCTTCTCTGAGCTTTCAAGAGTTTGTAAGAGACTTCTCCGCCTATACAAGGAGATATTTGGATTCAGGGACCCGAGAATACAGGCGCCCGATAAGCCTTGTAGCTGTTTTATGGCCATTGCGACGTGGATAAGCGCTAACCCTAGGTGC
Source organism: Boesenbergia rotunda (assembly GCA_024364735.1). Taxonomy (NCBI): domain Eukaryota; kingdom Viridiplantae; phylum Streptophyta; class Magnoliopsida; order Zingiberales; family Zingiberaceae; genus Boesenbergia; species Boesenbergia rotunda. The sequence goes on from JAGFNQ010010595.1 coordinate 334,820, forward strand.
TCGTGTTGCACTCAAGTGTCTGGGATATGCCACGTCGATAAGTTTATCAGGCTCTATAAATAGAGACTCTTAGTTCAGAGTTTTTCATTCATTCATTGTACAACAACTATAATTGCTTTTCTAATTCTTCTCTAAGCTTTCAAGAGTTTGTAAGAGACTTCTCCGCCTATACAAGGAGATATCTGGCGTAGAGCTTTTCAATTGTCTTGGATTAGCAACCGCCCTGGTTGGAACCAAGTAAAATCCTTCTAGCCTCTTCCTTCTTTTAGTTATTATTTATATTGTTGATTTTTGTTATAATTGATTAACTAAATCTATTGTTGCTAAGAAAAGCAAAAAATCTAGTTTTGTACTTGTTGGGCTATTCACCCGCCCTCTAGCCGGCCGACACAGTCCTACAGAGGAAGCCAAGATTTGCAACTCATCTCTAAGAGTATTGACCTAAAAACATATATACAATAATAAAATAATTATTATCAACAGAATCATAAATCTCCGATTAAACTGACAAAAAATTGTGGTCAGAGACACCGGGAGAAATGACATAATAAGAATCAGATGTATCATATCACCCAACATCTACAGGGTTAAACCTGAAAACAATCATCCAAACCAAATTGTCTTTTTGCCAATAAGGTTGGTTCATTTTTAGCTCAGAGAAGTTTGGTCTAAAAATTGATTAAATAAAGGGAACAATTTGAACTAATTGAGTTTGGCATAGTCTGAATTAAATGGATCCCTTATTTGAATTTGTCAGGCGTTTAATCAGAAGGATAAGGAAAAAAAAGATGCAATTAGGGGAGAAATAAAATGTCTAAGTAAAAGAAGAATCTGCCTTTTCAAGTTCACTTAGAGGATGAAAAAAATGTAAAATAAAATAACTGGACAGAGAATATTAGCGGATCATGTAACCAGTCGATCTTTGATGACTGATTTTTGTACATTCTTTTTCTTTTGTTCATCCATTAGGGGGAAAAGAATCCAAAGAGAAAATATCCACCAGTATTCTTTCACTACCTCTTTACCGTTAAGTGACAAAGGAAAATCAACCAACTTATTTCATTCATTCTCTTTCCTTTCTCTTTCTTCCTTCATTTCTCTCTCGAAATAATTTTGAAGAGTGTTAGAAAATCCAATTTAATACTAGATCATAAACTTAGGGTAACATACATTGCAAATCCTCAGTCATGATTATTCAAAGCATAACAGTAACAACTACCATGTTCTAATCAACAACTGTAAGTGTAGATCCCGGTAGCACAAGAATTTGACCGTGTAAAATAAAGAATTTGTATCACCGCCCTCGTGAAGGGAAAAGAAACACACAAGTTGAATCCAAACATGACACTCCAAAAGACTAGCTCATTAAGCATTAATCATAATCTAAACAAGGGCTACAATAACTGTTTGTCTTGAGGTACCCTTAGAAGTATTTGCTAATTAAAAGAGACAATAAATAGAAGATATGATAGTGAAATAGAGCCTTGCTTTTTCTTGGTTAGAATCAAAAATCATCACATGGTCTGATATATCTATAAGATAGTAACTGCAACAGGCAGATCTTAAAATTGATAGAGCTTAAAAAACTCTAACCAAGGATGCACAACAAGCTCCGCAGTATATCAATAGTGATTACCTTATTTACCCTTCCTAAAAATTCAACGGCGGCCTATGACTCATCCATTAGTAAGGGTTACACTATCAACTATCTAATTAAAACGATAGCCTGACCACTTTTCCTTTTTTTGTAGTTTAAAGATACAGTATCATAATTGTATTTCCTTACATGATCTTTATAGTCGTTAAAAGTTCTTTGCATATATAAGGCATTAGGTACGAGAGATTGGTAATGATGCTGATGTGAAAATTTTTAAGGAAACTTAACTCACTCTAGTCATCTTATCCTCTTTCTGGATATTTTATCCAACTAATTCCTCTCTAGTTTATCATGATTTTCCTTTTTCCTTGCTTTGATACTCCAATTTTGAAGTTTGTTTCCTATTACATCAATTCAACCTTATGCAGTTAAGAGCTAAGTGCCAACAATCAAATCGTCTTTAGTGTGCAATACCATTCCATCTCATTTTTTTTAGTTGACACCAGATATCTAGCATATGCCGACTAATCTTGGGGGTGACCAGCCCGACCCCATGAAAATTTCAAGGGTAAATTAGGAAGCGCACGCGGTGGGCGCCCTATCAGCCTAAAATTCTTAGGTCAACCGACCATTAAGGAAATTCATATGTTAATTCAAAGTTGAGACTCGATCCACTTCTCATTTCATGGTAGTAGCTGAAAAGGCGTCTTGCTGCTACACCATTGCCCCCAGGGCAATACCATTCCATTCATGATCCATAGTTGCAAAAGGTGATTCGCTCGCCCCCACCAACCCGTCACAAGGCCAACATGAAAGAAGTAAATCACGGGGACTACTAGCCCAGATAGTGCCTAGTGCATAAGGGAGAGCAGACATCTAGCTTTGCTAAGATTTAACCCCCAGACCGCATGATGGCAGCACCTCATGCGCTAGCCATCAATCCATCCCGTGAGGACTCCATTTCATGATCCACGATCATATTGCAGAAAACTTCCATGGTATAGCTAAAGTAATAATTGTAAAAGCGACTAAACTATGCATCAAGGGACATGAACACACATCTTGCAATTTGATTGGTGATGTATATTGACTCAGTGCAAGTTCTTAAAGCTTGTCCCAATGGTTCCCATTGCAAATAAATGTCAAAAGAGAGAAACTATAGATAATGACAAAAAAATACAATAGGGGTCATCAAGTAAGCCAGTAGACAAGGAAGTTTTGGATCCCTTGACCAACAAGTGGCACCACTAACATTCCAATTAAGAAGCACTTGCCAAGGTCAATTTTTTTGCATGTTAAAATCTCTGGTGAGTGACTATAAGAGGAATTCTAATTTTATTTGTAGCTTCCAAAGAATCAAAACCAGAAACAGAACAATGTGACATCATGGTAGTAGACAAATACCTCCACGATATAAAGAAATGCAATATAGATATCAGGACATGAAATGACATACTAACCAATGGAAATGGCATACTAACCTGCGCTAATAGAGAATCAATTTGTGGTTTACTAGTCGACCGAGAGTTGTCTTTATCATGTTGCAAATGTCTTGTCACAATCTATAGGAAAAGAAATTGCAGATAGTTAGAAAAGGACCAATAGTGGCAAATAATGGATAATTTGGTTTGAGTAGAGTGTGATTTTTGGTAATACATCTTGAAAGCACCAGAAAAGAGTTTTGTAACATCAGGAAAATGTCCATCCTTTGAAATAACAGTTCCAATTATGCGATTTATGCCTATGAGACAGCAATTCAATTTACAATAAATAAACAAGGCATACTAACGGGTAAAGAAATTGATTACAAGTAAAAAAAAAATCATTTCATCATTAGTTAAATTGAGAAAAGAGCTGCAAAGCTCTAGTTTACAACATCATACATGCTTGCTGGATACATGTATCACATAACAACAACCACAACCAAGCCATTATTAAAAAAAATAGAATAAGCAAAACACAAAAAAAGGACAACCTGGTGCATGAAGCTCTCGCCATGCGGGATCCCAGGGAAGGGTCTATTGTACGTAACCTTACCCTACTTTATAAGAGGCTATTTTCAGGACTCGAACCCGTGACTTTTTAGGTCACAAGGTGACAACTTTACCATTGCGCCAAAACACAAAAAAAAAGTTTAAAAAATAAAGGCAACATAGTAAGTAAACGTAATTCTAGTTTAGAGGCTCTAAAATACACTGGGCAACAGAAAAGAGATAAAACGAAGCAAACATGAATATGAGATTCATCGTTTGGTTCAAATTTGTTAATTGGAATGGTAATGAGATTCATTGAGGGGTCAATGGGAATGAGAATCATGATTCCATTGGTAGTGTTTGGTTCAAATCCTGGAATGAAAATTATTGTCATTGATGATGTTTGGTTCAGTTTAACTTTAGTAATGGGAATCCATAAAAAATTCAAAATTACCTAAAATAATAGAATTATTACAAAATAGAGAAAGTGAAATAAAATGAGTTGAGAGATAAATTAGAAAAATATAGAGAGAAATTATGAGAAGTAAGGTAAAAAAAAGAAATTAGAAGAAAAAAATAGGAGAAAATACAATAATAGAGAAAATAAAGATAAAAAGTAGAGAGAAAAAATAAGATAAGATAGATGTGATAAAAAATAGAGAGAGAAATCATTAAAAAAATATATAGAGAGAAAAAATGATATAAAAAATGTAGAGAGAGAAAGTGATAGAAGATATAGAGAAAAGTAAAAAGTAAATATAGATAAATTATGATACGAGAGATAGAGAGAGAAAGTAATATTAAATATATATAGAGAGAAAATGAGATGAGAGAGGTAGAGAGAGAGTGATATAGAAAATGTAGAGAGAGAAAGTAATATAGAAAATATAGAGAAAAAGTAAAAAATAAAGATAGATAAATTATAAGAAGAGGGTAGAGAGAGAAAGTGATATTGAAAATATATAGAGAGAAAGTGAGATGAGAGAGTAGAGAGAGAAAGTGATATAGAAAATGTAGAGAAAGAAAGTGATATATGAAATATACAGAAAAAATAAAAAATAATGATAAATAAATTATGATAAGAGAGGTAGAGAGAGAAAGTAATTAATAAAATATACAGAGAGAGAATGAGATGAGAAAGGTAGAGAGAGAACGTGATATAGAAAATATAGAGAGAAAAAGTGATATAGAAAATATAGAGAAAAAGTGATATAGAAAATATAAAAAAAAAGTGAAAAATTAAGATAGATAAAAATTATAATAAGAGAGGTAGAGAGAGAAAGTAATATTGAAAATATATAAAGAGAAAATGAGATCAGAAAGGTAGAGAGAGAGAAAATAATAGAAAATATAGAGAGAGAAAAGAATAAATATGTAGAGAGAAATTTTAAAATGTAGAGAGAGAAAGTAAAATGAGATAATATAAAAAGAAATAGTAAAATGAAAAATATAAAATAAAAAAAGGAGTGTTTTGGATATATGAAAAGGAAGGAATGATTGAGGAATTTGATTGATGAGGGGGGAGTAGGGAATGAAAATGAGGGAATGATTCCCTTATTTTCATTCCCATTGACACTTACCAAACAGTGTCAATGGGAATGATTACCATCCATTCTCATTCCCTAGTCCCTATTACCCTAAATCAAACGTCCCCTGAGAATCAACTGAAAGTCAACTGATTCAGCAAAGCATGAGAAATAGGAAAGGAAAATTAAGTGCAAACAAACCCTACTGACCGCTGATGCTAAACAAAATCAACAATCTATACTGTTTATTGTGCAACAAGACAGTGGATCACCAAGCCTAAAATAATTAAATGTCATGATATATCTACCAGTTCATCCACTATCAATCCAGAATTCTAAACAAAACAAGAAAGATGCCCCTGATGGGACTTTACAACATTCAGCCTAATCCAAGCGTGCACTAGAAGTAAGCGTGTATCTCAGTGACTATTTAGAGTAGCAATATTTTATTGATCTATACAAACATTGAGATACAGTTTACTTATGGTCATTATCAAACACAGATCTAAACAGATGGAAAGGTATCACAATTCAATATTATTGAGTTGCATGTGGAATTTGGCTGCGTAGAGGAACCATATTAGTGATATGCAATGTTGTAAGCTGTTTTGATGATAACACTTTAGAGACACAGAACAACCAAACTAAAGGGGAAAAAACTTTGATTTAGCCATATAAATATCAATTTAAGGAGGGAAAAAAAAGCATCCTCTAATAACATAAGAAACTTACCTAGTGGAGAACATCAAAATCTGTTTGGTGGTGAAAATGGTTTTACCCACAAGTGGGGGTAAGTGCAGGCATACATTAGCCTGATCTTTAGCTAATTGAGACATAATGCAATTCTCACATGTAGTCTGAAAGGCACTGTAACATGTGCAAAAGCAACTCTAGATCTTTTTTTTAGCCCAACTTTACAGCAAAACCAGTTCACCAAAATAAACCTCTATTTCCACCAAAAGAGAATATGTTACATTCGTCATAACAGATGCCTCCCTATAAAAACATTATCTGGAGAGAACATTAAGGCCGCAGCTATCAACATGTACACTTCAAAATTACCTATTACAAAAGAGTTGTTGCTGTATCAAAATCCAGGGCGAATGAACAACGGATCATGAACCACGGATCAGAGAATCCGGTTTCTTCCATGAAACCTTGGGTCGAAGACTATATATTGAAATTGGGTCGCGTTTAAAAAATGCATAGGAGATTCAAGATCGAAGACTACTGAGATCACATCCAATCCTCTAATGAAAAGCACTTAAGAACCAAGATACTGTCGTAAGAGAGGTCGATGGACAGCTCCAATGACTATGGTGAGTTTCCTAAGCGCCATGGCCGATCAAAACCTAGTAAACCGCAAGGGACTCTCGAACCATCTCTAGGGTTTCTAACGGAGTGCTGGCGTTGCACTCACCTCCTGAGATAGCAAATCCAATCCAGGGATTAATGCTCTGTTTACTTGGGAGAGCGGAAAGTAAAACTAAGAAAAAGTTTCCGCAGTGGAAATTTTTCCATTGTTTACTTCATTAAAATTTAAAGAAGGAAGAGAAATATAATCCATCCGCGGATAGTTTTGGAGCCAAAATCGATCAACTCAAAATTGGACGGAAAGCAGCGGATGGATAAAAAATGACGCATGTACCCCTTTTCATTTACAAAATTACATCATAAACCAAAAAAATAACGCATGTACCCTTTTTAATTCATAAAATTACACCATATACCAATAAAATGATGCATGTACCCTTTTGCATTAATAAAATTACACCGCATGTACCCACCTTCTTCAATCATGGTAAACAAACATGCAAAGGAAAGAATTTCTTTTACCTTCCCTTCTCTTTCCATGCCCCTGGGTTTGTTTAATTCATCCATCATCCACTCTTTCAGGTAAACATAGCATAAGAGTCAAGACCACTCCGAATCTCCGATGACGATTAGCACGAATCTCCGATGACGATTAGCATTGGGTTCCATATATGCCCAAATATATAATGACAATCACGAAAAAGTCACTGCCCCTGCACAAATTTGACGAGCTCTAAGTTAACAGGAGTTGTTGGGTTACACGCGAAGTGTGAGATCTACGGTCTATCATACGAGATCGGGCAAAAACTTAGCGCCCTTTATTTCTTTTTAAATTTTTATATATTAAAATATAATCTAATATATTTTCTCATTCTAAAAATATCTTATTTCGGCGTTATTTTATCTGAGTAAATTATTTTAATTTAATCAAAATTATTATATATAAAAAATCAACAGTTTAAAAATATTTTTTTTATCGATTTAACTATTTTTTAAAAAATATGTCAATACTATTAACAATTATATTTTGAAGTGATTTTAAATAAATTAAAATAATTTTGATTGACAAAATTAATGAACACTATTTTAATATAATAATACTTTATATATAATAATTTAATTTAGTTGAGCTAATTTATACCTCTTAACTGATATAATAACATTAAAATAAAATATTTTAAGAAGAAATACTATAAAAGTTGTTTTAATATTCTTAAAAGAATAGATGAGACAATATTTTTGACTAATTAATAAATAGGGAAATTGACTAGTTAATTATTATTAGTGTCTATATTTTGTAAATAATTTAATATTAGAGTTTCACCCCTATTAATCTTATATTTCACTCGACTAATTTTAAAATTGATCCAGTTAAGATCAAGAGATGGACTGACTCCTTGATATGTTCATGGTCAAATTATTTTGCCAAGTCAAATGTGTATCAGGTCTACTCCTCTCGAATCATCAGGACTTCTGACGGTTTGGTTAATAACCATTTGATAGTTATCGGAGATGACGATTGTCAAGTTTTGTGGTTGTTAGATCGAGCGACACAAGGGCTTCAATTAAGATCTTAGGTAATGACGACTTGATAGGGGAAACTGATAGGACCGGAATAGTCAAAAGGAATGGAGCGGACTTTGGCACAACTCTTTCGACACTCCAATCAAATTCTAAAGAAAAATTTGTAAGAGAAAATAACATAGAAGTGTAAAATAGTAATGTCCATATACCTCTCACAATTATCTTATATATGGAGTGGGGGATGCCATTGAAAAGGAGATCCGCTCGAATTTACGATTAAAGAAAGAAAAAATATGAGAGAAAAAGAAATATAGTTTCTACGACGGCATCCACGCTCGTGCCCACAACTCTAGATCAGCTCAAGTATATCACCCATGCATCTGGCCATATTGTGACTAACACGGCTGTTGTTGTAAATTCACACTAACATGAGGTTAATTTGAGTTCAATAATGAACTAACACTGAGAAGAAATTTGCTCAAATATCCAAATGTCCAAAAGATCAAACAAATATCTATCATGTTCAGGATATTTTTCTCGATAATCATCAATCCAGGTTTTGCATTTTTATTTATTTTTGCTAAGATCATTAAGCTTAACATAATTTCTATATCAGTCATTTCATAAGCTCCTTACAAACTAGTTTTCGGAATAGATCACAAGAGTAAGGTTACACATCCCTAATACTCCACTTAACATATTATTGATTCAAAGAGTCAAAAAGGTGAATATTGATTCCCTGGTCGTATATAAACTATTAATTGAGATTTGAGATCACGAGTAGTAATTGAGTTGCAGATTGTAATCTTGGAACATGAATTTGCAACTATAATCATAGAAATCTTCCAAATCCATATCCTCATCTCCATCATCACCATCTCCATAACGCAATTTACAATGACCTTCAGCTATCATATGCTTCCTTACACTTCCAAACTCTGAAAGGAAAGACATCTGTCACTGCAGTACAAGCACGCAAAATCCCTCTTTAAAATTTTTAAGGCATGATTTTGAAAACATATGAAAAGTAAGTGAAATCTCACCTTAAGATCAACATATATAAGAAGGCCCTCAGGATCCTCCAAATATTCAATCAAGTATGAAGAAACCATGCTGCTTGTGCATATGAATCATACAACTTTCTATGCTCTCATTTTTTATCACAAATAAAGCAACAAGAGGTATCCAATTCTTCATCAATGACATCATCCTGCTCATCCTCATCAGCAACTTTGTCATCCTCCACGTGCAAAAATGGCAAAGATTCGGAAGTTATGCGCATGCCCATGTCATTAGGATTGACTACCCATTCATCTTCACTCCCATCATCATCCTCATATTCTTCATCAATGACATCATCCTGCTCATCATCATCAGCAACTTTGTCATCCTCCATGAGCAAAAATGACAAAGATTCGAAAGCCACGTCCATGTCATTTGGATTGACTACCCATTCATCCTCACTCCCATCATCATTTCCAGTGATTTGAACCTTACTAATTGTCTTATTTAATGTTCGAGCTGCATATGAAATTACTGTTGTAATAACTGTAGCTGAAGGACCCACCTTCTCTAATGTTTTCATAGCATGAGCTCGTGATTTAATATGTTGAGCATGTGCCTTTGATCCTCTATAAACCTTGCCACAAAGAGCACACCCATATGGCCATATAGCATTAGTGTTGCGCTCAGCTTGCTATTCTCTTCGGCAAGAACTCTGTCTAGCTTGGAATAACTCTTCTGTTACTCCTGGGACTCCTGCAACCTGCAACATTGCCCAACTTTATTTAAAAATATTTGCGTGCATCACAATGTTTGAGTTTAAGTACCTTCTTGATTAATACATCGATCGAACATTTAGTGAAATTCTATTAGCAAGATCACTTTCTGACGATTCAAAGTTAATCCTTTTGTATTATTCTTCTTTTCGACCATGGGACAAAACAAAAATGGGCAAAAGATACAGATATATTTAAACTGATGTGATACACACTCAAATCGTACTAGATCCAAAATATCTTATCTCCAATTCCTCAATGAGGAGAAAAAATAAATGGAGCAAATTTGTGGCATTTGGTGATTCTCTACGGTCTAACAAATCTAATAGCCTTTTAAACCCCCCCCCCCCCCCCCCCCCCCCCCCTCTTCTTCCCCCTTTTGTTATGAACCAGATGTCTTATTTATATAAAAAGAATTCGACGAGATTGAGAAAGCCAAAGATAAAGGAGAGGAAAATACAATATAAAATTTTCAACGAGGCCCTTCCATGTGCTAGGTAACTAATCCACAATCCTAATCATTCAACAAATGAACATAAGGGAGAAGGGGAAACCCCTAATATATTAAGGGGTGACAAAGTTTCGAACTACTTGAAGATCATGAGAATAGCAAGCCGAAACCTAGAAGGCAAGTGACTAAAATCCATCACCTTTCTTTTGAGATTGTAACGGTGTCATTCGGATCGGTAATGGAGCAAGTTTCTGCTACACCTCGTCATCAAACTCCTTGTTGCAAGTGTTGCAAGAAAGTGTCGGCATGACTCTTTCTCTCTTCGCCCCTGCCCAAACTCTCCGGAAATGAAATCAGCGTCATTGGAGCAACAACCAAACCTTGACCCCCCGCGAACCCACTTTAATACAATAGTTTGGGTCGAAAAGTCCATTTTACAGATTTTGATTAATTATGGGCAGGTCGAGCCGTTCGTTAAAAGTCCAATCGGTCCCATTATCGAGTTGCATGAGATCATATTAAAAAGTCCTTCCAAAACTCGGGGGAGAAGTGCCCGAGACCAGCTCAAGCACTATGTGCCTTGAGACTAGCTCGAGGAAGAGTCCCCGAGACCAGCTTGAGAGAGAAATGCCTAAGACCAGCAAAACTAACTCGGGAGAGAAGCACTCGAGACAACTCGGGAGAGGTGTGCCCGAGATCAACTTGGGCACTGAAAGTTCCCGAGCTCAACTCGGAGGGCGGATCCCGAGACCAGCTTGGGAGAGAGAGAGGGCAAATAAGGAGAAGTTTACCGTTAACGATGATAATGATACACTTAATAAAGGTGGCGACCGTTTCAAGCGCCTCCTCTCTGAATAGGAAAACCGGCAGGTAGTTATGGCCCGCAACGTATGATTTAATGTGCGCGACAGTCGTTACCAATAACCCCCAGTGAACGACAGTTAGGAGGTAACCACGAACCAGGAGGCGTGGGAACAGGGAAGGCGGTTACAGAAATGTGGGAGCATCCGAAGGAAGGGGACAATGATTATATAAGATGTTTCGATACCTAGGTAAAAGCGAGGAAGTCTAGAAGATTTTTGTTGATGGCTCGTCTAATCAAAAATCAAGCTGGGTGGGTGTTCTAATGATATCTCGTCGAGAAGATGTGTTGTAGTTATCTATACATCTCAATTTCTGGACTACCAACAATGAAGCTGAGTATGAAGCAATATTGGCCGGGCTGCAGGCTGCTAGGTAGGTTGGAGTCATCCAGATTATATTATATTCTGATTCTCAGCTTGTGGCTCAACAACTCGAAGGGAATTTCGAGGTTCGTAATGAGTGGTTGCCGAAGTATGCAACATTATATAATCACTTGAAAGCCACCTTTATGTAAGTTACTATTGGTGCAATGGACCCAAGTATGATTGGATAAGATCATGGGTTTTGATGTGTATGTCAATATGATTAAGTTAGGGTTTCATGTTGATCTAATGTGTATTTGAGTGTGTAGGTTTACAGGATACACATAGACTTAGTTGGACGTCTTCGGGTCCGGTGAAGGATTACATAGGGAGACGAGCCGTGGGGTTACATGCATCCGAGGGACCGTGGACAAAGGCAAGAACGATGAGCTGAGGGAAGCGAACTTCGAGGCATACGCGAAGGATGACATGGGGAGACGAGCCGTGGGCTTGCATGCATCCGAGGGACGAGAGCCAAAGTTGAAGAAGGCTTGAAGGCAACAGGTCGAGGCTGTAGGATGAAGAGTCAGCTAAGTTGTGAGAATTCGAGTGCTGAGAGAATTGTACTCGGGAAGGAAAACCTTAGGTGGCAGTCGACTAATGCTTGGATCAGTCGACTGATGAAGAGCACAGAAAGATCAGTCGACTGATCCTACGATCAGTCGACTGATGTCGACCAGAATTTGAATCATTGGGCTGTGACATTCAAATTCACGAGGACTAGTCGACTGGTGATAGTACCAGTCGATTGGTAACGGTCAGAACAGTATCGAGCACTATTTAAGAGGGCTCGTTTTTTGCTGTTTCTTCTTGATGAAACAAGCTTGGGTAAAGCCTGTTAGTAGCCTAAACATGCTCAGAAGTTGTCCAGAGATTGTGGCGAGGTTTAGCCACCCACAAGGAGTGACAAGAGCTAGCTGGAGGTGTTCCGGGGAGTCATCCACCTAAGGATCGGGACCGTCCACCTTACGGACAACCGTGCAGTAGGAGTATCACCTCTGAACCATGTAAAAGTTTAGTGTTAGCATTGTTTTAGGTTTTGTTTTTAGTTTTTTGCTTGCGCTTGCTAACACGTGTAGAAAGAAAATCGAAAAGAAGCTATTCACCCCCCTCTAGCTAAACGTCAAGGTCCCAACAATCACGCTGCGGAAAACCTCCCGAGTGGATAATGCTAAGGCCGATGAACTGGCCAATACAAGTTCTTTAGCATTATGGACCGTGGATGAGCCTACGATTAAGGGAGGAATAGTGGCTCAGGTTGGCGGAGAACTTGCTGATGCTATATTACTTGATTGAAGAGAAACTTATGTATCGTTCCTTCGCGATGGAACAGTACCTGAAGACCATAATCAAGCACGACTCTTTAAGCGTAGGGTTGATCGGTTCACGTTGGTCAGGGAACTGTTTTATAAAAGAGCATTTGCCTGACCATTACTCAAGTGTAACGACCCAGGACGCGTTGAGTATATCATGCGGGAAGTTCATAAAGGCATATGCGGGAGTCATATTAGCGGATGATCGATGGCTAGGAAGATTATTCTAGCCGGATATTTTTGGACCACATTACAGGCAGATGCTAACAAATTTGTCGCCGGATGCGAAGCTTGCCAAAAGCATCAGCATATTGCTCACCGCCTAACTGAACTACTTCGAGCATCTACAATCTCTTGTTCCTTCGATCAATGGGGGATGGATATAGTAGGCCCTTTTCTGACGAGACCACAACAAAAGTTCCTATTGGTACTTCCTAAATTTTCGACAGGGCCACATCCCTATTACTTCTCCAAATAGGATGAAGCCAAGCCACTCGCCCAAATTCCTGAGGTTGCCGTGAAGAAAATCCTGTGAAAGGATATCGTCTGTAGGTATGGAATTACTCATATATTAGTGTCGGATAATGGTAGAAAATTTTCAAATCGCAAGCTCAGAAAATGATGTGAAGGGCTAAGTATTCGCTAGGCCTTCACTTCAGTCGCCTATCCACAAAGTAGCAGCCAGGTCGAAGTTGTCAATCAGGAAATAATCAGAGGGCTTAAGATAAACCTGGAATATGTTGGAGGGAGTTAGGTCGAAGAACTCCTGAGTATCCTATGGTCCTATCGCACAACTCCCAAATAGGGGACCAAGCAGAGTCCCTTTCATCTGGTCTATGGCGCGGAGGCCATGATCCTTGCTAAGATAGTGACGAATCAACTCGCTGGCAACTTTATAACAAGGAGAATAACGACCAGGAGCGACTGCTCGACTTAGATTTGGTTACGAAGGTGCACGACAAAGCGCTACAACCGCCGAGTAATCCCCCAAACTTTCCAGGTTGGGGATCGGGTATGAAAAAGAATCAAGCCTGTCGGCGACGTCGGAAAGCTTGAACCACAATGGAGTGGGTCTTACACGATTATCGAAAAACTCACAGGTGGTAGTTATTATTTGCAAGATGTTAATGTTAAAAGGTTAGATAGACCATGGAACGCAAGTAACCTCCAACCTTACCGTGCCCAATAAGCTCAGTTGTAAAATACTTTTGCTTGTATATGTATTTGTATTCTCTTGGAGCTTGGTCAATCGAATGAACAGGAAAAATGTCAGTCAGAAGCCCAATGGAGGTAAGTTGCCGCAAGTTCCTAATAGCTTGTGGCACCGAGGATGCTCAAGCTATGTAGACCTGGCTGAGGTGCTGAGGATGCCCTGTCAGGAACAGTCGAAGTTCCTACCAACTTGTGCTGCCGAGGATGCCCAAGTTATGTAGACCTGGCTGAGGTGCTGACGATGCCCAGCCGAGAGAAGACCGAGTTCCTACCAACTTGTGGTGTAGACCTGGCCGAGGTGCTAACAATGCCCAGCCGAGAGCAGCTCAAGTTCCTACCAACTTGTGGTGCCGAGGATACCCAAGCTGTGTAGACCTGACCAAGGTATTGAGGATGTCCGATCGAGAGTAGCCGAAGTTCCTACCAACTTGTGGTGCCGAGGATCCCCAAGTTGTGTAGACCTGGTCGAGGTGCTGAGGATGCCCGACCAGGAACAGCCTGAGTTCCTACCAACTTGTGGTGCCGAGGATGCCCAAGATGTGTACACCTAGTCGAGATGCTGAGGATGTCTGGCCTGTAGCAACCCGAGTTACTACCAGCTTGTGACGCCGAGGATGCCCAAGTTGTGTACACCTAGCCGACGTGCTGAGGATGCCGGGGCGGGAGCAGCCCGAGTTCCCACCAGCTTGTGGCGCCGAGGATGCCCAAGCTATGTAGACCTACCGAGGTGCTGTGGATGCCCAGCCGAGAGCAGCCCGAGTGCCTACCAACCTGTGGCGTCGAGGATGCCCAAGCTGTGTAGACCTGGCCGAGGTGCTGAGAATGCTTGGCCGAGAGCAGCCTGAGTTCCTACCAGCTTATGATGCCGATGATGCCCAAGCTGTGTAGACCTGACCGAGGTGCTGAAGATGTCTGGCCGAGAGTAGCTGAAGTTCCTACCAACTTGTGGTACTGAGGATGCCCAAGTTGTGTAGACCTGACCGAGGTGCTGAGGATGCCCGGCCGGAAAGAGCTCAAGTTCCTACCAACTTGTGGTGGCGAGAATGCCCAAGTTGTGTAGACTTGACCGAGATGCTGAGGATGCCTGGCCGGGAGCAGCCCGAGTTCCTACCAGCTTGTGGAGGCGAGGATGCCCAAGTTGTGTAGACCTGGCTAGGTGTTGAGGATGTTAGTGATATGAGAGAAGTGTCCTAAGGCAATCACCTTATGATGTAAACATTTATATTAATAAATGATAATTCACTATTTGAGTATACATGTTTGTGTATTTGATAGGATCTTAAACTCATCTACTGAATGTCCGCCATACAATTCACAGCATAAGAGAATTTGTGATGGGATCACAACTAGTGATTATCTCTAAATGTGCAAATGTGAAGTGTTGGAAATATCCCTAGTCGATGAATTGATAAATACGGACATTATCAATTCTGTTGAGACTAGCATGGGTTATTCTCTATTCAGCTGATTCTCACTGGCTGGTGACATTGGGATGTCCGGAGATAAACATGGATGCTAGTTAAGGGAACTAGTTCATTGGAGTGACTAGCTATAAAACTTCATATGGTAATCTATATAGATTTGTCAATGAAGTTCTTACTGCAGCTTAAGTGCGATGTTCCTTTGACTTGCGGTGTTCAAGTCATCTTGGTCATGGAGACTTATACTTTGACATCTTAAGCAAGCATCTCTTAGGAGGTGTGGACCTAGGATGATCGGGAATAAGCCGAAGTGCCCGAAGATGTTTGAACAACCTACAAAAGATTCACCACTCCTTGCGAGGAGATGTATACCCAGGCCTATCGTCGGATTGTTACTCAAAGCCTCTGGCCAGAGCATATCATGTTAAGAGTGCGAGTCTCTTAAATACATGAGAGTAATTAGAAATCCAAAGGACGAGAAAGACAATACTTGGGCTAGGTGTGACGTAGTCAGCCTAGTGGGGACTGACACCATTGACCGTGTCCTGAACCAAGTGGGTATAAGGTGGTGAAGGGAATGAGGCACAATTCATTAGAGCTGCTGAAGGGTTTCAGAATAATTTCTTCTGAGGTCAAACCGTTGATCTTTCGATTAATTGAGGATCATGATGTACTACTAGGTGCCACTCATGATCGTTCTATAATTAGTTAAATTATAGACGGCCAACATAAATCGAAAGCCTATTTAGTCACACACACTACGAGTAATCCAAGGGATTTAAAATGAGTTGAAAATTGGATTTTCCGATCAAGAGAAATAAGTCGAATCTGAGTTAATCAGAGGTGCAATGGAAGCTAAAAATGGCTAAGTCTTTTGAAGGCTTTTTGGGCGAATTAAATGAGTTTAATTCGCGGCGGTTCGGGTTGGTTTGGCCGGCCAAAGAGGGTGTCANATGTAATATAGGGGCCACAGGTCGTATTTTTCTCGGGGCTAGTTGACGTTGTGTGATTCTAACTTGTATTTAGGTGTCGTTTGTGAAATTCGGGTTTCAAACAAAATCAGATTTGGTTTCAAGTAGAAGTGGAAAAAGAAACAATGAAAAGCAAAACCACTCAATTGAGGAAGATACACAAGGAGTCGGCACTTAATGGATCAATCAAGGGACAATTAGATCAACCAATGCAATGTTGCAAAATTCGGAATTAAATTGATTTAAAATGTAAGAGTTCACTACAGCTTGTGTTCAACTTGGAAAATTCCACTAAAGGCAATCCTAATGCAAAACAAATGAAGCAAAACAGATTTTTACAGTTTCGACTAAACCAAATACTAGCTTCTTGAACCTAATTGTAAAATTGAAAATTCAATTCAGGACAAACCCAATGTGAATGAGATGATTTCAAGCTCAATAATACTTTAAAAATAGGCTTAGTCTTGATAACAATCAGTGCCTAGAACAGTTGGCACGCAAATGCTACCATTGTTCCCAAAACCAATTTTTTTGTGCCAAGGATGAGGCTGCCAATTCAGAATTGAATCAATCGATTAAACGGGGCAAGCTCAGCTGTGAATTCAATGATATGCAAAGGTAACTGACAACATTCAGACTCCATGGGCTAATCAAACAGCTGTTAAAGAACTTGAAAGCAATTACACTGCAGAAACTGCAGTGAACATGCAGAAACGTTCAGAAGTTTAGAAGCTTGCAGCAGGAATGGAATGCAGTGATAAAAAGACAGAAACTGATATGCAACGAATTCCTTAGCTTAGCCAGGTAAGCTATCATTAAAATGAACTGAAAACTGAAAGAAGAAAGTTCAGAAATGAATGCACAACAGTGCAGAAATGGGAAAATGCAGGGTGACTGATACGCACAATGGAATGGCACGCAAGGAAGGAAAACCCACTGAAATTCGGACTTAACAATCTAAACCAAATGCAGAAACAAAGCTGAGATCTAAACAAACTTAAACTAACTAAATTTACTCACCAAAAGTGAAACAAACTGGAAATTCAGAAACTGAAATTGACATTCAAAACAGAACAATTGCAGAATTCAAAAACTACAGCTAATTGCAATGGAATTCAACTAAGAAAAGCTTCAATCTCTCATCTCAGCTTCGAATCCTTGCTGTCACTCAAGGATGAGCCTCCGATTGAGAAAGAAATGGTCCAAACAAGGAGATTACAGCAACTAACTCAGAAATTTCAGAAATGAAATGGCACACAGCTATGTAGTTGGCACGCAACAATTTAACTAAGAAATAAGCTGAAATTAAATCTAATTGTCATCTAAACAAGTTCCTAACTTACTGACATTGAAGATTAGCATCCTAATTAACCTAAACAATGAAGAAACATAGAACTAAGTTGCTGTACGAAACTGCCAAAACAGAACAATTGCAGAAATCGAATTACAGCTACGAAAGCATGAAATTAACTACAGAAAACTACTCCCCAATCGCTCCCTAAGCTCAAGTGCTCCTTGTTCGTCACCCAAGGGTGAGCCTCGAACCCGCAAGCTCAACAATTCAGTGGAGATACTCAATCAGTGATCCATTCAAACTCAGCTTGCTCAAATATGAATTTTCCATTCGAATTCCTTCAATTCAGCTATGTCCGATTGCGCTGCAGCTTGTGGATGATCCAAACACTCCAGGGAACCCCTCTGAACTGCTCGGGTGGATGAAGATGGAACACAACCGATCAAAAAGAAACAAATGGCAGAGCTGAGGAAACCCTCACTCAGCTCTGTTTCTTGGGCAAGTTGAGGCTAGAACTTCACGGATGAGCTCGCCAATGACCTAGCACTCGATCTAAGAGGATAATTGAGGGGTCGCGCCCCTTTAGATGAAGAAACTATTGATGAAAAACTAAGAACAGCTGAAGAACTGCGTTGCGGCGAAGAAGACGCGACCCGGAGAAAGCAGCTGCGTTTTTGATTAAATAGGAATCAATGGACGGCTCAGATCGATCGGACGAGATCCAACGGCTGATCTTGCTCTGATTGAAGCCAAACTTTTATGATGATGATCTGCGGTCAGGATCTGCCTTGTGGTAGCTCGGATCCTCCAGATGTGCAACGGATGGTCCAGATCAACTCTATCTGTGAATGGACGCTCTAGAGCCCTCCTTGCTTGATCCAACGGTTGATTTAGCTCTGATTGGGATGAAACTTTCAGATCTTGATCATAGAGCTTGATCAACCCTAACCCTAGCTCGGATTGCTTCAGATCGTCCCGGATGGCTCAGATCTAGCCGCTTTTGAATCGGACGACCCGGATTAATCGTAGGCTTGATAATCCGATCCGGTTCACATCCGACTCAGGTCTGACCCAATATGCCCTAGGTCCAGGATCCTTTCTTGCCTACAAAAATATATCAGAAAATTAGTGGCCAATTAATCCAAAAAATATGTAAATTTGCAATTAAGTCCAAAATAAGATAAAGTTTCAAAACCTAGGGTAAAATCATAATTAAGCAATAAAAACATGGGTCAAACATGGATTTTAACATCTAAAATAATCATAAAAATGGTACTTATCAGGTCCCGGTTGGCAAAGGTAACTTCTCCAGGGTGGAGTAGGTAAGGATGCGTTCTCTGGGAAAGGGAACATTAGGCATCGGTTCGACCTAGGATTTCGAGTGAAATCCAAAGTTAGAACCAATAAATTATGACTAAGATTATTTGTGTGTTTGTTGTGTGTTTTGTTGTCTTGTAGGTATGATAACCGTTTTTGTCGTGTTACGGTTTCAAATACAATTAGAATATCGAATTCCTCTAAAGTAATGTAGCATAGAGTAACTCGAGTCGTCTCCCAACGAATGTAGTTGATGCATGATAATTCTCATGATTGAATCTTATTGCTTTTGGATTTTGGATATGAAACTGGGTTTTGGATTTGAGAACTATGACTACGAAATGAATAACAGAGCAGGTATGAAATCTAGTCTAATTAAGGAAATACAGTGCAGGTAATGAAATCTAATTTAGCCTGACTACAATTGCGGTAAAGAAAAGAACAACTAGAAATTAAGCATTAACAAAACTAAACATAGAGCAAGACTACGGCATGGAAGAAATCTAATCGAACCTAACTTAATTGCATGTAAATGAAAACATGAAACTTAAAGCACTAGGAAGAGCAACACAAAATAAGAGTTAATCAACTAAGAAACATCGCAATTGAAATTAACTGTTCTAAGAGGCATTTAATCGAACACATGATAGACATGATTGAAATTTCTTCAAGTAAGTGCAAATTGAAATGGGAAAATTCCATCTAATACAAGCAATCACTCAAAACAGTCATAACAACTCGAATCAAATTCAATTATCAATCAATCAACAAACTGAATCAAAGTGCTGCCGAATCTAATGAAGTTGAAACTGCAACTGACACAAGCTGCTGTAAAGAAGCTGTGAAGGAAGAATTGCTAGAAACGGAATTTCTGAAATGAACTCTGCTGAAGAAAAACTGTCCAGAAGTGATCGAATTGCTGGAAATTTGCGAACAACTATTGGCTGCCGGATCTAATGAAACTGCTGAAGAATTAACTTGTTGGGAAGAAAACTGCACGAAGTAATCTGCAAAAGAACTGCTGGAATTGAAGGAAGTACTGTAAAAGAAAAACAATAGGAATTGCTATAAGAAAGGGATCGCCGGCGGTGGATCAGAATGGAGATGACGGTGAGGAGATCAGCTAGGGTTCAGAACCCCCAGAGCCCTAGCTTGTGGTGGTGGTGATGAAAGTGCTGCGACAGTTGCGTTCGGCTACGTTCGGCTAGAGCTCGGAACCCCCAAAGCCCTAGCTTGTGGTCGCCGGTGATGAAAATGGAGGAAAGTTCTCTCCGAACCCCGAAAGAGAACTCTTCCTCTCTTCTCTCCGAACCCCGAAAGAGAAGAGATGGAGCTCCGGCCGGCTAAGATTCGGAACCCCCTAGCCCTAGCTTCGTGCAATGGCCGGAGATGGTGGTGGATGAAGAGGAAGGTGAGTCGCCTGCGTGTGATGGTGTGTGGCCGATCGATGCCCTAGCCTTCGCGTCGCTGAGGCTTTTGTTGTCTCCAATTGGTTCGGCTCACCCAGCTTTGGTTCGGTGCTTTTGGGTTCAATCAACCTCAGCCAGCTGCCCATTCCAGCTCAGTCTTGCACCTGAGTTCAGCCAAATCAGCTCAGCAGTTGGTTCGACCAAACCGCAGCCCAGCAATTAGGTTCAGTCCAGTCAGAGCTCAGCTTGAGTTCAGTCAAACACTAGGTTCAGCCAAGTTATGATTGAAGCAACAGATGGCTGAGATCAATCTGACTTCATCCAACGGTCGGATCTCTTCAGATCTGAACCAAACTCCACAGATCCCAATCAATGGTCCTGATCTACCTATCCCCAGCTCGGATTAACCAGATCAGTGGTGGATGGTCCAAATCTTCCTTTTTCTTGAATGGATGGTCTAGAACATCTTGAGCTCGATCCAACGGTCAGATCACTTCTGATTTGGCTGAAATTTTCAGATCTTGATCTCTGGTCATGATTGATTCTATCTTGAACTTAGATCGACCAAAAATTGACCGATGGCTCAGATCTAGCCGTTCTCTGGAATGGACGGCTCCTATTAATCCGATGCTTGATCCTTTTGATCTGATCCAATCCTGACTCAAGTCTGACCCAATTTGATCTAGGTCCATGATCAATTGAAGCCTACAAAATGATATTCAAATTTAGTACCAAAAATATCCCAAATATACAAAGATTAGAATTAAATGCCAAAATAGGGAAAATACATGAAACCTAATACAATTGCAAACTTAAGCATATAAAATGTGGATCAAACATGGATTTTAGAGCCTAAAATAATAAACAAAATGATGGTTATCAACTCCCCCACACTTATTCTTGGGCATCTCGCATAAGTAAATAAAACTAAAAGAAAACAACATATCTCCCAAACATTACATCCCCTATCAATACCTTAAGAAATAATAAAAGAAAGTTACTTAGGATCATCAAGTCTCAAGAATCCATGTATTTATGGTTCCAAATCTCACATAAGTCAAAAGCATGGTAATTTCATCAACTTAAATAAACTAAACATGACAAAAACCTCACAAGATGGATATATGCACTGATGCTCACAAAAATAACAGATATGGAAGTAGAGTTCTCTCAAAACATTCATGATATTGCACTACCATATGCTTGCTTATCTTCTACTTCTCCACTACTATAGCATAAGTACACAAATCAAGAGGGCTTTTCAATGAATAATAATGAAACCAAGTACTAACAAGAGAATAAGAATGGTAGATAACAAAGAAGATCATAGAGAGCATGAAAGAAGATCAAAGAGAAAATGAGAGCATTTGGGGTAATTAACATGATGTATACAATCAAATAATAGGCCAAAATAAATAACTCAATCAAACTTCCAACACTCAAAATTCTCCTTGCACATTCTCAATACAATACACAACAACCACTTACAACTTCTCTCAAAATGCATGTAATGATTCACAACATAACTCTTAAATTTCTCTAAACAATAATGTCAAAAGAGTACACATCAAGAAAATATTTCTTTTTGTTCATCACTAACAAAATCTCGAATGCTTGAGGATTTTTTTTTTCACATAGAGAGATTTTTTTTTCATTCTTTTCTCTTCTTTTTTTCACTTTTTTTCGTCTTTATTTTTTTCTATCTCTCTTTCTTTTTTTTTTTACATAGAGAGATTTTTTTTTCACATAGGGAGATTTTTTTTTTCACATAAGCATTCGTCTATATACACTTGTCTCCCCCCCCACACACACTTAAAATTTGAGCGTCTCACGAAAACTACTAAATATGTATCAAAGCATGATAACATCTCATACTTACAATAATAGAGGCTAATAATATACAAATAAAAATGTACTCATCATGCAATCACCCCATGCTTTCATCGAATGCTCAAGGAAAGAATAAGCTAACAAAGATATGACAGTAATAATCTAGTGACAATGAGAGGATCTGAAAGATAATGAAACATGAAGGTAATAGGGGAAACGCTCATTAGTAACAGTAGCAAAGTAGAGGAAAACTAAGAGTTCAACAAGAAAGGTTGCCTCTATCATATTCATGTAAGCTTATGATAATGTAATTTCAAAAAGAATCAAAGCAAGTTCTAGAGTGTCAAGTATCACAAATGCTATCACACATAAGAGGATTAAGGATAGGCATGACAATATCCTCACTAGGTGATCAATAAAATGTCATGCTTAATCCAACAAGATAGAGTCCATCACCACAACAAATGACTAAATGCAATTAATATCCCCAAGCATACCAAGGAAACCAAAACTCAATAGTCAGACTTAACCATCTTTTATGATTCTCAAAGCATAATAAAGGAACCTGTAAGGAGATACAACTCGAAATCAAACAAGATTTATTCAAAATCAAACAAAATGCAGAATGAGGAAACAAAGTATAAATGCAAAGTATAAAAGTAACAAACATGCGAGTATAAACATAAAGAAAAATAAGAAAAGGAAAGTAAAGGAACAAACTCCCCTTCAAATTGGGTAGAGAGCACAGAGCATCCATCTTGGGAGAACTATCCTCACGTAGTCAATCTCGTAGTGCACGGATTTCTCCCTTATTAATTCTGCACAAGCATCTTCCGGTGGTCGGAGACGATTAAGGTTCAAGATCCACTTAAGAGAGTGAGTGCTACTAGTCAAAATAAAAGCAACTCCTCCCTCTTGATGCTTTTTGGAAGTCCTTCCAGGAGGTTGGAGTCTGTTCAGATAGAGCACTCACTCCAGAAGTCTTCGCGACCCTGCAAAACCATGTAATACCTCTCTCAAGCTTGCATGGTAAGAAAGAAGTGTAATATCGTCAATCTCTACATAAAAAGAATCCAAAAATGCAGCACATCCAAGAAAATCAATTATTGTCACCTCAATGAAGTTTTCACAATTAATATCTGCATAAGATGTGTCTAGTAATTCATCTGAACAAATAACATCAACACTAGGTATCACAATGAAATTTTCACAATCAATTTCTAAATGAGATGTAGCAAGACATGCATCGCAACCAATAAAATCAACATTGGGTATCTCTATGCAATTTTCACAATTATTTTCCATAAAAGATGTATCAAGAATATCATCATAACAAGCAATCTCAATAGTAGGTGTGTCCAAATATTCACCACAATGAACAAAATCAATTTTAAGTGTCTCTACAGGTTTTTCACAAACAATTTCTACAAAAGATGTGTTAATAAACTCATCACAAAAAATAAAATCCAAGTGAGGTGCCTCTATTGATTTTTGCAAGGGCATAAGAGGAATACTTACCTGATCGTGCTGAAGAATACCTAGAGGTTCTACAAGAGTAGGTGTAACTGTGGTCCCCTCCTGGTCAAAGTATATGCTCCACTTCAGGTTTAGGTTCTGGTGGACACTCAACTGAAATAGGTGATTCTTGGGTTCTTGCTTCCACCATGCAAGTCCCTACACTTTCTGATAATGTACCAGTAAATTGTGGTGGTCCCTGGGGCTCTGTGCAATCCCCTACACCTATAGAATCATCTCCTATGCATGCTCCTTCCGTATTATCTGTAACAACCATGTTAGAAAAATTAGGACCATCAATAAAACTATCATCACAAAATGAAAGATGAGAAGGGTCCTGTAGTGCTTCAGAATCAAAATCAAGGTTGTTACAAGCTCCGCTATCCATTTGTAGGACCGGTGCCGTCGATAGAGGGGGGGTGAATATCGATCGTGAAAACTTTCGTGAGACTTTCGTAAAACTGGACTCAGAATATTAGTAGCGCAGCGGAAAACATAAAAATAAAAATAAAAAAGCAATACACAGTGGACACAGCAGGTTTATTTACTTGGTTCCCAACCCCCCAGGGTCAGTACATCCAAGGCCTATGTACTCGGCGTTGAGTCCACTAATAGTCTCCTTTCCGGAATTTCCAGAGGCGGAGAAACCCGACTTACAGTGCAATATTACAAGCAATAATATGGAAAAATAAATACTGTAATTAATTGCAAACCAAACACAAAGTGTGAAGTTCGGCCGATCTGGACCTCCGAAGTGCCGCGCACTTCCTCCTGGAGCCTCCCGGTCGCAGAGCCTCATCTTTAGTGCATTGTCGTCAGTCGGAATGAATAGATTCGAAGTTGGAAAGTGTGTTGGAAGTAGAGGGCTCGAGACCCCTTTTATAGCACTCCTGGGGGCGCCCTGGTCGACGGGGGCGCCCCGAAAAACCCGGTCAAACCTTATCCCCGCGCCTACCTCGCCGCAGCTGATAAAACCTTTGACCAGGGCACCCTGGACATCCCGGGCGCCCCCATACAGGTTTTTCTATGTTTCGTACTCGAAACAGCAAAGACAGGCTTGATTCAGGGCGCCCCGGACCTTCCGGGCGCCCTCACGGACACCTGTTCTGCACACACACAAGTGCACATCTTTGCACTGGCTGGGGGCGCCCCCCATGCTGGGGGCACCCTGGCTGGATGGGGGCGCCCTGGCTGCTGTGGGCGCCCCCAACACTGGGGGCCCCCTGGCAGCCAGTTTTCAGCCTTCTTCATTTGCTTGCTTTGTCTTCTTCTCTTGGTACCTGCAAGATATATATATGCAAAGCAAGTATACATGAAATATTAATCTTACGAACTTGGTTCGGACTTCGGATTGGCATGAAATCCTAGGTCGAACCGACGCAAACTCTTACCCCCGAGAAAGCGCCTTTCACCTACTCCTTTCAGGAGACGGTTGCCGCCCAGTCCTTCGGGTGGACTTTTGCCTAGCCGCCCTTCGCTAGGTCTTGGATACCAAGCATCCCTTCGCTTGGTGCCTAGCAGCCCTTCGCTAGGTCTTGTTTCCCTGACAGCCCTTCGTCAGGTGCCCAGCAGCCCTTCGCTAGGACTTGTTCCCCTGACAACCCCTCGTTAGGTGCCTAGCAGCCCTTCGCTAGGACTTATTTTCCTGACAGCCCTTCGTCAGGTGCCTAGCAGCCCTTCGCTAGGTCTTTTCTTTCTGGCAACCCTTCGCCAGAGCCTAGCAGCCCTTCGCTAGGTCTTTTTCATTCTGGCAGCCCTTCGCCAGAGCCTAGCAGCCCTTCGCTAGGTCTTAGGGTTTCCGTGCCTAGCTTAACTAGGACTTTTCTCAGGCTTAGGTTACTTCTCCTTCGCTCCCCTTTGTCTGTTCAACATATTACTGACTTAAGTACATTGTCAAACATTAAAACACATAAAGGAGAACATCATTGATGCAACTTGCACCAACAATCTCCCCCTTTTTGATGTTTGACAATAACTTAAGTTAGATTGGTTTAAGGGGCTAAATTACTATCCTTGGGATAGAAAAACTAAAAGGTATAGGTTTTGGGAGAGTAAAAAATTTTCTAACTGAAAAAAATTTCTAACTTAAGCACTCTCTCCCCCTTTGTCATGCATCAAAAAAACTTGCATCAACAATAAAAAAACTTTGAATTTTTGTTTTGAAAATACTTAGTGCAATTTTGTTTTTAAAAAAATTGCATAAATTTGAAAAATGCTCTAGGTTTAAAATATAAGTACTTTGAAAAGATGATTTGTAAGGAGTGCAAGTACTTTTAAAAGATTATTTAAATCCCTTTTTGAAAAAATATAAGTATATTTTTTGAGAAATTAAGTACTTAACAATACATTTGAAAATATTTTTTTTTCAAAATTAAGAATATTGGTTTTGAAAGACATAAGTACTTTTTTTTGAAAATATTTTACTTGATTGAGTTTCTTTTCCAGTCTGACACCATCCTAGGAAATCTTGTTGACCACAAGGGCATTTCCTAAGTGTCCTGGAAAGTTTTCAAACAAGTAAATATTATTATAAATTTTTAAGAAAAATGATAATATTTCACAAAGTATGTGCTGAAAAACTGTGTGAATTTTGAAGATCTAATATTTTACTTAACTTGGTCTATTTTCCAGTCTGACACTATCCTAGGAAACCTTGTTGACCACAAGGACATTTCCTAAGTGTCCTGGGAATTTTCCAACCTAAGTAACTATTATTTCAAAATCATTTCATAAGTCACACAAATTTTAACAAGTGGTATTTTGAAAAACATAGATTTTTAGTATTTTAAAAGCATGTAATTGAATAATTCTTTTAATTTGACCTCCCCCTAAACTTGACTCAGTCCTTGGAAGCTTGTTGACCACAAGTACTCTTCCTTTGAGTCTTAAGGTTTGATTCAAATCAAAGGAATTTTCTAATAATAAAAAATAGTTTAAGACTTGAAAAAATTTGACTCAGACTCCCCCTAAATCTGACACATCCTAGGAGTCCTTTTTAGATTATGAAGTGGACCTTTCTCTGTGTCTTTAGGGTTTATCAGAATCAAAAGAACAGGTAAACATTTGATTTTTGCAATAGGTAAAATCTTTTTCGAAAAGCCACTAGTGATAACGATTAAAGCATGATTTTCGAAAAGATATTTTCAAATAATAGTAATGTTTTTAAAGTGCAGTTTGAAAAATATGAAAAGCACTCCCCCTACATCAATGTCGTTTGACTTTATCTAAGTGCCCTAAGGAACTTTAGTGCTGTCCTAAGAGGCTTGTGTCTAATTGCGTGAGTCAATCAATTTTTGAAAATAATATACCTTTTTGAAAAATGTGTAATATATATAATCAATCAGACAAGCATGAATTCCATAAAAACATTATTATGTTAAAGCTCTATTTTGAAAAATATATTTTTAGGAAAATATTCTAACAATTTTGAAAAACACTTTTGAAAAATATTTTTCAATTCATTAGTCCTTAACATCTCACCCATTTTAGATGTATCAATACAACAAGCATGATTACCTTATAGGTGTATTGTGAGATGCTTGAATCATTTTCCATTATTAAATCTAAGATTTAATTGAAATTTGTGTTAGATTCAAATTTGACAAAAGATAATTTGAATTTGAATTTCAGAAATTGGCTTCCAGGTCTTGGCGAGGCACTAGGCCTTCTTTGGCCGTAGCCTTATGGGATCATCCACCCTTTCCTTGACAAAGCCTTTTAATGAAATTTCATTTTCAAATTAAATTAGGTCATTTTCTGGTCTAACTAGCTTGGGTCTTGGATCGGTAGCTTCGGCTGGTTTCACCAGTCTAAAGAGACCAAGTAGACTTGATCTTATTAGAGTTGGTTTCCCCAACGTACTATCATCTCACCTCCTCCCAATACTATGTTGCCAAATTTCAATTATCTTTTTCTTATGACCTTTCTAAATTATGCATAAAAATTAAATATGAATGACATGTCATATATTTTAAATGAAAATAGCAAATGCATGACATGACAATTATGCATGAGTCAAACAAGTCAAGAGATTTTATTTTTGTTTCTAAGAATGTATCAAATTCTCGATTTGATACATATCGTGTGAACCTGCGAATATGTCAACCCACTTTGACATATTTGATTTTATTGAATTAATTGTTGTGATTTGGGTAAGGTTTTAGTTTGGTTCAGGTTTAAGTGATTTAAGATTGGATTTAGTTGAATTAAAATTGAGTTAATTTGAATTTAATTGAATTAAAGTTGAGTTAATTTGAATTTAATTGAAAAGTGAATTAATTTGAATTAATTGAATTAAAGTGAATTTATTGAATTAATTTGAATTAAGGTGAATTAATTGAATTAATTTGAATTTAATTGAATTTAAGTGGATTAATTTGAATTATTTGAATTTAATTGAATTTAATTGAATTTAAGTGGATTAATTCGAATTATTTGAATTTAATTGAATTTAATTGAATTTAAGTGGATTAATTTGAATTATTTGAATTTAATTGAATTTAATTTAAGTGGATTAAATCGAATTTAATTGAATTTAATTGATTTTAAGTGGATTAATTCGAATTATTTGTTGCTTTAATTGAAGTTTAATTGAATTAAATTGATTTAATTGAAGTTTAATTGAATTAAATTGATTTAATTGAAGTTTAATTGAATTAAATTGATTTAATTGAAGTGTAATTGAATTAAATTGATTTAATTGAAGTTTGAATTCAGTTGATTTAATTGAAGTTAAATTGAATTAAATTGATTTAATTGAAATTTAATTGAATTAAATTGATTTAATTGAAGTTTAATTGAATTAAATTGATTTAATTGAGGTTAATTTGAATTAAATTAATTAATTAAAGTTTAATTGAATTAAATTGATTTAATTGAGTTTAATTGAATTAAATTGATTTAATTGAAGTTTAATTGAATTAAATTGATTTAATTAAAGTTAATTTGAATTAAATTGATTTAATTGAAGTTTAATTGAATTATATTAATTAATTAAAGTTAATTAGATTAATTAAAGTTTAATTGAATTGATTAGTTTAATTGAATTAATTAAAATTTATTTGAATTAATTAAGATTTAATTGATTTAATTAAGATTTAATTGAATTAATTAAGATTTAACTGAATTAATTTGATTAATTAAGATTTAATTGAATTAATTTGATTAATTAAGATTTAATTGAATTAATTTGATTAATTAAGGTATAATTGATTTAATTGAATTAATTAAGATTTATTTGAATTAATTAAGATTTAATTGATTTAATTAAGATTTAATTGAATTAATTAAGATTTAATTGATTTAACTGAATTAATTAAGGTTTTTTTGAATTAATTAAGATTTAATTGATTTAATTAAGATTTAATTGAATTAATTAAGATTTAATTGATTTAACTGAATTAATTAAGATTTAACTAAGGTTTAATTAACAGTTGTGGGTTTAAATTCATCATTTTCATTATTTTAAAAATTTGTTCTTCATTTTTATTTTTCTTTCCGAATTTTTCTATTAATTTTGATTTATTTGATCCTTTGTAATTTTCATTAATTATGGCCCTAATCTTAGAAAATTCCATTTCCTCCTCAAAATCAATATCCTCAATGTGTGTGGAGTAAAATGGGCCACTAGTTAAGGTTTTATAGTAGTCTTCAGGATTATCTATAATTAAATTATTATCAAGAATAAAATCATTTTTATCCTCAGAATAATTTTCAATAAAATCATGTTTATCCTCCGAATTATCCTTAAGGTTTTCAAATTCAAATTCGGAGTTATCCTTAGGATTAACTTTTTCTGAATTAAAATTGTCAGTAATATTATCAGAATTGATTTTATCAGAATTATTATCAGAATAATTATCAGAATTAATTTTATTAATTTCTGAATTTATATTTTGAATTAAACAATTAATTTCTGATATTTTAGTCATATCTTTATTTTCTAACTTATCATGCAAGAGGCTAATTTTATTATGCAGTAATTCTAATTTATCAGAAAAATTAACTAAATTATCACAAAATAACAACAACAACAACAACAACAAAGCCTTATCCCACTAGGTGGGGTCGGCTATATGGATCCTTTTACGCCATTGAGTTCTATCCCCTACTATATCATCATCTAGATTTAAATAAAATTTATCTTGTTTTATTGTTGCCAACCAAGTCTTTTTTGGTCTTCCTCTCCCTCTTTTAATGTGCGTATTTATCGTAGTTTCACATCGTCTAACAGGGGCATTTATTGGTCTTCTAAGTACATGTCCGTACCATCTCAAACGTGTCTCCCGAAGTTTTTCTTCAATAGATGCAACTCCGACTTTCTCTCTAATACTCTCATTCCTTATTCTATCCATCCTCGTATGTCCACACATCTACCTTAACATCCTCATCTCTGCAACTTTCATCTTTTGCTCATGTGCTCGAGTCATAGCCCAACATTCAGCACCATATAACATAGCAGGTCTAACTGCCGTTTTGTAGAACTTCCCTTTAAGTTTTAGAGGTACTTTACGATCACATAAGACACCCGATGCTAATCTCCATTTCAACCATCCTGCTTGTATTCTATGTAAGACATCTCTCTCAATTCCTCCATCACTTTGCAAGAACGATCCTAAATACTTAAAGTTCTCGATTTTAGACAACTCATCATCTCCTATCTTAACAATTGTTTCACTACGTCTAGCATTGCTAAACTTAAATTCCATATATTCAGTCTTTACTCTACTAAGCCTAAAACCTTTCATTTCTAGAGTTTCCCGCCAAGATTCTAGTTTAGCATTTACTCCTTCACGTGTCTCATCTATCAAAACAATATCATCTGCAAACAACATGCACCATGGCACTGTATCTTGAATGTGCCTAGTGAGTTCATCCATGATTAGTGTAAAAAGATAGGGACTTAAAGCTGATCCTTGATGTAACCCTATCCTTATTGGAAATGCTTCAGTCAATCCACCTGAAGTCTTCACTCTAGTCGTTACATCTTCATACATATCTTTAATTAGGTCAATATATGTTACGCTAACGCCTCTCTTTTCTAGAATTCTCCATATAATTTCTCTTGGTACCCTATCATAAGCTTTTTCTAAATCAATAAATACCATGTGTAGATCTTTCTTTTGCTCCCGATATTTTTCAATTAATTGCCTAAGAAGATGTATAGCTTCTATTGTCGACCTTCCAGGCATGAACCCAAATTGATTTTCGGTTACCGTGGTCTCCTTCCTCAATCTTTTTTCTATTACTCTTTCCCAAAGTTTCATGGTATGACTCATTAATTTAATACCCCTATAGTTTGCACAATTTTGTATGTCTCCTTTGTTCTTATATAAGGGAACTAGACTACTTACCCTCCATTGATTAGGCATTTTTTTTGTTTTCAATATTAAATTAAATAATTTTGTAAGCCATTCAATACCTTTTTTCCCTAAACATTTCCATACCTCTATTGGGATATCATCCGGTCCCACGGCCTTTCCATTTTGCATCCCTTTCAAAGCTTGTTCTACTTCTGAAGTTTGAATTCTCCGATGAAAATTAAAATTTCTATACTCATTTGAAATACTTAAATTGCCTAAGTCAAGTTGGTCCCCTAAACTTTCATTAAAAAGTTGATGAAAGTAAATCTTCCACCGCTCTTTTATTTCGCTATCATTTACTAGTACTCTATCGCATTCATCTTTAATACATCTTATTTGACTAAGGTCTCTTGTTTTCCTTTCTCTTGCTTTAGCTATTTTATAAATGTCTCTTTCCCCTTCTTTTGTATCTAAATTTTGATATAATCGTTCAAAAGTTTTATTTTTTACTTCATTCACTGCTTTCTTAGCCTCTTTCTTGGCTATTGTATATTTTTTTAAGTTTTCCTCGTTCTTACAAATATATAATTCCTTATAAGCTATTCGTTTTTCTTTCACTTTCTCTTGTACTTTCTCATTCCACCACCAAGATTCCTTCCTTGGTGGTGCATGCCCCTTTGACTCACCGAGTACATCCTTAGCTACTATTTTCAACTTTGATACCATCTTATCCCATGTCGTATTAGAGTCGCTATATATTTCATCTAATGCTTGTATTCCTACCTTCTCCTTCAATATGTTTTGCTTCCCATCCTTTAACTTCCACCACTTAATTCTAGGAGTCGTGTATATTTTTCCTCTATTGATATTATAACTAAGGCGTATATCTAACACTACTAATCTATGTTGGGTAGTTAAGCTTTCTCCAGGGATAACCTTACAATCTTTACAAATCTTCCTATCTCTCTTCCTAACCATAAAATAATCAATTTGTGATTTATTATTCCCACTTTTGAATGTGATCAAGTGTTCTTCTTTTTTCTTAAAAAATGTATTAGCTAGTATAAGGTCATATGCTATCGCAAAATCCAATATAGTTTTTCCTTCTTCATTTCTTGTTCCAAACCCATAACCCCCATGTACTCTCTCATATTCTTCATTTTTCGCTCCGACATGTCCATTTAGATCGCCTCCTATTAAAATCATTTCATTTGGCGGAATGTTTTGTAATACCTCATCTAAATCGCTCCAAAATCTTGATTTAGTTTCTTCATCTAATCCTACTTGAGGTGCATATATGCTAATTACGTTCACAACTTCTTTCGCCACTACTATCTTGAGAGCTATAATTCTATCCCCCTTTCTAACTACACCCACAACTTCATCTTTTAAAGAACTATCTACAAAAATACCCACTCCATTTCTTGTTTTACTCTTTCCTGTATACCATAACTTAAAACCCGAGTTCTCTATCATTTTTGCCTTCTCACCTACCCATTTTGTCTCTTGCACACACAAAATACTAATTTTTCTCCTAATCATTGTATCTACTACCTCCATTGTTTTACCAGTGAGAGTTCCTATATTCCATGTTCCAAATCTGAGACTATTACTTTTCTTATAATGTTTATTCTTAGTCCACCTATGGTGTGAGAACTCTTGCCTATTTAACACTACACCCAAGTTCTCATGGAGATGTAGCGGTCCTTGCCGAGACGTTACAGTCGGACCCTGCAACGCGAACCCTTGCATATTTAGCACTACACCCGGGTTCTGGAGATGTAGCGGTCCTTGCCGAGACGTTACAGTCGGACCCTGCAACGCGTTCCTTCCGGGGAACATCCTAGCATTAGCATAATACTTTAATGGATCCATTCATTGAGTATTTGCCATAGTTTTTTTTTACGCTGGCTGGCAACCTAACGCAACCCTCCTCCTTTATCCGGGCTTGGGACCGGCCATGACTAGGTCGTCACAGGCGGAGTTAAATTATCACAAAATATTGCAGGAAAAATTTTCGGAACATAAATTTTCCATACCTTC
The DNA here is from genome assembly GCA_024364735.1 of Boesenbergia rotunda. Classification (NCBI taxonomy): domain Eukaryota; kingdom Viridiplantae; phylum Streptophyta; class Magnoliopsida; order Zingiberales; family Zingiberaceae; genus Boesenbergia; species Boesenbergia rotunda. Next base: position 367,835 of record JAGFNQ010010595.1, read on the forward strand.
GCTGGACACTTGTTTTTGTAGTGTCCGTACTTCTCGCATTTGAAGCATTGTACATGTTCCTTGTTCTTCCGAACTCCTGGCGCTGGTACCTCCTTCGCCGCCGGTGGTGTAGACCGAGTCTTACGAGTAGGGCACTGATTTTTATAGTGCCCTCTCTCCCTGCACGTGAAACAAATAATATGAATTTAAAATTAGACATTAAAAAGATTGTACCTGATTCACCCCTGGGCTCCCCCTCAACTCCTGGCGTCGTTGCTCCGTCGGCGGTTAGTCCGGTGAAGAGCGGCTCGGCTCTGATAACACTTGTAGGACCGGTGCCGTCGATAGAGGGGGGGTGAATATCGATCGTGAAAACTTTCGTGAGACTTTCGTAAAACTGGACTCAGAATATTAGTAGCGCAGCGGAAAACATAAAAATAAAAATAAAAAAGCAATACACAGTGGACACAGCAGGTTTATTTACTTGGTTCCCAACCCCCCAGGGTCAGTACATCCAAGGCCTATGTACTCGGCGTTGAGTCCACTAATAGTCTCCTTTCCGGAATTTCCGGAGGCGGAGAAACCCGACTTACAGTGCAATATTACAAGCAATAATATGGAAAAATAAATACTGTAATTAATTGCAAACCAAACACAAAGTGTGAAGTTCGGCCGATCTGGACCTCCGAAGTGCCGCGCACTTCCTCCTGGAGCCTCCCGGTCGCAGAGCCTCGTCTTTAGCGCGTTGTCGTCAGTCGGAATGAACAGATTCGAAGTTGGAAAGTGTGTTGGAAGTAGAGGGCTCGAGACCCCTTTTATAGCACTCCTGGGGGCGCCCTGGTCGACGGGGGCGCCCTGAAAAACCCGGTCAAACCTTATCCCCGCGCCTACCTCGCCGCAGCTGATAAAACCTTTGACCAGGGCGCCCTGGACATCCCGGGCGCCCCCATACAGGTTTTTCTATGTTTCGTACTCGAAACAGCAAAGACAGGCTTGATTCAGGGCGCCCCGGACCTTCCGGGCGCCCTCACGGACACCTGTTCTGCACACACACAAGTGCACATCTTTGCACTGGCTGGGGGCGCCTCGCATGCTGGGGGCGCCCTGGCTGGATGGGGGCACCCCCCTGTGGGGGCGCCCTGGCTGCTGGGGGCGCCCCCAACACTGGGGGCCCCCTGGCAGCCAGTTTTCAGCCTTCTTCATTTGCTTGCTTTGTCTTCTTCTCTTGGTACCTGCAAGATATATATATGCAAAGCAAGTATACATGAAATATTAATCTTACGAACTTGGTTCGGACTTCGGATTGGCATGCAATCCTAGGTCGAACCGACGCAAACTCTTACCCCCGAGAAAGCGCCTTTCACCTACTCCTTTCAGGAGACGGTTGCCGCCCGGTCCTTCGGGTGGACTTTTGCCTAGCCGCCCTTCGCTAGGTCTTGGATACCAAGCATCCCTTCGCTTGGTGCCTAGCAGCCCTTCGCTAGGTCTTGTTTCCCTGACAGCCCTTCGTCAGGTGCCCAGCAGCCCTTCGCTAGGACTTGTTCCCCTGACAACCCTTCGTCAGGTGCCTAGCAACCCTTCGCTAGGACTTATTTTCCTGACAGCCCTTCGTCAGGTGCCTAGCAGCCCTTCGCTAGGTCTTTTCTTTCTGGCAACCCTTCGCCAGAGCCTAGCAGCCCTTCGCTAGGTCTTTTTCGTTCTGGCAGCCCTTCGCCAGAGCCTAGCAGCCCTTCGCTAGGTCTTAGGGTTTCCATGCCTAGCTTAACTAGGACTTTTCTCAGGCTTAGGTTACTTCTCCTTCGCTCCCCTTTGTCTGTTCAACATATTACTGACTTAAGTACATTGTCAAACATTAAAACACATAAAGGAGAATATCATTGATGCAACTTGCACCAACACCATCTTCTCTAATGCCGCTAAATCAGTAGGAATGGGTGATTCTTGGGGCTCAGTGCAATCCCCTACACTCTCAAACCTATCCTCTGGATCTTCTGATACATCAACCAATGATGGTGATCCCTGGGGCTCTGTGCAATCCCCTACACCTATAGATAGATTCATTTAACTCACAATTTGTCCACTGCTTCTTTCAATGTCTTGAAGCCTTTGTTGCTTTTGGTGATATTGTAGAACTTGTTGAAACATCTCCTCCATTCTTTGTTGTTGAGTCTCATTCTCATTAGGATTCTCAAACCCTCCTTGATTGGTGTGGAACTCCTTTTGGTCTTGAAATGTAACATAAGGCTGCTGAAGACCAAGAGTAGGCTGTGACGTCTGAAATTGAGACTGTGGGGGTTGATAAAACGGTTGAATAGGCTGATTAAATTGCTGAAAAGTTGGTTCACAACTTGGTGAAAATTGCTGAAAATTATGATTCTGAAAACTCTGATCATAGGGCTGAAATTGTTGGTTGAAAGATTGGATTGACTGCTGAAAATTCTGATTGTTTGGTGAAAAATATTGCTGTGAAGGTTGAAATCCACTTTGATTTTGATTCTGGAAAGTCTGAAATGGTTGGAACCCCTGCTGAAAATTCTGACTTGATTGAAAGGATAGCTGATCTTGCTGAAATTGTGGCTGAAAAAACTGATTTGTTTGCTGAAAATTCGAATAGGGTTGTTGGAATTCTTGATTTGACTGCTGAAATTGTTGGAAATGCTGACTTGGTTGAAAATTTAGATTGTACCCTTGCTGAAAATTCTGAAATTGTGGTTGAAACTACTGCGGTGGCTGATTGAAAGTTTGGTACTGCTGCAAATCTGAATAGGGTTGCTGATTTTGTTGAAAAGGCTGACATTGTGGCTGCAAATTTGAGTAGGACTGCTGAAAACTCTGAAATGGAGGTTGTTGTTCATTTGAAAACATTTTGAATCTGCAGTCTTGTCACAAAACAAGTAAAATGGCAGCAACTATGTACAAAAGATAAAGCAATCAAGAATAGAATCAAAGGATATAATTATCAAGCACCACTACATTCCCCAACAACGGCGCCAAATTTGATGACCGCTTCGGTCGTGTTACGGTTTCAAATACAATTAAGATATCGAATTCCTCTAAACTAATGTAGCATAGAGTAACTCGAGTCGTCTCCCAACGAATGTAGTCGGTGCATGATAATTCTCAGAATCATATTTTATTGCTTTTGGATTTTTGATATCAAACTAGGGTTTGGTTTTGAAAGCTATGACTACGAAATGAATAGCAAAGCAGGTATGAAATCTAGTCCTAATTAAGGAAAGACAAGGCAGGTAAGGAAATCTAATTTAACCTAACTACAATTGCAGGAAACATTAACAAAACTAAACATGGAACAAAACCTAGAACATTAAAGAAATCTAATCTAACCTAACTTAGCTTGACAAGGAAACACAAGGCAACATTAAGGAAGCAATTAAGGAAATAGAGCATTAATGAAACTTAACCTAATCTTATCTAATTGCATACTTAAACGTAAGAGAAACTTGAAACATTCAATTAATAAAACGTAGCAAGAATCTAAACTGAGAAATTACAAAACTAAAGTAAAACAATTGGTTGGGGTATTTCATCGAACAATTGATAAACATGAATCAAAATGAAGCCAAATGCAAGCAAGATTAAACATAGGGGATTGAAATTGATTACAAAAATTCACCAATCAACAAAAACATCCACTACATCAACCCAACCACAAAATCTGATGAAGACATTGGATGAATCACTGATGATGAAACGACTGCTGTGAAGGAGTGTAAAGGCTACTGGAAATGTGAAGAAATGCTGCTGCCCGTAGCTGTTGAAGAGATTCTACCACTTGGCTTGGATGGAGAAGCTGCGAAGGAATGCTAGCGAAGGGAAGAATTGCTGTGAAGATGAACTGCTGGAATTGAATGGAATAGACTGTGGAAAGAACTGCCATGAAAATAAATGTTGCGAAGGAAAAACTGGTAGCTGAGCAAAGCTGTGAAGTAGCTGCTGGGATCGAATTGCTGATAATGAAAAAAACTGAGAAGAAGCTACTGCTGGCTGGACTAAACTGGTAGCAGGACTAAATCCTAGTGAGTGAAGCGGGTCCTAGTGAGTGAAGCTAGGTGGACTAAGTCCTGGTGAGTGAAGCTGGGAACGAAGTCTTGGTCCGAGGGACAGAGCACTAAGTCCTATTCGGGGATCGGGCAATAGTGTCTTAGTCAAGCGAGGATTGCAGACAGAAGTAGAGACGGGTCGAGGTCGGACATCTCGAGATCCGAGTTCTCGGAGGCCGAGCAAAAGTCCAGCCGGAAGTCCCAGTTGGCAAAAGCTTTAGTCGAACGGGAATCACGGACAGAAGTAGAGACAGGTCGAGGTCGGACGTCTCGAGATTCGGGTTCTCGGAGGCTGAGCGAAAGTCCAACCGGAGGTCCCGGTTGGCAAAGGTAACTTCTCCAGGGTGGAGTAGGTAAGGATGCGTTCTCCGGGAAAGGGAACATTAGGCATCGGTTTGACCTAGGATTTCGAGTGAAATCCAAAGTTAGAACCAATAAATTATGACTAAGATTATTTGTGTGTTTGTTGTGTGTTTTGTTGTCTTGTAGGTATGATAACCGTTTTTGTCGTGTTACGGTTTCAAATACAATTAGAATATCGAATTCCTCTAAACTAATGTAGCATAGAGTAACTCGAGTCGTCTCCCAACGAATGTAGTTGATGCATGATAATTCTCATGATTGAATCTTATTGCTTTTGGATTTTAGATATGAAACTGGGTTTTGGATTTGAGAACTATGACTACGAAATGAATAACAGAGCAGGTATGAAATCTAGTCTAATTAAGGAAATACAGTGCAGGTAATGAAATCTAATTTAGCCTAACTACAATTGCGGTAAAGAAAAGAACAACTAGAAATTAAGCATTAACAAAACTAAACATAGAGCAAGACTACGGCATGGAAGAAATCTAATCGAACCTAACTTAATTGCATGTAAATGAAAACATGAAACTTAAAGCACTAGGAAGAGCAACACAAAATAAGAGTTAATCAACTAAGAAACATCGCAATTGAAATTAACTGTTCTAAGAGGCATTTAATCGAACACATGATAGACATGATTGAAATTTCTTCAAGTAAGAGCAAATTGAAATGGGAAAATTCCATCTAATACAAGCAATCACTCAAAACAGCCATAACAACTCGAATCAAATTCAATTATCAATCAATCAACAAACTGAATCAAAGTGTTGCCGGATCTAATGAAGTTGAAACTGCAACTGACACAAGCTGCTGTAAAGAAGCTGTGAAGGAAGAATTGCTGGAAATGGAATTTCTGAAACAAACTCTGCTAAAGAAAAATTGTCTAGAAGTGATCGAATTGCTGGAAATTTACGAAGACCTATTGGCTGCCAGATCTAATGAAACTGCTGAAGAATTAACTTGCTGGGAAGAAAACTGCACGAAGTAATCTGCAAAAGAACTGCTGGAATTGAAGGAAGTACTATAAAAGAAAAACAATAGGAATTGCTATAAGAAAGGGATCACCGGCGGTGGATCGGAATGGAGATGACGGTGAGGAGATCAGCTAGGGTTCAGAACCCCCAGAGCCCTAGCTTGTGGTGGTGGTGATGAAAGTGCTGCGATAGCTGCGTTCGGCTACTTTCGGCTAGAGCTCGGAACCCCCAAAGCCCTAGCTTGTGGTCGCCGGTGATGAAAATGGAGGAAAGTTCTCTCCGAACCCCGAAAGAGAACTCTTCCTCTCTTCTCTCCGAACCCCGAAAGAGAAGAGATGGAGCTTCGGCCGGCTAAGATTCGGAACCCCCTAGCCCTAGCTTCGTGCAATGGCCGGAGATGGTGGTGGATGAAGAGGAAGGTGAGTCGCCTGCGTGTGATGGTGTGTGGCCGATCGATGCCCTAGCCTTCGCGTCGTTGAGGCTTTTGTTGTCTCCAATTGGTTCGGCTCACCCAGCTTTGGTTCGGTGCTTTTGGGTTCAATCAACCTCAGCCATCTGCCCATTCCAGCTCAGTCTTGCACCTGAGTTCAGCCAACTTGGGTTCAGCCAAATCAGCTCAGCAGTTGGTTCGACCAAACCGCAGCCCAGCAATTGGGTTCAGTCCAGTTAGAGCTCAGCTTGAGTTCAGTCCAACACTAGGTTCAGCCAAGTTATGATGGAAGCAACAGACGGTTGAGATCAATCTGACTTCATCCAACGGTCGGATCTCTTCAGATCTGAACCAAACTCCACAGATCCCAATCAATGGTCCTGATCTACCTATCCCCAGCTCGGATTAACCAGATCAGTGGTGGATGGTCCAAATCTTCCTTTTTCTTGAATGGATGGTCTAGAACATCTTGAGCTCAATCCAACGGTCAGATCACTTCTGATTTGGCTGAAATTTTCAGATCTTGATCTCTGGTCATGATTGATTCTATCTTGAACTCGGATTGACCAGAAATTGACCGATGGCTCAGATCTAGCCGTTCTCTGGAATGGACGGCTCCTATTAATCCGATGCTTGATCCTTTTGATCTGGATCCAATCCTGACTCAAGTCTGACCCAATTTGATCTAGGTCCATGATCAATTGAAGCCTACAAAATGATATTCAAATTTAGTGCCAAAAATATCCCAAATATATAAAAATTAGAATTAAAAGCCAAAATAGGGAAAATACATGAAACCTAATACAATTGCAAACATAAGCATATAAAATGTGGATCAAACATGGATTTTAGAGCCTAAAATAATCAACAAAATGATGGTTATCAAGGTACCAGGAGTTGGAGGCAAGATAGGAGAGAAAACACAAAACAAACAAGCCTTGGAAAGGAGTTCCCTGGCCTCAATGGAATCAGGCGCCTGGTAACCTAGGCGCCTTATAAGGGTCAGGCACCCAACATCCCAGGCGCCTGACTGGTCCCAGGTGCCTAGGAATGGATGTTTATCCCTGCGCCGAGTTCGCAACTGTGGATCAGGTTTGACTGCAATGTGGTAGGCGCCCCAGAATAGGCTATATAAAAGGGTTCGACCCCTAACTTTAGAACATCAACTTTCACATCTGTCTATGCATTCTATCCAAAGCAAAAAGCGCTACGACCAAGCTCTGCGACCAAGGAGGCTCCAGGAGGAAGTGAGCGACACTTCGGACTTCCAGAGTTGCCCGAGTTTTTTTTTGTTTGCTTTTTATTTACGAGTTGTGTTTATTTACTACCTTTTTGCTTATAATTCAAACTATAAGACGCGTATTATCCACCTCTGGAAATTCCAGAATGGAGGCCATTAGTTGTAGCGACCCGCCTTCTCTACCTTAGACGGACCGTTACTTGTCTACTATCTGACTCTAATGCATGACTAAAAATGCGGAACTTTCTTTTTTTTTTTTTGTATCTTTCTTTTCTTTTCTTATAGATTTCTTAGACCCTAAACTCACATAGGGTACTCTATCAAATATATATAAGCATATAACGAACTAAGATCACATGCAAAATCTTAAACCAAAAGTAAATATCTCTTTTAAAACTTTTAAGGGAAAATTCTTGCGGAAAACCGCCTCTTACTGCAGGTGAGCAGTACTTACCTCTTGCGCTAGGTTTTCCTTACGAATAAAATCTGAAATTCCCGAGGAAACGTCGAATTTCGACGTTCTTCTTGCTCCTTGGTGTTCTCCTCACGTCAACGAGAATTCTCGTAGAGAATAGGGCCTCTTGAGACCTTCCCTTTGTTCCCCTTTGTCTTGGACGGCAAAAGAAGAGGAGAGGATGAAGAAAACGCAAGAGAGGAAGAGGAGAGGTCGCGTGCGTGAGGGAGGCCGTCGGCGCCGCTAGGTTGGGAGAAAATTAACCTAAAACTCGTAACTCCCTCTTTTATACTTATGGGGGTGAATTTACCTAATTATACCTTATCTATTGTTTCGCTTAATCTATTTCAACAAAAACGAACCAGCCCAGCTGGTCCGCCCATTCTCCTCTCACAGCGTAGGTGAAGGGATCGATTCCCACTTACGCGATTTTCTGTTTATAACCCTTTTTGCCACTTTCGTTTACGGAAAAATTCTATAAAAATATCCATAAATTTGGAATAAATTCTAAGATATTTCTAAAATTAGTTTCGAGAATTTTCGGGCGTTACAATCCCCCATACCTTATAAAAAGTTCGTCCTCGAACTTAAAACAACTCTGGGTATTTCTGCCTCATGCTGTCCTCTGGTTCCCATGTTGCCTCTTCTACTCTGTGATTTTGCCATATGACTTTCACTAATGGTACCTCCTTGTTTCGTAATTTCTTAACTGCTCGGTCTATTATCTGAATAGGCCGACTATCATAACTGAGATCTTCGCGAACTTGTACCGTCTGTGGCTCTATCACCTGGGTGGCATCTGGGATATGCTTCTTCAGCATAAAAACATGAAATACGTTGTGGATAGCTGACATCTCCTGAGGCAGCTCCAACTCATAAGCTACTTTGCCAACTCTTCTAGTGATGGGGTATGGTCCTACATATCTGGGTCTTAGCTTGCCCTTCTTCCCAAAACGCATTACTCCCTTCATGGGAGCCACTTTGAGGAACACTGTATCCCCAACTTCAAATTCTAATGGTCTGCGCCGTGTATCAGCATAGCTCTTCTGGCTGCTTTGAGCTGTTTCTATTCTCTGGCGGATCTGCTGTATGGCTACGGTGGTATCATCTATAAGATCTGTCTGTAAGCCTAACTCTTGCCTCTCACCACCCTCGTACCAGCAGATAGGAGATCTACACCTCCTTCCATATAAAGCCTCATAGGGTGACATGCCGATAGTGGCCTGATAACTATTGTTGTAAGCAAATTCCGCTAAGCACAAATATCTGCACCAACTGCCCTTGAAATCTAAAGCACAAGCTCTGAGCATATCTTCTAGTACTTGATTAACTCTCTCTGTCTGACCATCTGTCTGAGGATGGAAAGCTGTGCTAAACTTCAGTTTGGTGCCTAGAGCTATCTGTACGCACTCCCAGAAGTGCGAAGTGAACCTACTGTCCCTATCTGAAATGATAGTCTTAGGGACTCCATGTAGTCTGACGATCTCCTTGAGGTATAACTGAGCTAGTTGTTCCATGGAATAGGAGATCCTGATGGCTAGGAAGTGGGCAGACTTAGTCAATCTGTCTACTATTACCCAGATTGCATCATATCCATTCGTTGTTCTGGGTAGTCCCACTATGAAATCCATGGAAATATCTTCCCATTTCCATTCTGGAATCTGAATAGGCTGCAGAACTCCACCTGGTCTCTGGTGCTCTGCTTTGACTCTCTGGCAGGTCAAGCAGGTACTGATATATCTGGCCACGTCTCGCTTGAGTCCAGACCACCAGAACCTTTGCTTTAAATCTTGGTACATCTTGGTAGAACCAGGATGCATAGAGTACGGGGTACTGTGGGCTTCTTCTAAAATATTCTTTCTTAGTTCCTCATCATTGGGGACGCAAAGGCGGTCTCCAAGCTAGAGGATGCCACTATCTGATACTCGAAACTCTGAATTTTCTGCCTCTTGGATCTTCTGCTTGATCTTCTGGATCCCTGGGTCTTGACTTTGCTTTCTTTGTATATCCACAAGCAGGGTTGACTCTAGAGTCAATGCAGAAAGTTGCCCAATTATTACCTCGACTCCAAAATCCTTTATTTCTTTCTGAAGTGGTAGAGACAGTGATGATAGGGACATCAGTGCTGCACAGGATTTTCTGCTCAGTGCATCTGCCACTTTATTAGCTTTACCTGGGTGGTAGAGGATTTCACAGTCATAATCTTTGACCAACTCTAGCCACCTGCGCTGCCTCATATTCAGATCCTTCTGAGTGAAGAAGTACTTCAAACTCTGATGGTCTGTGAAGATTCTGCACTGCACTCCATACAGGTAGTGTCTCCAGAGCTTCAGTGCAAAAACCACAGCTGCTAGCTCAAGGTCATGAGTAGGGTAATTCTTCTCATAGTCCTTGAGCTGTCTGGAGGCATATGCTATTACTTTACCGTCTTGCATGAGGACAGCTCCAAGGCCCATCTTGGATGCATCACTGTAGATGTCAAAGGCCTTGTCACTCTCTGGAACAGTCAGGATGGGAGCACTAGTCAATCTTTTCTTCAGTTCTAGGAAGCTGTGCTCGCATTTATCTGACCACTCAAACTTCTGATTCTTTCTGGTCAGGACTGTGAGAGGAGAGGCTATTCTGGAAAAGTCCTCCACAAATTTTCTGTAATATCCTGCCAGGCCTAAGAAGCTTCTGATTTCACTGGCATTCTTGGGTCTACACCAGTTGCTGACTGCTTCTATCTTGGCTGGATCAACTTGAATGCCTTCTTTGGATACAATGTGACCTAGGAAGGTCACATGATCTAGCCAAAACTCACACTTTGAGAATTTTGAATAGAGCTTCTCCTGTTGAAGGATCTGCAGCACTATCCTCAAGTGTGTAGCATGGTCCTCTGGAGTCTGTGAGTATATGAGAATATCATCAATAAATACAATGACGAATTTATCGAGATACTCCCTGAAGATGTGGTTCATCAGCTCCATGAAGACTGCTGGAGCATTGGTTACTCCAAAAGGCATCACTACAAATTCGTAGTGGCCGTATCTTGTCCTGAAGGCCGTCCTGGGGATGTCACTTTCATTAACCTTTAGCTGATGATACCCAGAACGCAGATCTATCTTCGAGAACACTGTAGCCCCTTTGAGTTGATCAAATAAATCATCTATTCTAGGAAGGGGGTACTTGTTCTTGATGGTTACCTTGTTCAGAGCTCTGTAGTCTATGCACAGACGCATAGACCCATCCTTCTTCTTGACGAAAAGTACAGGAGCTCCCCAGGGTGAATGACTCGGGCGAATGAAGCCCTTGTCTAGTAGCTCCTGGAGTTGCTCTTGTAATTCCTTCAACTCTGCTGGAGACATACGATAGGGGGCCTTCGAGACCGGACCGGTACCTAGTACTAGCTCGATCTCGAATTCCACTTCTCTGTTGGGAGGTAGTCCAGGTAGTTCTTCTGGGAATACTTCTGGATACTCACAGACTACCCATACATCCTCCTGCTTGCGCTCTTCCTTTGCTTCTATGTCCACTATGCCTGCAATAAAACCAGCACACCCTTGTTCTAGCATCTGGTGGGCTGCCAAGGCTGAGAGGAATTTCTGAGTCTTCCTCCTTGGGGCTCCTTGAAATTCGAACGGTGGTTCTCCTTCTGGACTGAAAACCACCTTCCTCTGGCGACAGTCCACTGAAGCACTGTACTTACTGAGGAAATCCATGCCCAGTATGACGTCGAAGTCTTGCATCGCAAGGACTATTAGATCGACATATAGCTCTCGGTCTGAAATCTTGATTGACACAGCCCGGAGCCACTGGGTGGATTCCATGATCTCCCCTGAAGGGAGAGTTGTCAGGAATCTAGACTCCCAACTCTCTGCAGGCACCTGTAACTTACTAGCAAAAGGTATTGATATGAAAGAATGGGTCGCCCCAGTGTCAAACAGTGTAGTAGCTAAATGCTGAAAAATAACTATTTGACCTGTTACGACCGTGGAGGCGCTGGCAGCTTCTTCCTTCGTGAGGGAAAAGACTCTGGCATTGGTTGAAACTGGTGCTGCTTCCAACCCTCCCTGACTGATCTGAGGTCCCTCCAGTATAGTAGGCATGTAGTGTAACTGAGGCTTGCCTCCATACTGTACGGACTGCTGAGGAAGTACCTTAAACTTGTTTGGGCAGTCTTTGGATCTGTGTCCCTCTTGTCCACATGAGTAGCATCCAGTTACACCCAAAAGGCATGCTCCTGGATGGGTCCTCCCACACTTAGGACAAGGTGGATACCTAGCTTGCTTGTTCTCTGGGTTTCCTTTTTGGTTGCCAGGCCACTGCTTCCTTTTGTGGTTCTTGTTCATCCAGTTCTGGTTATTTAGCTGAGGCTTCTGGCCTCCTGTTGTCTTGTTCTCAATCAGGACTGGCTTCTGCTGTGTTTGCTGTGCCTTGATGCTATTCAGATAGTGCTCTGAGATTAGAGCACTACTGACCAACTCCTCGCTGGTCTGGGGTCGGTGCGTCCCGCTGTTCACGTTGAGTGCTATTTCAGGGTTCAGCATGCGGAGCATCAGTCTGACTCGCTCCTTCTCTGTCCTGACTAGCTCTGGGCAGAGGCAAGCTAGTCTGTTGAACTTCGCGACTGCTTCTCCCACTGGTAGGTTACCTTGTCTGAACTCCATGAAGTCCTCGTAGTGCTTGTTGGTAACCCGCATGGGGAAGAACTCCTCATAGAACTCTTGCTCGAAATCTGTCCAGCTCATCTGGTTGACTATCCTCTTACTCTTGACCCGCTCCCACCACATACGAGCATCTCCAATTAGGCAGAAGGAGGCACATTTGACCTTCTCGACTTCTGGCCAGTCAAGAAGCTCCATTGTGCTCTCTAAAGTCTTGAACCAAGCCTGGGCATCCCAGGGCTCAGTCGTGCCTGAGAAGCTTTCAGGTTTCAGCCTCTGCCACTGGACGAGGTATGCTTCTTGTCTTCGGTTCACGGCAGGGGTCTCCTGTGTGGCTGGTGGAACTTCAGCCACCACTGGAGTTTCCACTCCTGCTGTGGGTGGTGTAGGGGCACTGGTTGCTGATTTGCCATCAGTGTGGCGATGGTCTTCTGTTGCTCTGAAATCTGAGCTTGCATTTGAGCAATGACTGCCATCAGGTTTGGCTGTTCTGTGCCAGGCTCATTGTTATCTTGAACTGGAGTTCTGTTCCTTGCATTAGGAGCTCGACCTCTTCTTGCCATCTAATAACGCATAAGGGAACAAGAAATCACTACTACATCTCTAGGTATAACTTGTCTTCTTACTTAGTAACCTAATATCCATTCTAGGGATTAAACATGATTCCGTGATACTAAGGTATTAAACATGCTTCCTTGTTCTATGCACATATGAGTAAGTACTTAAGCATTTCTCTATACTGCAATTAAATAAAGGAGCAATAGAAAAACTGAAAATTAAAACTTTCTTACTTGAAGACGGCAAGGTTGATGCTGATGTGTGTGTGATGCTGGAGAATGGGAACTGCTCTGATACCAACTGTAGCGACCCGCCTTCTCTACTGCAGGTGAGCAGTACTTACCTCCTGCGCTAGGTTTTCCTTACGAATAAAATCTGAAATTCCCGAGGAAACGTCGAATTTCGACGTTCTTCTTGCTCCTTGGTGTTCTCCTCGCATCTACGAGAATTCTCGTAGAGAATAGGGCCTCTTGAGACCTTCCCTTTGTTCCCCTTTGTCTTGGGCGGCAAAAGAAGAGGAGAGGATGAAGAAAACGCAAGAGAGGAAGAGGAGAGGTCGCGTGCGTGAGGGAGGCCGTCGGCGCCGCTAGGTTGGGAGAAAATTAACCTAAAACTCGTAACTCCCTCTTTTATACTTATGGGGGCGAATTTACCTAATTATACCTTATCTATTGTTTCGCTTAATCTATTTAAACAAAAACGAACTAGCCCAGTTGGTCCGCCCATTCTCCTCTCACAGCGTAGGTGAAGGGATCGATTCCCACTTATTCGATTTTCTGTTTATAACCCTTTTTGCCACTTTCGTTTACGGAAAAATTCTATAAAAATATCCATAAATTTGGAATAAATTCTAAGATATTTCTAAAATTAGTTTCGAGAATTTTTGGGCGTTACATTAGTGGACTCACGCCGTGTACACAGGCCTTAGACGTATTGTCCCTGGGTGGTCGGGAACCAAGTAAATAAATCTTGCATGTACTCTTGTCTTTCTTTAGTTTATTTTTTATTTCTGCTACATACTAACCCTGATAGAAAGGCAATCAAACAATGTTTTCCAACCAAATTCCAGCAAAAAGTCGAGTCGATATTCACCCCCACCTCTATCGACCGGCAGCAAACCTACAAGTGGTATCAGAGCCTGGTAGCTCTTCACCGGACTAACAGCCGAACGAGAAAACAATGCTAGGAATTGAGGGGGTGCAAGGGTGAATACAGGTATATTTTAAATTATGTCAATTTTTATATTGCATATTATTTGCTTTAATTGCAGGGAGAGAGGACACTATAAAAACCAGTGTCCTATTCGTAAGATTCGATCTTCACCACCGGTGGCAAAGGAGGTACCAGTGCTAGGAGTCCGGAGGGATAAGAGCCACATCCGGTGCTTCAAATGTCAAAAGCAGGGACACTACAAGAATCAGTGTCCAACCACAGTAAACAAGGTACGAAAAGCTAATTTTTGCAAAAATATTTTTCAATTTTCTGCAAAATTAGATCTTCCTGCTAAATTAAATTATCTACATGATAAGTTAAATGTATTGCATGACAAATTAGTTAATAATGGATCCAATGTTGATAATAGTAAGATATCAAATGTTAATTCTTTAATCCTTAGTATTAATGCAATAATTTTTAAAATAAATTCTAAAACATTTTCTAATAATTCTAAAACTCTAGGGATAATGATAATACCTTAATTAATAATATTACTATAAATTTTGATAATTTTGAGAATAATGATGAAATTGTTGGTGCAAGTTGTATCAGTGATGTCCTCCTTCAAGTGTTTTAATGTTTGACAATATACTTAAGCAATACATTAAACAAAGGAAGGGGAGTTAAGAGAGGAGTACCAAAGTGAAAGAAAGTCCTAGTAAACCTAGGCAATAAGTCCTGGTTCGAAGAATTGGGCACTAAGTCCTGATCATGTTGGATCGAGAAAACACGATAGAGGGGGGGGTGAATATCGTGAAAACGTTTCGGATTAGAAGTTAAGAGAATATGCAGCGGAAATTAAAACAAACACACAGAACGCAAGGATTTTTACTTGGTTCGGAGTCGCGGTCGGCTCCTACTCCAAGGCCCATGGTCCATGACCGTTTACTGCAGGCAATTCTATAATGCGCAATGTTTTACAAAGATTTGTACAATAATAGTGCAGTAAAAAGAACAAGTTCACTCTTCGTTACCGACGCCCGGTGTGGATCGAGCTTCGGAGCAGAGGGTCGTCGTCGGCGCTAGAATTTCGAGATTAGGAGTTTCCGGAGTGGAGCGCTTGAGCGAAGAGTGTTGAGGCGTTCGAGAGTTGTGTGTTGAAGCCTTGGGGGTCGAGCCCTTTTATAGTGCACCTGGGGGCACCCTGGACATTGGGGGAGCCCTCCACGTGCCTCTGGATCCGCAAACCACTATCCGAAACTCGGTCAACTCTTATCCCTCCAGGATCGGGCTCGGAGCTGACGGGGGCGCCCGGGACACTGGGGGCGCCCTGCTTGACTTGGTCAATAGGCTTCATGGTTGATTTTTGCTTCGGTTCATTTCTTTGCTTGGACTCAGGGTTCCCGGGACCTCCAGGGTGCCCTGCCTAGTGTAGTTTCGAAGCGACTCTTTACTTGGTTGTTTGTTTTGACCTTGGGGATGCCCGGGACCTCCAGGGCACCCAGCCCAGCTGCTGCCTCTCTCTTTTGGGGCGTTCTGAGCTGCAGAAACTCGTTCCTTCGGTCCTGCATCTAGGGTTAGTTCCAAAACAACAAGGTAAGAGTGTTAGATAATTTTTTTACAGCCGTAGCTGTCTTGGTTCTGACTTCGGGTCTCCAATATGGAACCCTAGGTCGAACCGACGCCTACTGTTCCCTCGACGGGGAATGTGTCCTCACCTACTCCTCTCAGGAGAATTTACCTTTTGTCAACCGGCTCCTCCGGTTGGACTTTTACCCAGCAGCCCTTCGCTAGGTGCCTAGCAGCCCTTTGCTAGGTCTTCAATGTCTAGCAGCCCTTCGCTAGGTGCCTAGCAGTCCTTCGCCAGGTCTTCAACTCCTAGTAGCCCTTCGCTAGGTGCCTAGCAGTCCTTCGCCAGGTCTTCAATTCCTAGCAGCCCTTCGCTAGGTGCCTAGTGTAACGCCCCAAAATTTCCATTTTTAGTTCTTAAAGTCCTTAGAATTATTTAAAAATGGTTTAGAAATATTCTAGATATTTTTAGGAATTTTTAGAATATTTTTATGGAATTTTCCGAGTCCGTTTGGTATTTTAGAAAAAGGAGAAAGAAATAAAAAAGGAAAAAACGTTTAAAGGGGCAACCGGAGTTCGAACCCGCGACCACCACGAGACCAAGGAAGCCAACGAACCAGCTGGGCTAGGGTATCAAGCACAGAAAAGGAAGGAGAGATATAATGTTATAGAGTAGTTAAGCCTTTTCATTAAGAGGTATATTAAGCCCCCTTAAGTCGCGTGAAACCCTGGAGAAGCCGTAGCCGCGCGCGTGAACAGAGAAGAGAGGCGAGGAAGAGGCGAATTCAAGGGTTCTTCTTCTTCTTCTTCTTCTTCTTCACCTTTTCCCTTGAGTAGAGAAGACCTAGGGTTGTTTCCTAGGGCTAAAGGTGGAAGCTTTTCAAAAGAAGGAGGGGAAAGGATTTGGTAGGGAGTTTTCTCCCTGTTTTTGTGAGTTTTCTTCAAGACCGATGTAAGTGAATCACTCACCTGCAATAGGAGTAGTTTTCGCCATGAGATTGTCGTTGTGAAGCTATGTTTTGAAAGTTAAGACCATGTTTCTTAAGCGAGTTGATTTATAAGCTTAAATTCTTATTGATGCATGTATTGTAAAGTAGAATTCGAATTTGAATTGTTGTTGAGATATGTGGTTTGAGCATGTTAGGAATTAGTGGTTGAAAAGTCCCAAGCATAAGCCTTGGATTTAGGGCACGCAAGGTGCTCGATGAAAGTCCCGAATGGGAAGGTAAAAGTGTAAGTGCAACATTGTTTGCAAAAGAGAGTTAGTTAATAAGTATGAATAAAGTATAGTAAGAAAAGTATTTTACTTTTGTGAAAGAGACATGTACCGGGCAAATGTAAGGCCCACAGAAAGTTAGTAGAAAGTTCTAATAGGATGCGGTGGCTAGCTACCTCGCAATCTATTAGAAAAGCGTGCAGTTGGTACACTGATACCATGGTACAATGTCAAGGCCTAAGAGAAAGTTGATTATTTATTTTCAAGTATATAAGTATGATCAAGTAGTTTCTTTTTTTAGAAAGTGTTTAATTATTATATGTGTACCTTGATACAATGCAAGCATGATAAAGTAGTTCAAGTAGTAAGCATGGTTAGTTGTGTACTTTGATACATTAACAAGCATGATAAAGTGTTTCAAGTTGTAAGCATGTTTAGTTGTAAGTTTTGAAGTAAGAAAAGTTTTAAATCATTCTTCGAAATGAGCATGTTTAGTATTGACATCATGATTTTGTGAGTAGGGATTTACTTACTAAGCATTGTGCTTATTAGTTGCATTTTCCTTCTATTGCAGATAAAGGAAAAGAGAAAGCGTAAGTTGGGAGGCGACAGGACTTGCATTGATGTTCAGAGGAGGTGGAACCGGGGTAAAAGATCCGTTGGGTTGAGTATGAGTAGAGTTTGGTATTTAGAAACATTTAGTTTTATGTTTTGAATAGTAAAGAGTGAACCAATGTGTTTAATTTCCGCATAGAGTAAGAAGTTGATACAACTTGAAGATGTTTACTTATGTTTTTCCATATGCTTGGTTAGTTTGGTTAAGTTCCGTATTAGTTTCAATTTCAAGAGTTTGGATTGGTTTTGAGTTGCCAATGTGCCAAATAAACTAGTATATATGATAGATTTGAAGTTATATCTTAATGCGAAGTGATAGTATGTGATTTGTGGATGTTTGAAAGGGATTTTCAGGTCTGAAATTTGCAGTTTCAGGCGTGCCAGTCGACTGGCTCAGATACCAGTCGACTGCTATATCGAACAGAACCTTCTGTTCGATATGGCAGTCGACTGACCATATACCAGTCGACTGACACCAGTCGACTGATATAATAGCAGTCGACTGGTACCATTAAAGAAAAACTGTGTAGAGCAGCTGGTTAGCGCTTTAGTGTTACAACTAAGAGGTCTAGGGGTCAAATCCTGGCAAAGCAAATAAAATGAAAGTTGTTTTGTTTTTTTTTGAAAAAAAAAAAGGAAGAAAAAAAAAAATTCAGAGCAAGTTAAGGGGATTCAAGTAGGTGTAACCTAAGGCTAAGGATAAGGTAAAGTTAAGGTTAAGCAAATGTGACGTCCGTTTTAAGGAAGTTAAGAGAAGTCGGGTCGTCACAGAGTGGTATCAGAGCAGGTCTCCACCCTTCCGCCACACTGACATCAAGCATCAACCCTGCCGCCTACCAAGTAAGAAATTTAATGTTGTTTTGTTTTTGTTAATATGCTTTCTTTATTGACTGCTAGTATTAGTAAGTGCATGATAGTAGAAAAGCATGATAGTATTACTATGATATGATAATGTATGCATAGAGATAGTGAAGCAAGTTAGTAAGAAATAATATGCATTTATTTCTTATTTATTTTCTATACACCATAGAGAAAGAGAATGGCAAGAGGACGTCCCAGAACTGTCCGAAATGAGGAGCAGACTCCTAGAGAGCAGGAGTTCACTGAGTCAGCACCACCCACAGATCTTCAAGGAGTGGTGGCCCAGCTTCAGAGGCAACTTGCTGAGCAGCAGCAAGTCATTGCTGCCTTGATGGCTAATCAGCAAGCCACCCCTGTTGCCACGCCAGTGGCGCCAGTGGCACAAGTAGCGACACCAGCGGTGACAGAGACTCCCCCAGTACCTCTGACAAGAGAAGTGAGACAGGAAGCATATCTGATCCAGTGGCAGAGACTGAAGCCCGAGAATTTTTCTGGCACAAGTGAACCATGGGATGCTCAGGCATGGTTCAAAACGGTGGAAAGTATAATGGAGTTACTGGACTGGCCCGAGGTGGAGAAGATAAAGTGCACATCCTTCTGCCTTACTGGAGATGCTAGGATGTGGTGGGAAAGAGTGAAAGCTAAGAGGAATGTGAATCAGATGACCTGGGCCGAATTTGAAGCAGAATTTCTGGAAGAGTACTTTCACATGAAAGTGACAAACAAGCACTATGATGAATTTACTGAGTTCCGTCAAGGAGATCTGACTGTAGATGAAGCAGTGAAGAAATTCAATCGACTAGCTCGCTTGTGCCCAGAGCTAGTTAGTACTGAGAAGGAGAGAGTTAGGCTGATGCTCAAGATGCTGAGGCCCCAGATAGCTTTGAACGTGGCCGGCAGTGGTAACAGACCACAAACTTCAGAGGAGTTAGTAAGTAGTGCTTTGATCACTGAGCACTACTTAAACAGTATAAGGGTTACACGGGCGCAACAACAACAGACCTCAGCTCAGAAGTCCCAAGGGAGTACACAGAATCAACAGAACTGGAAAGGGAATTCAAGCAAGAGAAAGCAGGGGGACCAGAAGACTTCTGAGGGAAGTAAAGGAGGCACCTCAAGCAAGCAGCCTAAGTATCCTCCTTGCCCAAAGTGTGGAAAGACACATCCTGGAGTGTGTCGTCAGGGCATGAGTGGATGCCATATATGTGGAGCAGAGGGACACATGATGAAGGCTTGCCCTAACAAGTCAAGTGTTGGAGCTTGCTATATATGTGGAGTAGTAGGGCACATGGCCAAGGCTTGTCCTAAAGCAAAGCAACCTCCACCACAGTTTCTTCAGTACGGAGGTGGACCTGCTCAGCTGCACCAGATGCAGCCAGTTATGGAGGGACCTTATTACAGCCAGATGAGGATGGAAGCCCCACCAGCCACAACCAATGCCAGGATTTTCTCCATTAGCAAGGAAGATGTGGCAAATGCTCCTACTGTGGTCACAGGTCGAATACTCATCTCATCTCAGTATGCTATTGTGTTATTCGATACTGGGGCAACCCATTCTTTTGTATCTATACTATTCTCTAAAAAGCTAGGGATCCCACCAGAGAGTTTAAGTCAGGAGTTTCTAATAACTCTACCCATCAGGAGAAGTTATGGCCTCTACCCAGAGGCTAAGGGCAGTACAAATCTGGATTTCCAACCGAGAGCTCTACAGTGACTTGGTAATCCTTGAGATGAAGGATTACGATGTCATTTTAGGGATGGATTTCTTTGAGCAAGTACAGTGCTTCTATAGACTGCCGCAAGAGAAGGGTCAAGTTTACACCAGAAGCAGAACCTTCATTTGAATTTATTGGAGACCCGAAGAGAAAGACAAAAAGGTTTTTATCTACCTTACAAGCTCAGAGGATGTTTAGAAAAATGAATGTT